>JABUIW010000152.1:5568670-5581798 GCA_013363375.1 Menidia beryllina | reverse complement strand
GGAGCGGCTTGGCGGCGGCTGAGTCAGTAATGTGTGAGGCAGAATCTGCTGAGTCTCCCCGCTGTCGCCCTGCCCCCCTCCCCTCCCACACACACACACACACCAGCCCACCATCTTCCCTGAATGTGCGGCCTATTTTCCCTGTCAAGGTGGTGTCCTAGATTCAAAGTTCCTTCTGATGAGTAAAACAGTAAGGCAGAGAGATTTCATCAAGGAGGATGTGGAGGATGGGGGTGTCACTGGGGTCTTAAAAAGCAAGCCAAGTGTTTCATTACTTAAACGTGGATGTCCTGCACATTCCACTAGACTCATATCTGTGTGGAAAATCCTTTAACTTAACAATATCCTACTTGCTGACCTGCAGGAGGGTGGGGGAGAAAAGGGATTCTTTGCTGTTTTGACCCTGAAGCACGTTCTTGTTCAAACAGCTTTTTCATTTTAACTCGAGGACATTGTGTCTGTTTGTCTGTGCATGTGCCCTCTCTTTCTTTACCGTCCCTGTGTGTATATCTGTGTGCTTCTGTTTGTGTTAATAATTAACCATCAGTGTAGGTGTTCAGCTGGAGCAGAATTCACTCGGGTGCGATTTTGACTTCTGAGTGCAAATTAAATTAGTTAGCGTCGCACTCAAAGAGGCAGCTGCCTGTAGCCGAAGGCACACCGAGCACATGGTATTAACCAGACTTCCCCAAGTCAGATCAGCTGCTGTAAAAGGCTGCACTTCAGTCAGTGCTTCATTGAATGTAGCGTATCATGTCTCATGGAAGCAGCGTTATAATTTATGTCATTTACTACCCCAAGGCTTTGTACAGAAAAGTGTCATTAACTTCCTCTCTGCTTTCTTTATAATGCAATGATTTCTATATTGTACACCCTTTGTGAGGCTTTTGTGTGTCAACATAATGGAATTGGTGCATCTTCAGCAATATGCTAGGTATCAAATTGTTGGCAGGCACCAATTAATCAGTGATCCTAACCTCATCAGTCCTCCAGCAAGGGCTGAGCCTATATTTCATCTTATTTTGGGCTCTTTTAAATCAAATCAACTTGATGAACACTTTCTCACTCGCACACACACATGCAAATGAGCTCAGATTAGGGATATATTACACATACTGTAAACACACTCCGCCCTCCGAAAAAGTTCAAATAGCACAAATATATTCATCCTTCAGGATCTTTTTTCAACACGTTAAAATCCAATTAGCCACCCTGCGCTAGTTCCTGTCACTCTTATCAGCCTCTCTGTGGACTCATGCGGGATTTATTAAAAATTTAAGCGCTCCTCGTTTAGGGGGATGATGTATTGGAAACCCTGCAGCATCAACATAAAGCTCTTTAATAATTCATCTGTGTTGCCTGGTGAAGGCGCCACATGGACTGTAGCACTTAAGCTTACAATGCTATGACAAAACCAAATGATGTGTTAAACGTTTTTGACCATGTCTATTTGGAATGACCCAGATGACTGATGATATTTGCCAGTAAGATGCAGCACAATTACAGTTATGACATCTGTCACAGTCGTGCATATTGTCTCTGTGGCAGACTAGGTCCAAAATCTTATTTAACTATAGATGGGCTTGATTAGCATTCTTACAGAGGTAAATAATATGCAAAGTCCATGTGTCATGTGGAGATTGTGGATCTGCCTAGAAGTGGTTGGAAATTATTTTATGAGCTGTTGAATTCAATCTTAAGTCAGATATCAGACTTTTTACTGTTTTTGGCTGTATTACTGGATTCTAGTTTTGGGCATTATACTCAGGAAAGTGCATGACACACATTTAAGTGCACAACTTTCATGTGAGGCGAACTCTGAGTGTCCTAATCAGCACCCATCTATCTGCTCAGTCAGTCACATGGCATGCAGTTTGCTGTCTGCCACATAGCCTCAGCAGTCACATTTAATAACACCAAATGTGGTCCCTGGTTTCGAAAAGGCCCCCATAGTGTGACTGGATATTAGTGAATAATTCAGAGTTGTTGGAAGCGGTGTAATGGGAATGCTGTCCGCCTTCACAGCTGCATGGGGTCTGCCAGTGACAGATGGCCCATGCCATGTGGAGAATTTGGTGCCAGTATCAGCCTCCATACTGTTGGACGCTCTGTCCCTTTTTCTTTCTATCTCCAGACATTTAACGGGTGACATTTTCATGAGGCATTTATGCGATGAGAAATATGGAAAGCCCCGCAGTTTATGTTGCTGTTTTTAACTTGAATGTTCATCCAATTAACTTGTGTTCATCTTTTTGTCTTCATTGCAGCCAACTTCGATGTTACAATAATGCTTTGGGATGCTAGTTTAAAATATTATGTCAGCTTACCACAGAATGGGTTCTATTGCGTAGCTTTATATCTTTCTTTTATCCTGCTGCTCATCTGTAGGATGTCCAGGTGTTGCTGAGAGATATTTTCAGCTCTCGGCATGAGTGTTGCACCTCACAATGCCCACAGTAGTCAGCACTCAGACAGCTTGGAACTACTTGTTGGAAATCACATCAACCGCAGGACATTGCAGATATTCTGCACAGGCTTACTGACCCTGTGTATGTGGGGAGGTTCTAACATCCTAACGGGTAAAGGGTTGCAGGTCTCACTACAGATTTTAGTCTAGTAGGGTTACAGGGGTTCCAGTGTAGACAATGCAGGCCTGACGTTTTTCCCTTTACTTATACCACATTTGTGTAACACTGCAGCCTTTCCACCTCAGAATTTACAACACCCATGGTATCATTTCATGTGCTTTTTTTCCCTCTGGTCATTTTTCCTGAAGTGCATAATACGAATCGCCCATTTACATATTTCTATTTATAACTGCATGAAAAGGTGGTGAAGGATTGGTTGCTGTATGCTTGTTTACCTGTCCCAGAACGTTTTTATTAATCTGTCATTTTTTACCTTCTTAGAGCTGCCAGAAAACTGGACAGACACAAAAGAGACCCTGCTGGAGGGGATGATGTTCAATGTAAAGTACCTTGGTATGACTCTGGTGGGCCAACCTAAAGGAGAGGACATGGCTTCAGCAGCCATTCGCAGAATTGTTGCTACGGTGAGTTTCTGCTTCTCTTTCCAACCTTGTGCTGCTTTTTATTATGTCATTTGTACTTTCTGAGTCACCTCCACTGATTCAGGCTTCTCATGCCCTTTAGCTGCCTTTCGTTTGAGGTGTTTTTAGCATGTCCAACCGAGAGAAGTCAGACCCAGAAGTTAGTAGAAGAAATAAATACTGCCTCAGTCCTGGGAACTAATTAGGATTCCCAAGGACGGGCTGGGAAGTGTCACTCAGAAAAGGGACCTCCGTAAAAAGGTTGTGGAATGTGAGATAAATAATGGAAGGAGGGAGAGAAGGATGGATTGACCACCAATTCCTCTTCAAATATAAGAAGACTAAAATGTACATTTTTGTGTGAATTCTAAATGAGGAATCAGCTTTTAACTTTGTCAGTAGGAAAAATGGACAGCATCAATTTCCACTGATGCTTTGTTCCCTAGTGGGAGAATTGTTTTAATCAATGCCCCAATGGTCATTTTTGCTATACATTGAATGGTGGAGTCAATCTGAATATGTGACTAGAACAGCTGACACTGTCATGATTATCTCATTTCTATTCAAGGATATCTGGTGTTTTTCTAGTTTTTGATGCACAATCAAAATGTAAAGTCTCTCTCTTGGCCGTGGGATACCCCATAAAACTAATCCCTGTTCACTTTTTACCATTTGACTATTTTCCCCATGAATGTGTAGATGTATTATTAATTTTCCTACCTTTATTACTTTACCATTTCTGTCTACCACCCTCACACCAATTTACATTCACCATCAATGGTTGGCTGTATTGTTTAAGGAATTTCTCTGCCAAAAGAACAGCTTGGCTCAGGGAGGCCAATCATAAAACCCCTGCTTCTCAATTAGTGCCTGAACTGAGCCTAATGGCAGGATTAAAATTCAATTGAAAAACACCAAGACAAGAAAAAAAGGAAACTCAGCGGCTTCTGTTGTCCCTTGGAAACCAGTAAGTTTGAATAGGAGAGCTGAATACATGTGTGACATAAACGCTATCTACATTCATTAACCTTACATGATAAAATGATACACAGAGAACACAGAGAAAAGTACTGTACTTGGCATATCTTGGCATATCTCAAGCTGACAGATTGGTCTTTGCCTGGTGGCATGACACTCATAACGTAGCTGCTTTCTCTGTTAATGAGCTACAGTATCTCATTCAGCAACAGAACAGTATTTGCCCTTTAAAGATATATCAATTTTATATTGAAACTGATTTAGGTTTAAGCAGAATCTGCTGTTCATGGCTGCCATCTCAAGAGAATTTTGGTCCCAACAGCAAGCCATGACACTGATCGTGTCCTTGAGAAGCCCTAGTTTTTGCTTAAATGTAGACACCTCTGCATCATTGGCTTTGTGTCCCCTCTTGCAAAAATATTTATGCTCATAATTTGCATAGGTAAATAATTTACTTTTTAATGCTTTTCTTTTTTTTTCTCTGTGTTGCTTCACAGTCACAGTTTCAACATGTCATCTCTTGAGAGTGATGCTAAACTGCACTCATTTGCAATTTAATTGTGCTGTAAAGAGGTCACTGTCATTGTCGACAGGCCCTCTCAGCCCACAAACTCAGCACTACGGCTGTCGAAGTCCAGATGGTACAAAGCAGCAGGCGGAGTCAGTGGCTGCCAGGCCGACCTCAAGTGCTCATTCTGGGCTACACATTGCAGCATTCCTCCCCCCATTCTTGCTTTTTTTTTTTTATAAATTCCATAGTATGTTTCTGGGACAAACCAGGCTACTTGAGTTTGCTCAGCAGCACTTCGTGAGAGTTGACATAAAAAAATTGTGAACAGATTTAGAATAATTTGATACTGAAGCCAGGATGACTCAGTGGCATCTGATGCTGGATTTTTGCATCAAATTTTGATGTGATTGATGGTGGTTATTTATTGCTCATTTCTTTGCTCCTCTATTGACAGGCCAGAGCCAGCGCTAAGAAGTTTCGGAAAGTAACGCTGACGGTGTCACCAAAAGGCATCATCATCACAGACACAGAAACTACAGACCTCATAGAGAATGTCTCCATATACAGGTATATTTCATTTGATAGATCTGGTCTAAGTATGATGACATCAACTTAACAACTGCTGTAAGAGTGGAGTAACTTTCCACTCTCTGTTAAAATTGTAGCTAATGCTTACCTCTGATTTACCTTCTGGGGCAGAATCTTACCCAGAAGATTATTTGACAATCTTTTGAAGAGGAATCTCAGCACAACCTGGGATCACGTGATTAAAATAGTTGTACATGTTGCTTCACCAATACCTCACTCTTCAGAACAGACATTACCAAAGATCACAGATGTTTGTTTGTTTTTTGCTACACATAATTACCTCCTCTTAAACTGCATAATTTATGGATACACATAATTACTTTATGAAAACACTGTCATTTGTTTTTAAATAATTTGGTTTAATTACCTTTACAAAAATAGCCTTAGTGAGAGCAGAAACATAAAATGCAATTAAGATAAATTATATGGAAAAATTAGCTTAAACACCAGAGGGAAAAATGTATTAGGCAAAGCTTATAATTATTTACTCAATGATGCGATTCCTCTAAAAGGCTGTGAGTCTACTGAATGAGCAGTCTAAAGCTGTACACTTCCACTGTGACAAAAACCAACATCAAGAATGATAAGTGCCCAAAGTGAATCAAGACCATTCTAATAAGCAAACAAACCACTTAACAACATATCCATTGTACCCAAGCATGATTGAAACTCTCCTCAGTATTACAGTATATTATCACAGTATATGAAATATATATATATTTATATAAAAGATATGCTGACTTGATGTTTAAACCCCCTGGCTTTAATGCCTCTATCAGTCTGTCAATGTTTTGCACTCCACAGCTTAGCACTTAACCAAGCATTTTCTCCTCAGATCTTTTGTGAGTTACATGTTTGATCAATCTGCTCAGAAACCAGTAATTGGAGACAGGTATTGGAGCACTGCAGGGCTTCTGCTGTGTCAACACTCTTTGTAAATGAAAACTAACCTTTTTCAGCACCATCTAATAAATCAGCCGGGAGCTTGTGTGGACTGGACAGTGCTCTGCCGTATGTGCGATAAGGACAGAAAATTTGTTTAGTGTACGTGTCTGCCTCTTCTTCTGATCTACCTTATCAGTGGTGACAGACCACAGGCCTGGGGTACCAACACTGTCGTTGATCCCCTTTCTATACTCCTTTCCTTTCCTCCCTTTGTACTGTTAAGAAAGAAGCCTTCTTTTTTTATCTGCTTGTATTATCATACCCCTGAATGCAGGAAAATTGACAACTAATTGCTTGCTTTGAAACTGACACTTGCAGCCTTTGCTGACTCTTCACAGTAATGACACATAAGAAAAGACCACAGTGTTTGGGTCGAACAAGAATGGATTTATCCCCATTTATGTAACCCCCACCCCCACCTCGCCGAAGCCCCTCGACTGCCCGCTTCGTGTCTTTTTTTTTCTTTTTTTGTATATAATCCATTTTGGGCTAAGACAGCAAGTGAAGGGTGAAAAAAGGCGTAGAGCAGAGATAAGAGAGGGGATCAAATCTGCACTGTTGTTATTGTCCCTGACAGCTAAGGCAGAAAAATTGTTTAATACACAAGCTGTGTGTGTGTGTGTCTTTGTTTGCAGATATGTTTACAAACTGATGGATCTATGTGCATGCACCTCAATATTTTAGCATATATGTAAATTTGTGTTTGTTTAAGTAATTGTTTATTCTTTTTTAATGGAGGTGGGGTTGTTTCCCTCAGGGGAAGCTTAGTAACATGGTTAAAAACAGACATCAAGGCATTGTTCATAGCATTGGAAATAAGAACCCCGCTCTCATGGCCTGCCTGCAGAAAAAACTCACTTAAGTGTGAGTGTGGTGTTTTATCCCCATCCATGCTAATCTATTTGCTGCATATAATGCTCACATTTTATTATAAGGTTGATATTTAAACAGGAGCATATTTACTATATAGTGCTGCTCTATGCTGAACTGTCAGCTGTGCTTTCAATATGAACGGGGTTTTCATTTTTGTACTTCAATTTGAACAGGGTGTTACACACACAGATTTGATCTGGAGTTGTAAGTGAAGACATGGGATTTCAATAATCCAGTCACTCTCAGGACTATTTGGATTTGAGTATTTACTGCTTTGTGAAACTTTTATTATCAACAGAAAACTGTGAGAGATGAGAATTAGTACATTCTTGTGGGTTCTTTGGAAAGAAATCCTTTGTTTAAAACCCACAGACAGATTCTCCCAGTGAGAGTAACATTGTGAGGGTGTTCAGGCTCCATCTGGAGCTGTGTTACTGATTCACATTCTCACAAGATCTCTGAGTGACCAAACAGCATATCAATCAGTAAAACATGAAGGTCAGAATGGGGTGCTGACAGACTCCCCACCTGGTGATGCTGCACACTGCTCTGACATGCTGTTGGAAGTGTGGATGAGGATGTGCTGATGGCCATGAATATTTATGTTTTATTTCATCTATTTTTTTAATATTTACCAAATGATTTCATGAACTGTCCCCATGCATCAAAATTGAGCCTGCTTTATGCATTCATTTCAGCTGATCTCACTGTTGAACAACAGACCTATTTTATTCCCTTGATTCTAAAAGTTCGAGCAATGGATTTTTTAAGTTCTGTCAAGGCTTTGTTCAGTAAATATTTAAATATTTCCAATGATATTCCCTCTCTGCCTCACAAGTACCGATGCTCTGCACAGTGAGAAGATCAAAGGCTTACAGTCCAAAGAGCCTCTTTGGAGATATGATGCAGACTGACAGCTCAGCTTCTGTTGTTCAAACTCAGTGTGATAACGTCAATTATTTTTTACTGTTGTTATTTTAGGATGAGGGCCTCTGTTGTGATAAGATCCATTGTGGTGTCACATCTGTAGTAGTTATTATGGCGTTTTTTTATTTATTTTTAACACAGTTATTGCACGGGTGTCTTTTTCTCTACCTACAATGTATTTAATAGGTTTTCATTATAATTAAGTGTTTTTGTTGGCAGATTCATGTTGTTTTTACTATGATACATGTAATGACCACTTTTTCAATTTGTCCATTAGTGAATGAAACCATCTGCCATAGTGCTTAGTGTGATTATATTATTTCATGCACAGTTTAATATTGATGTCACAGATTCTTTTGAATGCACACGCAGCATTTGGGGGTATACTGGGCTGTCTGACATGCGCTGCATGTGCACTGACCTGTTTGCTCATTTTGCTTACAGCACATTGTTCATTGAAAACAGCATATTGTTCAAACTGAACATATTTTCTTGTTTTAAGGAGTCAAAAAAGCTATAACATAGCCTCAGGCTATATTTCTAATCTACATTAAAAATGTCATAATGCTTTTAGGGTGTACCCCATCTTTACATGTTTTTTTGGTGGGTTGGCAAAGCATAAGTTGCACACCAAAAACAATAATTCTCTTCCTAAATAAAAAGAACCACTCCTGAAATATTTGTTTCGTGGTTTAATTTGTCTTTCTTCAATGACATTACCATGACATTACCATGTAATACAGGCACATAATGCCACCGTCTTGCCTAGTTCACACTAAAAATAGACAGGTGCTTTGCAATCTGCTACTTTGGATCAATCACTTGCCTATCAGAACAGACTGTTCTTTTTAGGAAGGAAGCTTTAAGGTTTTAGGGTTTTTAAATTAGTGTCTGATACCGAAAGTGACAAGTTCCCGCGGCAGTGTAGAGAAATAAAAACATATGAGCCCTTAAACCTTTGCTGGCAGACCAAAAAAATCAATGGAAGATTTTGACAGGAGCCTTAGAACTGATGAAAAAAAGCTATTATTTGGAAATCAAAAGCAGAATGAATAATGGAAAGTTAGTGTAAGTAATAGTCTAACACGTAAAATGTTGCTACTCATGCTAGAAAAAGCTCATAGTTTAAATATCTTTCCTTCTAAGATGATGCCAAGAATCAAGTAGTTTTATTTTTCTATTATTTTACAATCACGATAATTTAAACAGGTTATTTATTTAAAGATGATGTTTTAAAGTTCAAAATGTAATATTTAAGTTAACCCAGACAAAAAAATGCACTCTTTATTTGTGTGGAATCCAGATTAAAGTTGTTTTTATGACCTTAGAAAGAGGCATATCTGACCAAATGTGCTATGAGTATTATCTCAAAATCCCATTTCATTGCTACGTTGACATCACAGAAGGGACAATTTAAAAGAAGATGACAGAATAGGCTTTTGCCAATTTTCATAACTACTAGAGTTTTAATATCAGTAAGGGGGGTTTCATTTGGAAATGCACACTCAATGTAACTACAGCCTAGAAATTAGACTTTCTAATTTATATACTTTATAATTAATTCGATTTGGCAGTTACTCTACTTTGCAAATATGACTCTTGTTTTTCAATCCCAAATAGGTCAAATATTTACGCTTTATTTCTGCTTATTTTCATGCAATTACAGCCCAAATATAAGTTAGATCGCAGGGGGAACCTGGTGTCATGGGGATTGCTATGTGGGTCATGCATTGGTTTAGCAAGGCTGCAAACAATCTTAGATAGAGATGTGAGTGCTGGTGATTTCATGCTTGTTAGTTGATCTTCTGAATTACTTCATTTTAAAACCCTCCCCATCCTCCTTTGAAGTGGGCAAGCATCATCCATCCACAACTTCCTTTTGCACACAGTTTACAAGTTAATGTAATGGTGGCAGATCACCATCATCATTCTTCAGCAATAATGACATGCCCTCACTGATGTATTCTGTTTAGAGGAGAACAGACTGTAGCTAGTTCATTTAGCTTCTTCACCTGGCAAACTGAGAGGAAAATTACCAACCTGCCCTTATGTTGCTTAGTATTACATGATAAAGGTCAAGTGTATCACTCACTGTGCCTCATTTACATATCTATTTAAAGTAACAACCATGAAGCACATTACTGGTTCAGGCCAAAATTTCACAGAAACACAAACAGGGACTTCCAAAAGCTGACACAAACCTCACCTAACAAAGCCACTGTTCTGTGTCTAAACACAGAAAAGCGGCTGTGGGAGAGACAACCTGATCAACTTTGAATTGATCCGTTTTACCAAACCGGTGGAAAAATATGGCTGTGTCTGGAGTTTCAGACAAATGGGTTTTTTGAAAAGCATATTTTAATTCCATGAGAAATTCAGCGTGACTACAGGGAATGAGGTTTCAAGTGCACAACAGTTACACTGCTGTCCACAGTGCTGACCCATCTCCCTCCTGCAGTGGAAATTCAGCTGTTTCAACCAAATGTCTTACAAAGGAAGGATTTTTCTGTCGTTGACAAAATTGTTTAAGCTTTATTTTATTAGTACCGGTAATGTGCTTTTTTAAAATAGATGTATGTAATAAATCTTGTAAAGTTCTCAAAGGTGTAAAAATTGTCTCATGCTAATAAAGGCTGCATGTTTCTCACTCAGCCATATCCCCAACTAAGTATTGTAAAGGTTGTAATTGTAACCATGTGTATGCTTTATCTTTAAACCAGTGTTGGTCGACAGAAAGGTTTCATATAACACACATATTTTCCCCAAAATATTGTATGAAGCATCTCATATAGGTGTCTGAGATGCTGGTAGGTTTCTATTTTGCCTATTCTTAGCTGAAGGACTCGGTCAACATATTATTCATGAGCACTGTGCTCTCATGCTGTGATTAGTATACTTATGCATATGCAGAGGGTTCAGCACAATGGAAAAGTCATAAACCAACTTGACATGCACAAACCATCATGTACAGAGTAAGCAAGTGACTGATGTGTAAATATTGTCCTGCTCTTTATATGAGCTACAGAATGACATTTGACATATGACATTTTCATCATAGATATCCAAAACAGATTTAGTTAAGCATGGTTAACGTGTATTTTACCCTGTTTCATTCTCTCTGTCTTTCAGAATATCATACTGCACTGCAGATAAAACTCAGGATAAGGTCTTTGCATACGTTTCTCAGAGTCAGTTCAATGAGACATTGGAGTGCCATGCGTTTCTTTGCCAAAAAAGGAAAATTGTAAGTCTGCACCCATGCACCCATTCGTTTTCATGTGAAAAATAAAGAAGTCTCTATGCCAATCCTAGGATAACACATCCTCTGATTGCATTGCACAGTCTGTTCTTAGGGTGAACTGGCCGGGGGCTCTGCTCCTGTGGTGATTGACAACTGTGTTGAATGTTTTCTGCTTCTGAATCTCTCTCTTAAGAATAAGGGATTCCAAATTGTTTGGAAATTACTGCATAACCTCTTCCAAACTGATGTGCAGCAATAATTGCTTCTCTCAGAAGCTAGTGATCCTCCCGCCAGTTTCGCTATGCAAACTTTGTTTTGAATATACTTCAGAATAGTGACGTTTGAGCATCTTTTCTATGCACAACCTGGCTCATATTAAAACTTCTAATTTGTTTTGTTTTATGAACAATACAAACTTTTATGGTGTAATTCTGTTTGTGATATGTTGTTGGTACTTTTCAAAAAACTAATTCCTGATGGATTAAACTTTAGGATTGAAAGAGGGTGTAATTCATTGCCACATTATTGTATATAATACATCTATTTCATACATACTCTATTTAGTATGTAATCTATTTTATCTATTTAGCATAACTCCAGAAACCAGCATCAGAAATAGATAAATGGTGTGTGGCTCCATCTTGTGGCTTGTTCTCTTAGGGCACCTTAAAGCTGTACATGCTATAAAAAAAGAACAAAATGGGATAATGCAAGTTCAATGTTATTTTATTCATTTATTTAAGGTACATTTCCTTGCTATGATATTTGTATCTTTCCCCTTACAGGCTCAGGCTGTGACCTTAACAGTAGCGCAGGCCTTTAAGGTGGCCCTGGATCTCTGGGAGATTGCTCAGGAAGGTCAGTCTGCTTAACAAACAAGTGGGGAGAAAACTGTCTAAATCGTGCAATGTCTGCAGGCAGTCAACCTAATCTCGCAAGAAAAAAAAACTCTTTTGGAAAAAAAAATGGATTGAATTGGTTTTTGGTATGTTTTCTTTGTTTCCAGACAAAACCAAGAAGGCTGGGACTTGCTGCTCATGTGCAGCTAGCGGGCAAGCAGAGACAACAGAGGCACAGTGTGTTCCCGCAGGTTAGATAATTTCATTTGGTCCTCATCAATAGTGTCCCCAGGCATCGAGCTAGATTCTGCAGCAACATCCTAACACACGATTTTATCACTGAAAGGCGCGACCTTGAGTAGAGCTGAACTCAGCAAATTAATCAAAAATGTCTATCAGAAAATCACAGTGTTTTCGACTTAGCTGAGGTCAGCTCTTATCTTACTGTCACCTTTTTCCATTCCGTAGTATGCTAGGGTTAGTACGTTTTTTTTAATTCATTAAACTAATTAAACTCCACTATTTATGTTAAGTTAACCCAAGCCGACTGGCCGCTGGCTTGATTAAGTTTTTACTGTTAAGATAAAAAAGTGCTGCCTTGTTTAACTGTGTAAGATTAAAGGGATTTAGAACCGGTTTTGAGCTTTCTGACAGAGGTGACAAATTATTTCAGTATACTGAGTAGTTGTAGATAAAGAAATCTGCCTGCCAGTAACAGGATTACAGTAATCTTATTAGAATTGTAAAAGTGATAACCATAATATGTAACAATTACTGAAATGAGACAGTAATTAGATTCAGATTTAAAGTTAGGACAGCATAACGACAGCATATTCATTTTCTTACTTGCATATTCATATCTTTATATGCATATAGTCAGTCAGTGAAACTGTGTGGGGACAGATTGTGTCTCTTCTTCCTTCCATTTTTACTGTCAGATTCTCCTTTTTTTATACATGCACTTCAACATGACTTCTTCTGCAGAGTCCTTCTAATTTGACCTCAACTATATCCAAAACATATCCATAACCATGTGTATGGACTTAACACCCATTTTTATATTTTCAAACAAATGTTGCTGTTGGGTGATACTTCAGTGAGCAGAATACATCAAGTTGCTATGGCAACTGTGCCATGGGGAACTGCATGGCACTGTCATCCCTTCTTGCAGCTTTAT
>JABUIW010000152.1:5503241-5568660 GCA_013363375.1 Menidia beryllina | reverse complement strand
CACACACACACACACACACACACACACACACACACACACACACACCTAATTATGCTCCACTCCTTAGTCTTGGGGAATAACAGTGGATTTTAAGTACTTTCTAATGGCCAAGACATTTATAGGTCAGGATTTTTAGGTCATAATGGAGGGTCAGGAAAGCCATAAATTAAGGCTTGATCTTTTTTTTTTTAGCTAAATGTAACATTTGATTTTCATCCTCATCAGCTGCAGGTAGGTATTATCTATCTGTCCATTTGAATCCTGGTGAAATCTGGAGGTGCTTTCCTCGTAGAGCTGCATCTTTCTGTACAGTTCTACTCAGATGTGCATGTATGTCTGTTCTGTGTGCGTGTGTGGATGCCATCCATACCTTTTCCTTCACCTTTCATCTTTCTCCATTTGTCCACCGCGTGTCATTGTCTCTGCCTTTTTGCTTTATTCCCTGTCAGCTTCTTTTCCGCACCTGCCATCCCCCACACACCCTGCAGCACATAAGCCGGTCGGAATGGAGGACAAGCTCCGGAGGCCCTTCTTCTCTGCCTCTCTCAGCTCGCCGTCACCTCGGAGTAACCCCACTCGAAGGCGACCAATCAAACATGACTCTTGGGTAGGTTTCTACACTGAGCTTTAAACTTTTAATTGGTCTGACTCAGCTAAGACTGGCGTTCCATTTTCCTTACCTGTGGACATCACGGCTTGGGACAAATGCGAGCCCTGAAAAACTCTGTCAGTGTGAATGAATTCTACTGGCAGATGCAATTATACCCTTTAATCTGCATCGGTGCTGGTTAGACACATGCCAAACTCAGGGCACCTCAGTGTAACATGAGACACTGACCATCTTAATTAATCTAAGTTAACAGATGACTTTGATTTATCACACTAATTAATTGTATTTGTAGTGTCACAATACGCTTGTTAATTTGTTGTACACGTTTCAGGGGCACAGGCTCATCAGTCATCATGTCCTTCACTTACAGATGTTCAACACTAGGTGACACCATACTCATTAGGAGCTTCCTCTCAATGAGAGTTATCAGGCCTCTTATTGCTGATTCACTTTTTTATTTGTTAATATCTACACACCTGTGCGGGGTTTGAATGTCATATTTTGTCCAATAGCGGCTTTTGGAGTGATTAAATATGTCAGGAAGAATATTGATTGTTGTACAGAAATAGCATTTGATGGAAGAAAATTTGATTTCAGGGTGCTTTTTTCTTTCTTTTTTTGTAGCGCCTGTTCAAAAAGGAATTTATGTGTCATTTGAACACAATAAGGTACAACAAACAGCTGACTCAGTGGAGCAGCATGACAGTGGTTGTCAGCAGTTATATTGATTCATGTGTTTGTGTCTCAATAGGATGTAGAAGATGGACTTGAAGATGCCTTTTCAAGGTAAATTTGCTTATGACTGTGCAAAAGTCCTCTAGTTTTCATTTACAATTAAAATCTTATTTTGAATAAAAACCATATAAGTCATTTTAATGCCACTCTGGAAAACAAAATCCGACGAGGGGATGTTTTAAAGGTTCAGTTTACACAAACTTAGCTGTGAGCTGTCTTTCGCAGTACTTACAAGAGACAAATTGTGTGGATTTTTTATATTTTTTGCTAATTTGTACTGAAAGTCATGCAACGAGAAAGATGAATACACAAATGTAAAAAAATTGACCAAGAAAAGTGTTGGTCCTGAATAATAGTAGACACATGTTAGACCAGCAAATACTGATTTTAGGTTATCATTGTGTCTGTAGAAAGCTTGTATATATATTTTTTACTTGCTCAGGGATAATCACTATACAGAAACCTATGCAGAGCAAAACACCCAAACAATCTGCTGTAAGCTTTGAACAGCTGCAGTTACTTAAGAGGCCAGATTAAAAGAGAATTTGCTGAACCTTTTGTGAAGTCAGCACTGTGTTTACTCTTGAACACAACAGAAAACACTATTGCTCCTGTAACTTTGCGCCTGAAAGGCAACCTCACTGTAGGAGCTGTTGGGAGCACTGCAACAGAGTGGTGACATACAATTCATCAGCACTTCAAATATTGTTTGGGGATTAAAGTGCATCACTTTGTAATCTCTAAAGAATTGGGACAGTCTGTAAAATAGACATACTTTGGGTGTGATATGCCTGCAGAAAGACCAAATTTACACCTCACAGGTGGAAAATGAGACTTTGAAGGTGTGAAAAAGCCCCACAAAGATTTGTTTATAATGCATGTGACAGATGTAACAGTTTATTTAGCTATTTCCTCACATATGTATTTAGCTATTTCCTCACATATTTATACGTAAACACATATCCAGAATTTGTGAATAAATATTGGATATTTAAACATACAACATTCAAACATACAAACATACAAACTTAGATTGGTAAAACATATTGGAATTTGTCTTTTTAAAATACCCAGCCTAAATGTAGAAAAACTCACAACACTAAATAACTGCCCCTCAGTCCTGAACTGCTAGGAATGTAGGCCAAACAGCCCAGAGAGCTTGTAAGAGCCTGCTTTGCTCTAATTTTACTTATAACCAGCTTATTGTGTATGTGTCCTGCGGTCTTTTAATAGCTCTCTTTAAAGAGAGGGGAGCTATAGAGGGATAGAGCCCCTCACCTTAAAGCGATGGCAACACATTAAGCTCCACTGCCTGAGGCTAATAGGTCTGCTTCCTGTGATGGATTTGAAAAGAGTTGGGTAAAGCAAGTCGGTAAATGGGAGGCATAAACTCATACATGTTATGGAAGCTTTCTTGATGTGGATGTAGGTCAGGAAAAGAAAGGCATCACTGACAAAGTTCTCAGCAAGAATGAGGAATGCTTGGCCTAAGGTTTGGACAGATGTCGAAAGGAGGGTAAAATGTGATGCTCAGAAGGAAGCACCAGGTCAGAGTGTTAAAGCTAATGGCTGCTGAAGGGATTGGCAAGGATGCCGAGCTCTGCAGCTGCTGCGCTGCAGGGTCGGATTACATCAGTCTAGAAAGGGTGAAATCATTGCATCATATTTAATTGACATGGCTGTTACAGATGTTTAATACCTACTGGGTCACCTCAGTGAACTGATAAAAACAAAAAGAAAAATGAGTTGCATATTGATAGCAAAATATGCACTTAATATGACTATTTAGGAACAAGGGACCATAAAGTACATGAAAAGCACAAGACCCAGAGAAGATAAAATAATCCTGATTTAATTGAAGGAGCTCTCACTGAGATGTGTTATTAAGGGGATAAACTTCCCAACATGAAATGCAAACTACCACACAGACACCCAGAAGGAAAACAAAGAGCTGTGACTACTATCTTCTGTAAAGCAGAAACACACCATCACTTGAGCTTTTTCAATACCAGTCTAATTTTTAAAGAGAGTGTGTAGGTCAATTTCTTGTAGATTTACTGTAAACCACTTTAATCGGAGTGTTAACAGCCCCTACAGGGTCAAATGTCATTTTATAGTTTTGCAACCAAAGCTGCAACTCATGGCACCAAACCAATCTCAGTAGAACCAAATGAATTAATAGTTTGCACACAGGTCAAACCTGAGTAAAACATTTCATTTGAGAGTATTATAGATGTTATTGAAGTCCCTGCAGCCATAAGCCACCATTAGTAGTCTTCACAGCTACTGACTTCAACATCCCTTCACAAGGGATTTAATTAAATGATTATATTTTATATTATATGGTATTTAATTTAAAAGAATATTGACCTTATGCCTTGCTGGCTCAGCGCTTAACTTCGTCAGTAATCCTTTTTTAAATGTCATCAGTAAATTTCTTAAGTAATTTAAAGTTGAGTTTTGCATGCTGTTCACTAAACTGACAGTGGTTGCACACTTGGTTAAACACTTTAAGAGTACGTCACCCAGCCACTTTAGTTTTCAGTTACCTTTAACGATGGCTTATTTTTTCATCATTCTGTCTCTTGCCTGACATGCAGCAACATGGAAGTAGAGGAGGCAGACGCTGGTGAGTCACAACGAGTCTGTTATTTTATCTCAATATGTGCTCTGTGTCGCATGGTGTTGCATGTTGCCTAAGGCAATACATTTAGAAAACTCAGCAGTGATGTGTAATAGCTGTCTGTTTTTGTGCAGTCCAGACATCAGACGATCTTTCTTTTTTTTCCCTTTTTTTTAGGGTTAGGGTTGGGAATGCTTTGCAATAAATAGCCTTTTGGCTCACCTCCTGAAGAGATTCTAAGTACAGCGTTGTCTCCAAAAGCCATCAGTTTTAAAAGTTTTAAACTACTTTAAGATTAAAAGTTATTGTATTATAGCAGGCAGAGACATATAGTGATAGATACAGATTGGTGCGTAGATAGTGAGATGGGTACTTTATTCATCCTCCTGGGGTAATTCACTTATCCAGCAGCTAATGAGAATAACAAACATTTCTCCCGTGATATATGAGGGTAAATACTTTAATCACGAAGATCCAGAACAAAATGATGTTCCCGCAGTGGAAGCAGCACTTTTCATCTGTCTTTCTGTGTATGAATAAAACTCTGGCATTGTCTCAGTGATAGACAATGATTTCAACCTCTGAATCACAGGAAACTCAAGCGTTAATTCAGTATTAAGGCTGCTCAATAAGGGGGAATAAAGTTTTGTGAAAAGTAAAGTCATGGACTCACTTAGTATTTAATGTTTTTGTATCTAATGGCAACTTGTATTTCACTGAGACGTTTGTGTTCTCCATTGGTGTGCCACTGAGTACCCCTCACACTCTGCATGTCGTTCACTCTCATTTAAATCAGCTACCTCTTTATGCCAGTGCAGCATTATTTTTGCAGCTTTTTAACCTCTGCATATATTTTTGATCTGTTTCTCTGAATGAACATTTAATGTGTCTGACCTCTCTTTCAATGTTCTGCCTTTTCTCTTTGCTCTTTCTGTCTCTTTCAGACTGGCAGAATCCTACTGGGAACCCCTCCCTGACAATGCAGCTCTGAGTCTCCAGGAGCTCCCTCCAAAAAATCTGTTGCGTATGTGCAACAAAGAGATTATACACTCTGGCAATAGCAGCCCATCATACAGAAAAAAAGAAACTATACAGGAAGCACACTCCAGTCTAAAAAATGGACACAATGCAACAAGTTTTGCTTGATCAGAGTGAATATCATGTCCTGCACACACTAAATCAGGGAGGCATTTTTTTTTCTTCGGTATAGAAGCCAAAATGAACACTCACATGTTACATAACATTCTTCCTGTGAATGCCTGCTTTTCAACATACACTCCACTCTGATTAAATATTCATGTCCAGGCGTAGTTAGATTTGCACAGCCTGTCAGGCTAAAACATTGGGCACACACTGTGTAATGCAGCAAGTATGAAATCATCTTGAAACACTGAAATCCCATCAAAGGATCTCATGTGTTTCTGAGAGTGTGAAAAGCCCTGTTTTTTGTCCGCCTGTCTCAGTGGATGGAACTCATTGTCTCAGTCCTCAGTCCGCACTCAGTTTGAGTGCTTCATTGCAGTCATATAAAAAAGAAAGTACACTCTCAATCACTGAGTATCATAACATACAATAATCACCTAGTCCTTTTTATGAACAGAAAATTAGACATTAGACATATGTTATTAGGTAAGTAACAAAATCTAAACCCAAATGATTGTGGTAGTGTTTTGAAAAACTAAGGATATCCATCCCTTATGAATTAACCACTTGTTGATCAACAACAATAGCAGCAATAATTATTTACTCTAATCAGAGTAGTGGGAGATTTTTTCCTTTAGTGCTTTAGTTGATTGAGTTCTTTGTTCATGCACGGCTTTCTTAATGTCCCACCACTGTATTTCAGACAGGTTCTGGAGCCTGGACTTTGAATCTTTGTTTTCAGAGAGTCTCAGACATAGCTCTTGGTTGTTGTTTTTTGCATGTATTTGAAGCTCTGTGCAGCCCAACCTTGGGTTAAACTCATTAGGACATCCACTCTCATTGGCTACTGTGTGGAATGAGCCCCTCTTGAGGATAATGTTTCTCATTGTAGAATTCTGGACATTGTTTAGTAGATACCTAATTTTAGGAGCTTTTACCTAAAAATATTTGCAATGAAATACGGTGTACTTTCTTTTTCACATGACTGTACATAGTTTAATTGTCGTTTATCCCGTAAATTGTTACATTTTGAAGAGTTCCTCAACAGATTAAAGTACTCAGTCCATCATCCCACAGGTAGTCAGGTCTGCCACACAGCAGGCTGCATAGAACAGAAAGGAGGATAACATTCATCCCATAGGATATGTAAATATTTGTTTCCTAATTAAATTTTATTACTATTATAATCTTACTTGTTGCTTAAGACCAAACTGCATCAATCTGACATACTATTCTATGAACAGAAGGCCAAAATATGTGGCTCAAAGGTTCAACACCAAAAAAATGGGGAAAGACATTATGTATTTGTTGATCTCAAGCTTAATGTCCATCAGCTACACACAATCAAGCCATTTCAGAGTATTGTGACTACAAAAAACAAAAGTAACAGATTAAAAAATCTAGTACAAAGCCCAGTGAGATGTACTACATGTATAAAACTCCCTTTTAAAATAATTCATTATAATCTTGCTTTCCAAATAAAGTTATCCAGTTAAAGTAAAGATTTGATGTATTTAATGTATTTAGCACTTTGTTTTCTAGATGTTTTTTCCTATCATTTGACACAACCTAATTTTTTGTTATTTAGCACAGCAAAAAAAAAAACTCTGGCAGAAATAGGCTCACATATGTGTAACAATCAGCATCAGCTGTCTAACGGGAAAATCTGCAATGAACCTATTCGTCATCATCTTGTTCACTCAGCTTTGTACATAAAGTTGGTGTCACTTACAGCAACAATATTAAACTATGGCAACTGTTTCTTTTAATAGTTTTTCATTTTCTATTTGCATAAACTGTATTTTTTCATTCTTAAAGCTGTATGTATTTACAATTTCTGTGCATATTGTACCACTGTAAATTCTTAGAGTCAGGGTTTGACACAGGTGTTTTTTAAACAAATATTTATCTTTCTTGTTGAGATGTGAATGTCTAGACACTTGTATGTTTTACATGACTGTAGATTAGGCAGATTGTATAGATTTAAGTGTGAATTTTACAGCTGCAGGAATTTTTTTTCAGGACAGCTATTAGTAACACAAAACACCAATTCTCAAGTCAGTAATCTCCCGTTAAATTGATTTACACTCTTTCCACTTTAACTGTACTGTCAAAATTCGGCGTTTTCTCTCTCAAGCATTTCTCTGATGACTAGAAAAGGATTTTTCCTGAATCTTATTATAGACTTAGACTGTGCGGTTTATTTTTATCCACCTCTCATATGAATTTCATTGTCAAGAGGGTATTATATTGTGCCCGAGTCTGGCTGAAGTCGTCCCTCTTTCTGTATTCATGGCATCCTGGCTGAGAATGATTATGGCTGTGGAAAGTGGGAGGTAGCAGTAGCTCTGTGTTGTTGTCATGACACCCGCTACAGAATAATTGGATGGTTTATCAGGTTGCAACACAAGGCTTAATTGCATTGTTTTATTCCAGACTGACTAAAATACAGTTTTTATTGCTTTTGCAAAGAAAGCTATATGTTAAGGATTTCAGATACGGTTCAGAGCATCTTCGTGAACGATCCATTGGCCGGGAAGTTCAAGGGCATCAGAGAATTTAATCATTTTGCTTTTGGCTCGAACATCTTTCCATCTGTTCACTTTTGTCAGCTCCATTGTTGATTGACTGATTGCTGTGTGGATGCATTCATATGCACTGATTTATTAACGTTGACAAATATTTTTTGGAAGGGGCTTTTGCCACGTCATTTAAACTGGTTGAGTACCAGAAAACATTATATATGTCATTACCTTTGAATAACCAAGAGTCTTGATTCATATAGCCAGTGGACATAATACACTACGTCAATATGGGCGGACTCCCAGCAAATCTTCAGTGTATACAGTAATAAACTTCCTGTGGGGAGTAACGATGTAGAGGGCAGGACCAACACATGGAGGTGTATAACATACCAAACAGAGTGTGCTGAATGCAAATCAGCCTGTGCAGATTAAAGTCCAGAAGACATTTGAAGGTTGTGAAAATGAGACAAATTATCAACAGGAGAAGATTAGGATTTTCTGTCCAGATATTATTACCCAAAATGGCCAGAGATGTTTACAGTATGAGTTTAGTTTAACAAGGTGCTTATGTTCTATCTATGCAACGAGTAGGTTTCCAACAATATTGTGATATTAGCAATTTGTGTATTAAACACAAGCAATTGTTCTAATGTGTGTAAAATAGTGTATAGAATTTGGAAACTGTTATGGTTTGCCACATATTTCTGCATAATAAAGGACTTTGTATAAATCTGATTGGACCTATTTGTCATTTTCTTAATATAAAATAGAAAGAATAGAAATAGACTTTTTTTTTTCAAGGTTACTTTGGACTTCAGTAGAGAGCCTCAGCCAATATTCAGAGTTGACCACGTGGTTAGCAAAATTAAGATCAAATATTTAGCTTTTCTTCAATCTTTATCCCCTTAACAGAACATTTCAATTCAAACATGGAAATAATCAATCTCACTGCAGTCGATCAAGAGCCAGGGCATGTTGTTGCTCAGCTCTGACAGCTACATCAATAAGTCAGTTCATTCAGCTCTCTGCCAAACCAAAGATCATATCAAATAATATCACAAATTCTTGTAATTTCTTTCAGTTAGATCTATAGGTGGTTTAGATAGTTGTATTTCCACATCTATTTGATCAGATGCATAATAGTTGCTGAAATAATGTGTATTATAAATTGTAGAGCAAGCAGGCCCAGTGCGATATGATACAAGCAAGTAGGCATAATTTCAAGTTGTTCTGATTCTCACCAGGGATACTGATCTATTTCTTGATATTCAGCTGTCAAGACTGAGAATTGTTGGTAATATGCGTGCCTCACGTGTTCTCTAAAATCAGGAGTGAGAAGAGCATTTGGAACTGGATAGTAAACACTAATTTTCTTAATTCGTTTGGTGTTTTGAATTTTCAGTTTGGAGCCGTAGTCTCTGGTCAATATTATAGTAAAGAGCACTTTGGGCAGCCTGGCTGTACACTTTAAATCAATACCTTGCTTATATGTTAACTTTAATAAGAAAAAAAAAAGTAAAAAAAGTAAACAGAGAACATCAGTCATTTGATATGCTGCATTAGAGACCACAGTCAGCTCTCAGGCTTATTCTCAGGCCTGCCTCTGCATGTCTGCAGTCATAACTATTACAACATGTAAGTTTATTAAAAGCTTTGTTTTAAAGATAGGACACAGAGTCAGTGAGAGAAACATGTTTGCTTCACTTCACTTCCACTGCCCTCTGCTCCCTTCGTTTATCTTGTCTCATTACAAACAGACAGTCTGTGTCTCAGCAGCAGGGTCTGCCTGTTGTTCGGTGGGAGGAAGGAGTACGTTTTGTTTTACTTCATGATGGGCCACTGTTTGCTTTCCCGAGCAATGATCCAAACCCCTTCTGGACCCAACCCCTTAATTTAGATCTGCTGATAAGTGATTAACATTATATAGTTCAATCGCATTTGACTGAAAGCCGATAAACTTGGAATTTGGTTTCAACCTTGTGAGTGTGTGTTCTTCACCTTATTTATCCTCAGCGTTATTGTCTGCAAGTGAACAGCTAATTTAGTATTCATAGGCGTGTAACTGATTGCTAATAGGGTATTTAACACATTTTGCAACAGCTAATTGGAGAATGATAAAGTGTTTCATGATGCCCTAATGAATTGATATTGTGCTGACAATTAATGTATTTTTTGATTGTGGCAAAATGTTGTGAGTGGCTTTTAGAGGTCAGATACATGCCGAATTTTCAGCAAGGTCGGTTATATTTCAATAAATTCTATGCTGATTGTTCCTGCTGTTCATTGGTTTCTAACAGTGAGCAGTAGAAGTGAGCAGCAAAGGGCCAACAACTCTGAATAAGCCTGTTAAAGCACACAGAAGCAGCAGCTTTATCTAAACCTTTTATATCTGAAAAACTGAACACCACAGTGGCCTCATTAAAACAGAACTGATCTGAGTTGCATTTTTAGTTCTTCTACATCCACATTTCTCAGAGGAGAGGGCTGAAAATGGAACAAGTTCAAGCATAATGAAAGTAAACTCTAAAGCAAACCAGATACTTGTTGAGTGAAATGCTTTCATGTGCAAAACCCCTGTGTATTTGTATCTCAAAATGATATCTCCAATCAGACTAGAGAGTGTCTGAGTCAACTGGGCATCAACAATACTTATTCATTTGTACTGTAATCACTTTCTATTTGCAGAGTCGGTGGATTTTTACTGTAGATACTTTTCTGTTATTGCATTTGTTATTCTTGTTTGAAAGCCGAATAAAAAGCAATTATCAGTTTGTTCTGTGAACCGCTGCAGCTGAGTCTGGCCCTAAACTTCTGGCTCAAAGTGATGAGTTATTTAACTGTTATTAGCTGAGCATCTCTAACCTCTCGGGGCATTTATCATTGAGAACAGTAAATGATGTAGTTAGATGTGTGCCTATGCCACAAACTGTGTGAATGTATAATAAAATGTAATGTCTCCGTCCACATTTTACCACAGCGCATCAAAGAACAACATCGAGGCAATGGTAGTTTGTCAATATTTGTGGAATAAGACACAGTTTCTGAATGATAAAAGTATACATTTTCCGGTTGACAATCGAGTATTTTAAAATTACTCCCAAATTATCCTAGAATTTCTATAATTTGAAGCACACAAAAGCATTTTTTTCAAATCTACACACGTTTCAGATTTGCAGGCCAGGAATAATGAAGAATGAATGTAGAGAAAAGAATGTAAAAGCAACAGCTGAGCCACAGAAGCTTACATTTGAGGCCAAAAGAATGCCAATTATGTTATCTGCTGCTGTCAAGACTAAAGAAAAGCAGTTTTGCAGTAAAGAAATAACAGAAAGCAACAACTCCTAACATTTCAGCATGTTTTTTTACTTTGTAAAGTTTTACTTACCTTAGACAGATTTTTAAGTGAAACTTGTCGAGCACTTTCTTTATAAACAACATGTTTTTTTTCGTTCCATCTAAGTCCTGCCCAGCTAAATCAACACAAATTATTTCTGTGAAATTTGATGAGCATTATATGTGTCAAAATACATCAGTATGTGAATGGTTTATGCTTTTGGTGAGAGAAACTTTATTAGATTAGCTTCAGTTTGAAATGGAACATTCAAAACAGTGTCTGTTTCACGCCTACATTGATACAGTTGGCAGGAAAAGTACAAGAGAGACAAACTGTAGAATAAAAGGCAACATCGTTTTCTAAAAGCAGATAAAAGAACCAAATAATACAGATCTTCATGATACTGCAGTTTAGCTTATTTCTCCATTTTTGGGATCTAGCTTAGAATTAACATCAAATTCTATCCTACACTCAAATAAACCTGCATGCATCTTTATTTAGTAAATTAATGGAATGTATTTGTTACATATGGAATAAAATGTAATCCAGAAAATTATATTTAAATTTTAACAATATGAGAAGGTGAAAGAAATTTAGTTTTTTTCATTTTTTAAAAGAAATTCATTTTTAACTTTTTTTTCTCTCCCAATTAACAATCTACTCACAGCAATCATTATGTTATACAGTTATGAGCAGGCAGTATATTAACACTATTTGCACTTGTCTACAACAGGTGAATATAGTATCTAACTGCACATGCCAATATAAAAAATACACTGCTTATTTAAAGTCACAAAGTCAGGCCTCCCAGAGATGATATCGTGTGTTTTATATTGCAATAATATACAGAGCACCCAGCAAAAACATTGTTATTGACTGCACCATTTGTTAAAATCAATTCCCATGTCCTGTCTACCTGCAGGAATACGTTTCCATAGCAACTGCAAGGTGTCAGTTTGTACAGGAGGACAGTGTAGATTTTTACAGGGTTTCTGGATGGAGTTTGGAGCACGTGTGTGTGCAGGTTGGTGTGTTACCCCCTTACAACTTCGTGCATGCACTTTGTCCTCAGATCACACTTTTTCCCTCATATTTTTTCTGCTTTTTCCTGTGTCATTCCCTCAGTGAGAGAAGTAACAAATGCATTAATGGTTGAAGAAAAAGTAGCTGACGTCTGGTGTCTTTGTCTTCAAACTTCAATTATGTTGATTGACGGCACTGAGGGATGAAACTGCAACACAGCAGAAAAATGTAATTTACAACTCTGTATTTCAAAAAGTTATGATTCAATATTTAAGCAAGTTGTGTTATTCATTGCTAGATAAATTGTCTATATGTCTTGGACTCCTATATCCTGTTACTGTTTAAGTGGAATTTCTTAATGATTTCAAAATCTTTGAGAAATATTGTATGTCATTGTCAATTTTTATTAATTCAGGAGTACAAAACTCCGACTGGCAAATCATGTCGAGATTAGGTAACTTCTTAAAAGCAAGAGATAAAATTGAGGTCAAACACTCAACTATTGTGACGAGACCATCACAGTACGTGCACAATCATTTCCAAACAGGGTGAAACTACTGTCTGTCACTGAGGGGTTTCACTTGAATGTAAATTAAGCTACTGCCAAAATTTCAATGTGTTAACATAACATTACAGTTCGTATTTATATGATGGATGTATGGATGAAATACGCATGTTATCAACATTTAAAATGAAAATTACTTCTTCGACTCGACTGTATCACTCAAACCTTTACCTTGCTCCTCAGCAGTCCCCCACTGTGGTGCTCCGGCGTGCTCCTTTCCGACGACGGTTTGACCTTCTCCTTACTGTTGCTGGAGTCATTGTCCTTTATGATGTCATACTGGCGACAGAACAGGGCAATAACAGCTGCCAGGGAAGAAGAGATAGCTAAATGTGAAACCCACATGTACACAAAATAGGCAGGAAGTCGAGAAGAAGCGACTGTCACTCTCATGACACCACTTCCCGTAACTGAGCACGCTGAAATGTCATGTGGATAATGGGTTTTTTTCTCCCCAGAGATGCATACTGTCTGTGTGCGAAGTGGCGAAGCGCACTCTGTTGCATTTTGTAATCTTTCAGAGGCGGTTCTTCCTCCAGTCTGTGCAGTACTGTAAATTTATAATGAACTTCCTGGCATCAGTGAATTTATGAATGTCTAAGAGATATTCCGAAATGTGTGCGCATTTCTGGTAATGAGCTCTGCAGAGCTGCGGTGAGCTTTATTTGATCGGCATATCATTATTCATGCTTCATGTAAGCGATCTCCACAGATGAGCCTCAGTGATATTGTCTAATTAGTAGAGTGATGTTGATGGTGCATATTTGCACACATTTTTATTTTCATGGCAAAGTAAAAGTCAGATCTGTCTCTTTTTTTAATATACATCTACATTTTACCAAACAATTTGATAATCTACATTTTACCTCAGAAACTTACTCCACACTTAAACAAAAGATAAAGATTAAAAGAAGTAGTGGATTTCTTTTAATCATAAAGTAACAAATTGAGGAAACTAAATAACGACCTTGAAAGTCTCCCACTCCCACCCTCGACGGTATGTGAGTTACTGTGGTATTTCTCATTAGTGTTATTTAACATCTCACTCTGATCCTCGTAGGTGGGAAGCTCCGCTCCTGGCACCCTGTCAGATGTGCCACATCTCATTGGGCTGCAACACTTCATTAATAAGCAAAAAACCACAAAGGAGTAGAAACTCACAGCTGGATGGTGACTCTATGGTAAGAACAGTGAAGCTGGTTTGACATCGCTGCTATGCAAATGGTCTTAAGGGGGCATCAAATCATCCAGTTTTAATATTTTTTTATTCTTTTTTTTTAGACTTTCATCTCCATTAAATCTTATCTTTTTATTCTACGTGATAGATCTCCACTGATAAAGAGGTTATTGATCAGTGTCCCATTACATTATGTTAATTTATCCAAAGCGATGACACAATTTGAGAGTTAAGCATTTTGCCAAAGTATTGATCTGAATACAATGTGAAAGCTCAGGATTAAACCGATGTCCTTTGAATGGAACATCGATCACTCTGGATGTCACATGACAAAAATGTCATATGATATTTTACTTGACTTGGGAATGGTTGACAAAAGACATTTTCTGACCTATTTCCTCACTCATTTTCTGGTTTTCGTTTCTCTATGAATAATGAATTAACTTCAAACATGCAGTGTATAAACATACCGGCCCACATGACCAAGACTACCACAATTATGATCATCTCTCCTGTTTGTAGATGGCGAGACTTATCCAGGCCCTGCACAGTAGGGTCATCTAGGAGACAAGACAGATGGCACAGTTAAAGCAATAAAAGCAGAACACTCCCAGACAACTAATTCATTCATTCATTTTGTCTTTGCATCCTTCGTTTACATGGAATAACAAGTCTGAAACAGATTGGACATTAAAATACCAATCATGGAATGTCTTCTTCAAAGTTGAGATCACTACCTTAACAAAGTTTGTTGGTAATTTGATTTTAGCTCATATTTTAGCTCACAGTGCCTGTATGAATTGGGAAAAGTGATTTCTGTTCATATAGCTCATCCCTATAAGTAATAATAGTAATTTAGAAATGTGGAAGGTATTGCCACATTTCAAGCTTATAAAATTAATTCTCCTTTAAGTGGATTGACTATGGGCCCATTTCCACTGTCCCAACTATCACTTAACCCGCTTGGATGGAACTCTTCCAAAGCTCTACTCTTCCTAATTGCCTCCTTTGGTGAATCAACCTGTCAAAGAGCTGGTCCAAAGTGCCAGTCTGTCAGCTATTCTCACATAAAAGTAGTGAGAGGGTGTGGTCAATTGTGATGCCACGATCTCTCAGAAGTATAGTAGTAAAATACCATATTAATATGAGCAATACCATTGATCTAAGAATGCCAAGAAGCAATGTCAGCGATGTATGAGCAGCTTTAAGCCAAAACTGTCTGTCTGATTTACAAGTTGATCGAGAGATGGCAAAAGGAAGAACAGATCATATTTTGTTTTCTGCAGCTCAAGCACCACCAATAGGTCAACAAAAAAAAATAATCAAAATCATAGCCTTTTATTAAACTGTCCATCCAAGGTAATTTGCTACAAACGCCACTTCACACTGCCAAATCTATGCATTGTGTATATGTTAGTGTGTTGGCACGTTTTGCCAATCATTCATTTATTTTGCTCATTTTTGTTGTAATTGCTGCTGTTGCCCTATTTAGAGAGATAAAATCATTTTTAGTGGCTAAATATACAAAAGTAATAACAAGCAGTAATACAGTTATTCACCTAATTTAAAATTAGACGTTCACTCAAAAAACACATCTATTAGGTATTATTTATATTTTTATCTAAACAATAACAAAGTACATAATTTGCATCTATAACATTCATATGTATTTTGAATAATCTGTTAATACAATTTGTAACTACATCTTATTATGTCCTGTCTTGGTTGTTTCTATCCTATTATGTATAGAAAACAGCAGTGTTTCAGTTACTGAACAAGGGGAAAATTCTAACATAGCCGTGAATGTAGGCTTAACTCACAATTGATCATAATGAGATCATAAAAAAACAAGCATCTGGATTCTTCTTTTAGAACACACTTTACAGTGCACCCTTACAATCACTTTCAAAGATGCTAGACTCAATACTACACCCAGATGCTCAGTACTTCTGCAACCTGTTTCCTGCTTTATAATCAACTGGTCCAGATTATTTTAAACTAGTATTCCTTTTAAGCCAGGAACAACTTCAGCTTTCCAATTTTTTTTTCCTGTCAAAAACTCCAACTTTGTCTTTTCATTAATGTGTTGGATTATTAATTCATCCTATTAATTTTTTTGTGAATCCAAGATGTGACAGGTTTGAGAGTTAGAAATTTTCCAGATGATCACACTGCTGTTTCATGCATTTTTCTTCTTGCCATCATTGTGTGAATTTGCATAAAGCAGAACTAGTAAAATGTTGTGCCGCTGGTACATCATAGAATTTGTGCTGAGATGAGTGAAGCTCCCTCCTGCTCTTTCCAGTCCCATGATGTTGACTGTGGGTTTGAACTGTGTCAGGATACTGTGTGTAACAATACACTAGGGAATCTGCCCTGCTGTCGCAGTGATGCCACATCTGATGTCCTTGAGACAAGGCACTTGTATTGTTGTGGGGTTTTTTGCGATTTCATTAAAATGTGACACATTGAAAATTGTCCTTTTCATAATTTGCATCCTTGAATATCAGAATAGATGCCAATGAAATGTTTAATGTACTCAATCATGTAATCATTCTGTTTAATTAGGTTCGCTATATTTCACACAGATAGGAGTAGTGCAGCAATATTTGACATGTGGCATAGCATTACCTCCTTTTTTTGTGGGGGAGCCTTCTGTCTCAGATGAGAAAGCTTAGCATCTCTTTGAAGTATCATGCACTAATTGTGTCTTCTGAGACCACCTACCTCATAAAGGTTGACTGCTTGAAAATATTACTTTTTTGGTCTCATCTGTGCTGTAGATCTAGTGCAAAGTTTTGGGAGGTACACTAGTGACAGTTTTATTTTTTAATTTGGGAATGAGTTATCAATATTAATACTCCTAGTATTTTCTCTGTTAGTTATTTTAATGATATCTCTGCTCATGCTTGTAAATAATGCCTCAAAGCACACCAGATATGTATAAATGTACAAATACGTACAAATCAGTTTAGTTTAAATGGAAAGCACTACAATCTCTGTCATGGTCCAGGGATGGTATCAAGATTCTAAGCAAAAAGCAAACAAGCATGTCACATGGACTTAATGTACATGAAAAATGATTATATACCCTTTTTAACGCAGAGAGCAGAACTTTAAAAATCAGCATATAACATCAATACTAATTTCAAAATCTGATTTTAAAAGTTGTCTGAATGCTTTGTGAAAAGCACAGTTGGGAATCATATTGGCTATTGCCCGAGTCTCTATAATCATTGAGTCTTTATCTGGATCAGTGACAAACATATTACTTACATTCTTATAGTCTACATATTAAAGGAATATTGTTGAAACTTTAAATTGAATTATTCACTCCAGGTTTTTCTGCTTTTTGGGACATATTTTTTCATGCGAGTTGACAGTTTTGGCTTAAGAAACCTGTTTAAATATGCAGCGACACAAAGCCAAACATTAAAACAGCTGTTCTGTCATAAAGTTCCCAAGAGTTACACAAACTAACTCGATTTGATTGAACTTAAAAACTAGGGCATGGGGAGTCAGCAGTGTTGGCATTAGATTTATGGAAAGCTGACACTGATTGCTGCAACCCACCAAAACAATCTCCTACAAATGAAGCTCATGCACTGAGTGGGCTGTTTTTCTGACCCAGTTGGATGACTTGGTGGTGATGCAACAAATCCTGATTAATGCTGCACACTAAACCTTGCCAGGAGTCGCTTCTGGTTGCAAGACTTTTCATATATAGCACTTTATCAAGATATATTGATGTTTACTTAGCTTTCTAAAAGGAGTTTCTTTTAACCTAAAAGTGTGACCAACTGATTCCCTGGATATTTTATGGAGAGCAACAGACAGTGCCCATACGGGACTGGCTTGCCTTCATTAGCTTAATGGATAATGCAAAGACTCTTTGTTGCACAATATTTCTTTCTTTCACTCTGGACTGTCTTGCCAACTTAATGGATGATATCTGACCTGAGTCAGCCAAAGAGAAACATTTTTGTTTTTCTTGAATCAGCATTTACAGTTTTCGCAAGCTCAAACAGAAAATCAAATCACCAAGAAAAAAATCACTAATGTCACTAATATATCTCACCACGGTCAAAGGCTGTGTCATTACCCTATGATTGAATATATTTGGCTCATAACATGAACACGATTCAATTAATGCAGAAAAGATTAATACTGTGCTTTTCTCGGAGAACTGAAAAAATGTTTTACTACTCTTGATAAAAGGTTAAGGGTCTTCTCTTCATCTGGACCGAAAGAAAATTGAGAGCTGTTGAACCTTAGTCTTTATATTTGCACCAATCTATGAGCTGAGTTCACACACTGAATTTTAAGTGTTCAAGAGCCAGTAGAGAATAACTGAACATAAAGATGCAGAAATTTCAATAAGCTGGTCGTGTTGGTTGGGTCTGTCAATAATGTATCGGGCCCTTTGAGAAAAACTCAAAGAAGCACACTTACTAAACCCACCTCACCCTCCTGCAATAGAGAATGTGAGAAGATTCTCCAAAGTGCTCTCACTTATTGGTACTGGCTCTTACTGTGTCTTATTTTCAACATCAGGATGCTTTAAAGGATTTGAGGGTCAGAGGAGGCTTTTCAGCTCAACAGCATAAGAGAGTAGCTGTAATGGGTTGCTCCGGTCTTCGCGTTGGGAAAAGGGCCTCAGCAAATGATGCTGAATTTAAAGAAAAACCCTGTTATGTAACAATGTAGAAACTGACCTTTGGTCACCTTAAACCATATTCATGTTCATTTTCAAGAGTCTTTTGGGAAAGGCTTAAGAAACAATGGCAAACTAGAACATTTAATTGCATTTTAGATTTGATATCAACTATTTGTGGAGCAAAGTCCACGAGAATGAAAGTTCCTTGATGCTCTTCTTTCTTTTTCTTTTTAAGTTGCCTTAAAAAATAAAAAACAAAATATTTTTGGGCTAATTATCCTACTGCATTGTGAAGTGCTCTCTAGTAAGATGTAAACACCAATCAGAATGTTGTTATTTTCCTCAGAAGTTCTGTGGAGAGAGCAGCTCATTACATGGAACTTTTGTTGATTAAGTTCTTGTTTCTCTGCTGGGCAAGCTTTGTATTCGCAGTAAAATAGCCCCTCAGAGACTTACTGAATGCTTTCTTGGCTGTTTCTGTTGTAGTATATGTTCTTGAATATTTTGTCTTCATTTTACATGCAGTGACATCAGATTTAAGAACTTTTTCAATTCCAGATTATCATTTTTTTAAATATAATTTATATGTTTTCATTATGGCATAATTCCAATGTGGGTGTTTAGACTACAATGTCTACATTGTGGGTTACAAAGGATAAAAAATCAGGACAAAAACGTGTTTCTCCACTGCACTCAGTAGCACTCAGTCACTATGACCCCCCCAAGAGAGATTTGAACCCTTCTGAACAAAAAGCTTGTTACAGACTCAGTCAGTGCAGTAAGTACTCTATATTCCCCTTTTACTCCTCCTTATAAGGCGCTTAGGATACAAGCATCTGCTCAATCAGTGTAATATAATAAGCAAATACAGAGAGCAAAGTCGTCTCATCTGTGCTGCTGCAGCTTCACTGTTGCTACTATGATAAACAGCTACTGATAAACAGCTACTGTTCAGGAATTGTAGACGTTTCTGTGTGAAGTCTGCATGTCCTCCTCATGCATGTGTGGATTCTCTTTGGATACTTTGGCTTCCTCCCATTGTCCATTTTAGGTTAATTGCCGTCAATGAATTGTTCCTGCAAGTGAGTCCATAGTTGTTTGTCTATGTGATTGTCCAGGATGTGTCCTGCCAGTTGACCAATGATAGCAGATATATATCCCACCACAGCCCGGCCGCAGCCATGAACTGGATAACAGGAGTATAGAAAATGGTAGGATGGATAATGCATTTCACAGCTCTTCTGGACTTCCTGATGGATTGACTGATAATGCACTTTACTCTGACTGTGAAAACAGTGCCAGGTTTAACATGTCTTCCACCAAGACTAAGATCAGGAATCACAGCAGGCCAATTTAGAACAACTAATACTTTCTCTCTTCGTTTTTTAGGGTGCTTTTTGAGTTTGAAGGAAGACATGTGCCGTTGAGGCATTAAAAGGGAAAATCTTTGTTACCAGTTTATCATATTCTGCCACATCAATATCTTGAACAATAAATATCACTTTTAATGTTACTTTTTTCTGTCCCTACATTAAAGTGTGGGCCTTTTTTGCCTTTTGCTTTTTTACCATATCCAAAGAATTTGGTAGGGGTCCAATGGGCTGAACATGAGAAAAATGCATTGTGAAGATTGTGATGGTGCTTGTTTGGTTCGCAATACAGTTTTTCACCAGAGTAGTGTGTATTTTTTGGCCCAGAACCAATGTTCTTCCATCCTCCTCAACTTCAATTCATACTAATGATTGTACTGGATGGTATATACTTTTACAGTAAAAGGTATTAAATGCAAACCCCATTGAAGGTTATTGTGATTTAGCATTGAGATAGTCATTGAACTTTTCATTTAATTCTAGAGTATTGTACCTTGGTTTGAGCTGTTGGAAGGGAAGCGGTCTGTCTTCTTGAGGGTTCGAAAATGGACTTTCTTGCTGGCTTGACTTTCCCCATAGAGGCCAATAGACTGGACCTGGATAATGTAGTCTGTCTCCTCCTCCAAGTCCCACAGAACACAAGAGCGGCTTGTAGTATTGACCTCACGAATGAATCGCTGCATGTGTCCGTCCTGCCGCTGAGAATTGGAAAAGTGATCAAGAGAAAAAGAATAGATCGAACTATAGAATAGTTCCTGCAGGGATCAATACAAAGGGCAATGAGGTGAACAGGGTGACCACACAGAAATACCACCACAGCAAAAAATGGGTCCCCAGGAAAGATATTGTCTTCTTTGGGAAGTGTCTTTATTTAGTTTAATTCATTTTGACAGGGCAATTTTGAAATCAATAATGTGTCACCATGCAAAGTCGTGAAATGGCTGGAAACATGGACCTGCACAGGGAACTCCAAAAAGCATTCAAAGCTCTGTTGAACAACATGCTGGGTACTTTATTTTATTAACAGCAGATATTTTGTCTTCGACATATGGGATCCTGACAAGGAATTGAAAAGTTGCTAAGTCAATTATTTGATTAATCTAGACTGCTAATATTTAGAGATAAAAAATACATTCATCTTAGTCTTTTCTTTTTTCCTTCACATCATTGTAGGAGCAATGAAGACCCAAGGATATGAGATCTCCCCCTCCTGCTGATGTCAGAACTCTGTTCTTACTGCACACTCAAGTCCATCTGCACTTAGAGTGGCTGTGGGCCAAATGTCTTGTCATGTGTTTTTTATGACTTTACTTGTCTTAAAGGTCTGACAAACAGCATGTTCCTGTCTGTGAATAATAAATGATGTATTGATAAATATTTATATAAAACATCTAAACTAAGAGGTGTTAAGGTCCAGTTACTTAACATGATGAGCTGTTAGGGGGGAGTGTGTTTAGTCAAACTAAATGAAAAGCAAATGGCTTCATAATGTTTTTTTGCATAGTGCAGAAAATCGATTACAGTACAGCAGCATATTGCACTCAGTGACTCAGTGATGGTGTCATTGCTTTTCCTCCTTTGAGCTTTTATCTAATCTTTTCATCCTAAAAAAGCAGTTTGGCATGCTGACAAACTTATGAAGATTCATGCTGCATACCTGCTTTCTCTTAACTAATCATCCATGACAACTCTCATCCTGGCTTCAGGCTTGCATGAGCCTCTCTCCATATGAAGCAAAGCCCCCCTTTTTTTAATCGGTTAATATGGTCCACTGCCTTTCAAAAACCATGACATGGTGGAAAGAAAATCATAGGATAACCTTCTCAGTCTACTTGTATTGATAGCATTCCAGCTGCCTCCATTCCAAACACCCAAATAGATCAAGTACAGAAAATAATGAATTGGAAGATACCCTGCTACCCTTTCCAAAAATGATCCTGGTTTACATATGTAGGTAAGGATTTACCTGCTGTGAGATGGAGAAGCCAATTATTATGTCTCCTTCTGGAACCTCCCAGGATACAGTCGCCGAGTCAGCTCGCAGGTGCATGACAGACACGTTGACAGGAACTGCCGGCCTGTCTGGTGAATAGCAAACAGTATGTGTGTTTGAATAAAAGAGGCACAGAAATTAGAATTCTGTTCATCCAGTCCCATTTCTTGTTGCTTCTGGGTTAGATCACTGCCATCTGTGAAATGTAAGAGTCATGTTTTAGAAACTTAGGTGAACATTTTGATTTATTGTAGAACTGCAGCAATCTGTGTAACTATTGCTGCTCTATTCTCTACTTTTGTGACTGGATCACTCAGAGTCTTTGCTTGTGTTGTCAGAGATAAATTGTGTGTTATTTCCAATTTATGTAAGGATAAATGAAGAACTGACAATCAAGTATATTTAAAAAAACAATTAACAATAAACACCACACTTCCGAAGATCAGTCCTCTAGCTCTGTGGGCTCAGTGAAATAACACATTTGTAGCACTCCGACTCTGGTGCTATGACCAAAACAGCTCTATGCTGAACTTGAAAATGTCCTTTGCAGACAAAGTATTCATTAAAGCTTTACATGTGGAGTTATTAGCGCATTTAGACTGTGGTTTTGATAGGACTCAACTGAAATCAGAATGCTGCTGTGTCATCATCCAATCATTTATAAAAAAAACTTTACTCTGCACTTAGCACATTTGATAAACAGCTTGATATACTTAATTAGTTTTTGGCGAGGATGATGAACTTGTGTCTTTTAATTTTACTGCAGACACAAAGAATTGAAAGTATTTCTAACCCAAACCTCCAGACATCCCTCTGTGATAACCTGACTGACTGGCTTTTCATGTTTATTTCATGTGCATCTCTCTTAGACAGGGTGACACCCTTTAAAAAAAAAACAACTTTTCAGTCTCCTATGATGGTTTGGTGCCAGCAAACATTATTTTTGGAAAGCGAGAACAAAAGCCTTGGAAGCATAAAGGAAAGAGAAGAAGAAGGGTGGCTGTAATAGAGGAGTCTGTATAGCAACACAGCGTCAGAGCAATCTCCTGAGTCAGATAGGATTTGCAAAAAAATCTTTTTTAAGGTCTTTTTGATAAGCAAATAATGGTATGGTAAGTCATTTCACAGGTTATTTTAAGAGAAAACGTAAAATATAGCAATTGTTTAAGTTAATTTGTGTTGATGTGGCCATTGATTTTATAGTTGCCCTTACTTAAATGGTAGAAGAATTCTTTGTTACACCTGCTTCTCTCTGTCGGTTTATATGAGTATTAAGATGTGTGGTTAGTTTGCTGTGCTTTAAACATTAAAGTTTCTCCTGTTTGAATGTAAAATCCATGATACATCTGATATAAAATCACAGCCAAAAACATTAGCTGTACAAGAAATATTTCACCCAAAACATGCACTTGAGAGGCATGATAAAAAGATAAAATTATGATGGAGAGCAAGTGAGAAAGTGAGAGAGAGAAAATTGGAATAATTGCTCTACTCAATCAGTCCTGTAGATGCTTTCTTCTTATCGTCATACATCTGCACTTTTATTCCACCCTCTACTTTGCCATTTGTTCCTTGCGCTTCAGTCAATTTTATCTTGGAGACAATCGTGATGGCCTGTGTGTTTGGCACAGAGGGGTGACGATGGCACAGACCTTCTAGCCAGGCAAGGCAATCAGCATCCCTCTGATATTAGACAAAGGAGGTTGGGGTCAATCAAGCATGACGCTTGGTTCGCCTGGCTCATGACACACTCAGAGATTGGTTTGTGGTGGGAAGTGAATGAGCTGAACAAGAGGCCAACCCGATTCTTTGGGAAGCGTGAGAGGAAATTAATGTTCCATGAAGATAGTTGGAAGCAAGTGGGCTGGGCTAGCACTAAGACTGCTATCAAAAGCTGACGAGTTTTGTCTGTCATCTTGTTCAATTAATCCAAGGTTACTGTGTTAATGCAGCCGATTCAGTGTTGCAGACACTGAATGGACAGTTGGGAAAGATGGAGAGAGAGTGGTAAAATATATATTAAGCATAGGCTGTCTTTGATAAAAAAAACCTTTTAGAATATGGCCGCCATCACGTGTTATGAGTATTTCTCTAAGTACAGAAATTTCCAAGAAATAAAAATTTGAACTTGGACCACATGAAGATTATTTTCTTCTGTAGACCATTACTTTAATGTCGGTCACCTTTGTTTAATTGGGTTCATTTGAGTTAAACTGCTCTCAGGATTTTTATACTTTTACAGTGGACGGCATCTTGAAACTGACAGCTAAGCTTTAAACTTTTGCGGCCACATGATTACCATAGCACATATTGCAGACATATTGTTCACATTTGTTTGTTTGATAAGAACATTTTTTTCTCAGCTGTGTACAAGCACACAGCATCAAGCCATAATTACCATCAGATCTTGTTCAACATGAAGCTGCTCTCAGAGACAGGTTTTTCATTAATCTTAAAATGGACACATTCATTTCTGTTGAAGCTTGTTGTCCTTTAGGTAATGAGGGTTGCAGACAGCATGGGCACAAACTCTGTCACTATTCATGAGGCATAGCCTGCGGATCATTTGCAGGTGATAGAGGGAGTGACAGCTCAGTTGAAGCAAGCCATGAATCATTCCTAATGTGTAAATGCCCTCTTTCTATATGATGCCGTTTCCATTACAGGCGGTTGAACAAGGCCACTTTATGTTCAACTTGAAGAACAAGAAAATGTTTTTCTCTCCCAAAAAATTATGCTCTAAAACACATTATACATCTGAAGTCCTAATTTCCACATCTCTTCCTGGAGTTGCCCTACTGATCATTTGAGGTTTTCATCAGCAGTGATATTTGTCGTTTTAAATATTGCTTTTCTGTCTCTCACTGACTAAGCGCAGCTTTGTAATATATGAAATTAAAAAAAAAAAAGTCACAGAAGGAGATGTGTGCAAATAAATGGTAAGCCCCTATTGGGATGTGGAAGCACTGCCACAGGATCTATAGCAAGTGCACGAAGAGAAATGGTGAAAGTGCTGCTGGATCTCTGAAAGGCTGCTCATCTATGTGGAAATGGACGCACATCAGATTCATCAGGGCCAGATATAAGGATAAATCATCTTCCATTGTGACCTCTATAATGCTTGCAAAGCTCAGTTGCCTGTTAGTGTATTGGCTGTGTTTGCATTCACACCAAGAGTGACTGGAGATGTCTTTTACGGTCTGACAATAAAAGCTTTGATTTAATGCAATAAGACAGCCTGGATAGCTTTTAGTCAAAGACTACCCTGAAGAAAAATGATTAAAGAGAAATTTAAAAATGAGACATGAACAGAAAATTGGAGATTAGATTCCATATTAGATTGATTTGGAGTGCAATTTGACAGGTGACATGGTACCTTTATTTAATCATTCTATAGAGCTATTTCTGTGTTTATTTATCTATTTGTGTTAGTGCTTCTTGTACTGAAGGTAGATCATGCAAAGTCAAATAAAAACGTCTCCAATGGCTCTATGAATTTGGGTTTAAATAACAGAATGCCATTCCTTAAAACATGTCAGTGTTTGCGGGTGGATGGAATCTGGCTGCTAAACACAATGTAGTTCCATGTTTTCTAAAGAGGAGTGACTTTTTAGACTTACTGTAAACAGCCACAGTGGGTGTTTACTGGTCACACAGACATCAAACATAGGCAACATGAAGCATGAGTCACACATGATTTAAAATCCCTGTCTCTATGCCCATTGTGTGATATGTGAGGGTGTGTTTAAAATAGAACACATGCGACAACACTTTAAATTATGACACCATCAGCAAATATTGGCTATCATTCTGATGGATTCAGCTCTCGTACAGATCCGGTATTTGTCAAGAATGTGTCACAGTGTTGATGAACAGCAGATTGTCAATTTGATTTGAGCCTGGTCATCCAATAAATCTTAATTCACATTTGTTTTATGTCTCAAGATCTGGTTAAGCCTCATCTGGAATTTATTTTATGGCCTGCTTGTTTTTAGACCGTGTCTGAGCATGCATATGTCAACTGAAGTATCAGCTCTCAACTTGTGCTCATAAAATAAAGCCTGTGTGTTGACTGGCAATGAAAACTCTGGAACAAATGCCATGTCGGCGTGCGTTCTGCAGACACGCCATTTTACACATGCAAATCTAAAGTAGATTACGTTGTGATTGCTTAATGAATGATGTGAAAAAGACGGACCTAATTTAATTGGCTGAGATTAAAGAAAAGCAGTCCAAACAATGTGATTTATCTTCAGTACATGATTTTAACAACCCTTTAAAATCATTTATGCAGATTCCACTGATAGCCCTTGCTAAAATGTTCTCTGTTCTCTTGCTGTATGAATGAAATTTACTTTGTGATTAAGCCAAGAGCAACAGGGTTAATTTAGACCTCCCTCTGAATGGCTTGTCATAGTGAGTCCCATGTCTCCTGGCATGCAAGAGGCCTGATAGTAATTAATTAATTATTTATTGCATTTACTTTGATCCTGGTTGCAACAGACACATCTATATTCACGAGTGCCACGCACATTGTTTAAACAGAAGTTTAATTTTCCCTACACCATATAGATCAGAGGCATCTCTTATGCATCAAGTTGGCACAAAACATTGGAAATCTTAATACTTGTATGAAACAGGCAGTACGCACCCCCGCAGAAATAGTGAATGCCACTCTCTGAAGGCAAAATGTATCAAATATAGGTCTCAGTTCTGTTGCAAACCAAAGGAGGAGGTGAAAGAAGCAGACAAATAGATACAGACACTGAGACACTGTTGATACGAGCACACAGCTGCACAGGACATTTCTGTGACCAATATCTAAGTGTAATAAATAGCAACAATGAGGCAAATGATGCAGTAAAAATAATGCAATGGCTGTAAATGAGCTGACAAATGATTTGTATTTTAAGATTTCATTAACTGCAACTAGTGTTTCCAGATTTAGTCAATGTGTCTGTTTCTGGGTAATTAGGTTAATTCAGCCTGACAGTACAGGACAAGCCTAAGCACCAGAATATAAAAAGAAATTCATATCTAAGTCTTATTTGATGTGTTTGAGTAGGTGTTGGCTAATTTGCTTTAAGTGTTGCTAAAAAACCTCCAGCTTTAATGATGGTGTAGTTTGCAAGGCTCCAAAAGACACAGTAACCAGGCTCCTTTGCTCATACTCACTTGCTCCTACCAAGAACACGTCGCTGCCAAAAAGCAACAGGACCACGGAGTTGACCAAAACTAGCAGATGAGCCATGCCTTGGAGGATGTGGTTGCTTTTCTTCCACTGCGAAAAGGCAATTTTTTCTACTATTGCAGGGAAACTAATATCAGCAGTTCATCTTGTCTTAATAACGTCCGAAACCTCCTCCGTGGATGAGTGAATGGTAGATTACTGTCCGAATATGTCTCGGTTTGGTCAGTAAGCAGATGGCCTGTAAAAGTACGAAACAAAGGATGTCTTCGGAAACATTTTCAAGCGCCTGGGGTGTTCACTCGGCGTTTAATTCCGCAAGTCCTCCATCCATGATCTCATGCAAACTGACGTTCGACTAAATCTGGAGTCTGAAACTGTGGAATCCGTCATCCTGAGGACCATCGATCATCGGCAGGCTCAGGCGCAATCAGATCCTGGGGGGGAAATATTGTGGTCTCGGCGTCCCTGCTCGGCTTTTAGGAGGACGCAGAGGGGCGATTCAGCACCATGGTCAGCGCACAAGTTTTCAGACTGCCCTCCAGCTCTGCGGCTCGTTCTTACGGCTGAACTTATCCATGCGCACAAGCAGTGTTTGCCCGTCCTGCCGTCCTTCCAGCAAACCATCAAGCCAATAAGACCCCCAGGATCCTAACTAATGTACACGCAGCATACACTGATCAATCCTCCACGTGTCATCAGAGGAGAGAGCAGGGATACGCCCACCTGAGCTGCAGCCACCACTCACACTGCAGCCTGCCCTTCCAGCTGCTTTAATATTTCAGGGGCAATATCAGGCTGATATTTACAGCTATAGGTCGAGGGGTGCTTTATGTCATTTGGCATGCAAAAGAGGCAGCATGTGTCACGCGTATCCTGCTATATGTCAGTGAATGAGATTAGGCATTTAACAGATCCATCTTGTCCAAGCGCTTCATTCACGAAACTAGAGATGATAAATGATGAATAAAAAGCACAGAGAGCTTCATTCTGCAATCCCCCGTGTTCTGTCCGTACCAGCAGCACAGGTCGATGCGCCTCTCACCCTTCATACACTGCGCAGGGCCCTAAGACACACCACACAATCAGGAAGATGAATCGCGCTGATAAACTGAGTGCATTGCCTCATGGGACAAACGTTTCAAGGCAGATTGCTTGTCTGTATATAATCTGCCTGCCTAGAGAAAAGGTGATTAAATGTGGCAGAAATATAAAAAGGCAAAAGCTGAACTCAGTTTCCTTTGCAAAACCTCTTAATTCTCTAATCTTCACCCCAAATACATGTTTCACTGGCCGATAAGTTGTGTCTTTCCTCTCTCTTTTTCAGTCTTTTGAGTGACTCACAAAGTTTCGTCTGTACTTCATGAGCCAAGACAGACAGATGAATTTGAGGGAAAAATTGTACAGGAAGAAAAATAGACTTTTAAACAAGATGTTGGTGGTAGTGCTGTTGCCATGACAGCAGTCGACTTGAAGCTGACATTTCCATGGCATTTATCTCCAAGTGAGATTTTCCTCGATAACAGTACAGATATGTGAGAATATTTTTGGCCAGCAGAGGCCAAAGATCTATTTTCTGTTTTTCTGTTAACAGTGTCCTTGACTAAAAGTCCACATAAAATTGGACATTTGATTGCAAAAATGAGGCTCCTTTGAAAGAAATGATTTTCAATCCAGTTCTTTATTGAGTTTAACTGTAATGTTAGATCAGATTAATTTTCCTTTTTGGTTATGTGCTATTTTTCAAGTTACGTTTTCTATTCTCACAGCTCTTGGTTCACAGGTTGAATCTCCAGTTTCAGTAGTCCTGATTTTGTATCACATGATAATCCATTAGTAACTTTTTTGTTGTTCGAATCTCATGATCCACTTTAAAAAAAACTTGACAAAGCTGATAGAAACTCAAATGCAATGCTATTAGTTTTGATCTGCAGAAATAAAGTAGAAAAAAATATTTTTTTCAGATCCAATTTGATAGTTCACTGGCCTTTTTTGTGGTGTGTAACTCAGCAACAAAACCACATGAATGAAAGCTTATGTGAAACATTAGCAACATGGGTGTGAGCTGGATTCCTTGGGCTGACAGTAAAATGTGCTGCTCCACTGCACCATTCTGACCTTGAAATGCAGACTTTATTGCCTGTTAAATGTGAAGCAGCAATCATTCCATGACTATTTCACATTTTACTGTGTGACTGAGCACCCTTTGAAAAAAAAACAAGTCAGAACCATACATTGCAGTAAAAATAAATTGGATTTATTCATTACCGTCACTATTTAATAGAATCATGTGGTGTCGTAACAAGCATAAGACCAGTGATAGAACAGGAGGCCTTTTGAAAAGCAGAGGGTGACTTTCAACAATTATCTTTTGAGTATTGTGTTTCCTTCCACTTTTACTCAGCATTCTTGTGTAGTTTCAAAACTTTCCCAAAAGATCCAGGGGCCCAGGGTTAAAGGTTATCAGATTAGTTTCACAGGGCATGAGGTAGACTTGAAATGTTAATTGCTTTGGATTTAGCGCCCAGTGAAAGACCTTCATAACTAACGAGAGCGGGCTGAAACAGAGTCTTTATAGTTGCTGATGACTCTCAAATACTTATGGTGTAAATTTAAAACGTACTATTTTGGATGATGCAATCCAAAGTGGTGAGTTTTTTGGCTCAAAGCTATTACACAATGTTTTAATCACCATTAGTGAAATCACTCTATCAAAGCTCTCCATACAATATAGTAGAGCCACTGTTTGTGGGCCCCCTTAAGACTAACAAGTTTTCTTCTGTTCTCATCTTATGAAATCAGGTTTAGGTTATCTTTTATAATAGACGTAGAGGGTGAACGAAACCAAACCCTGCTTAAAGGCATATACTTGTGTCTCTCTCTCTATATATATACTGTAAAGGGGTAAAGGGCATCGTTAAAGCAAAACAAATTTCTGAACTGTCACTTCAACCACACTCTGATCCCCTTTTAGCGCCGATGTTAGCATGGCACCACACTTTAACTTTTGCATTACATTCTTTTCACTGCCTTTCTAACTGCCACTAACCGTAAAACCAGACAGAAAGGTAACCTAATGCAAGAGATTTTCATCCAAGGTCAAAGGGGATATTTGGATTAATTACATAAACCCGTGGGAGAGCCAATATACGGACAGTAGGGATTTGGAAATAGACAGGAGCACAACAATGCATACTGATCAGGGAGGAGGAGCTGTTTATTGGCAAGCTAACAATACTTATATTAGATGCAAGATGTGGTATATAAGTCTGCAGCTGAAAGGGTTGTGATATGTTTAATCCAGTCCCTTCATCTGAGAGAAAGATGATCCTTCTCATTTCTGAATAACAGTCATTCTGATTATTTTTAGGTGACTGTTCATATATATCTCATAACTACCCCGCGATGCCAACAGCTCAGGCAAAATGTCTGTCAGAACACTTAATGGTCTCATTTCAGCCTAAATTGTGTAGAGCAGCAGTATCTCTCAGAATTTTTTTACTGCACCGGCGCACATATGATAATTAAATGTTCCTGTAGTTACCGGTGCCCTTGACTCATCATTGAGCAACCATGGTGGTCAATTATGAGAGACAAAGAGAGAATGTGGCGAGGGGGGGGTTCTTACCATCTCAAGTTTTTTTTCTTCAAAATTTAACAAAATTATGTTCACTTCATATATCAAGTGAAAGTAAAGATCTAGCTAATTGATTTCTTTGTCCCTCCCAATCAACACAAAGGGAGGAAGCAGATGTTAATATATTTCTTTTGCATTGACCACATAAAAGCAAATTCAATTAACCTTAGTGGTCTTTGGAGAAAGTTTAATTTCGGTTTTAAAAAAGTGGTCAGCTGTTGTAGAATTTAATTTGCCTTAAATATATACTGAATAAAACATGCCTTTCCCCATCTCTTTTTTCAAGCATGTGGGGCAGAATGTATGAGAACAACACTAACTAGGTTTGTTTGGTTTGGTTTTTCAATTTGACAGGCTTTGCAAGATAATGTGTTTTAGTATTGTTTCATATATTCTCTCTAAATGCATGTTTTACTCAATGTTTTGCAGTCTCCATCTCCAGTCTTTCTGTCATTCTGTCAAGAATCCTCATGTCTACTGGTCCAAAGACTAGTGATTGATGGACTACATTAATTCAATGACATCAAAGCCCAGGAGACAAAGCATGTTTATGTGAAACATAATGCAAAATTAACACAATTGGAAACATTATTGGAAGATGAAAGCCCATTTCTTTTTCATCTGTGGTGACACATTTGTTTTTATCCCAGCAGACAGAGCAGGGTTACCCTCAACAAATGCTAATGATGTGTTGCCTTCTGCAGGGATCAGTCATTAATCAGAAGGCGAGTCATCATCATTTGTTCAAGGCGGTAGAGATGCACACAGGAAGGAAAGAGGATGGGTTGGCCTTTCAACCTTTGCCACACAAGTTTCATTATCTTTTGCTGACATCATGGCACATCTCATATCAAGAGCTAAGGTCAGTGTGGGACATTGAGGCCTGGCAGACAGTTGATGGTATTATCTGCATCTTCGGAACTATTAAACCGTAACACATATAGTTATATCATAATGTTTGTTATGACCTGTGCTCGACTGAATAATGAACAGACTTACATTGGAAAAAAGATTAATCATTAATCATGCTTTATGATAGATATTTTTACTTTAAGTTTATCATTTCAGGAAAACTTGTCCTTCCACCCACAACAGCAGCGTCTCATTTAGCAGTTGAGCGTTTTGGTTCACTTGAGCTCCAGGATTATATGTTGTGTGGCACTGACCTCTGCAGGATAACAATGGTATTAATATAAACTCTGAATTTATTTTATAATATTTGAATGTGTATATCTCTCTACTTGAACCATCTAATGATGAGCATTAATTAATTTCCATTAAGGTAACCTTATGTTGTCATTACATCATTGATGAGAGGCAATCAATTAGAGGCAATTGTTGCCTTTCTCGTACTCATAGAAAGTTTGATAGTAATTGAGGCAGATTCTATAAATGCTATTAATGGAATTAATGTTTCAAAGAGGAAGTCAAACCGTCTTTCCTGGAGTTAAATGTGTATAATGAAAGGAAACGTCAGACAAAAGTCAAAATGATTTTTTTTTCTTTTGCAGATGTTGGTGAAAAACCTCCCTGAATAGCAACTGTACAGTTAACACTTTGTGTGAAGACTAAATGCCTTGATAATAGATCTGTGTGCTATCAGTTATCGATGTTGAGTTGATATTTCAAACTATTCTAGTTGGTACTGTCCAGGGTGTACCCCGCCTCTCGCCCATTGAATACTGGGGTAGGCTCCAGTCCCCCAGTGACCCCATTTGGGAATAAGAGGTTCAGAAAATGGATGGATGGATTCTAGCTGCTATCCTGGGTTGAAATTTGATTGAGGAACATTTACATTTTACAGGTGTTCTGTTGATAGCAAATGCAAAAAGAAAAATTCCAAGACCGCAGCTGCTTTGTCATGTAATGGCCATCCGTCTGTGTGGCATTTCAAGAATGCTGACTAACGCTTCCTGTTTCCTGTTCATTCAGGAAATGGCAGGGTTTTTAACCCCTGGCTGTTGTGGCCACTCCACACTCTTATCTTCAAAATACCATCTGTGCCCCTTGGGTGGTTTAAGTTAGGGGACGAAAACCCCAGCAATTTAATACAATGACCTGCTATTGAATATATCCTGCAGATTACAGTAGTAAAGCTCTCTGAAATACAGAACTGAGGAAAGTCTGAGACCATTTTATTGTCATCCCATGTTATTCATTCCTCGCTGATCCTTCCTTTCTTTATCATATCTAGGTCAAAACTTTGTTTAATAATCAAACCCCCATGTGGTATGTGAACCAGTGCAAAAGTGATTATTATCACGGTGTGGGAAATTTTTTTTGTCAAAATCTCTCCTCTTTGAAACCTTTCATTGAAATAAAATCAGCTGAGAAAAGAAAAAGAAATTGAATACAAAGAAAAGTTTTTCTGTGAAAAGATCAGGCTTTTGTGGCACATTTAGCAATGGATAGCTGAACAGCCCAAGTACTAAATAATAGCAATATTTTTATTTTAAAGGGGAAACATTTTGCACTGATAACTTATTTTCTTTTCTACTGAATGACTAAAAAAGTGCAAAGTATTGAACACATAATCTCAGGCTGTCCATTTCTGTACCATGCAACTATTTAAACTCCGCAAATGTCCATGTCCAAAAACTGCTTTAGATCACGACTGCATTGTATTTGAATATCTATTGTCATATGAACCATGATTACCAGTCCTGTTGATGCTTTCTTATACTCCATGGCTTCAGTCAATAGCACAAGGCAACATTACTTCAGGCAAAGTCTTCATAAAGCCGCAGCATTGAGAACTCTGACCTTCCTATGCTTCAGATGCTCATCTCAGCTGCAGTCAGATCAAGCCATAAATAACTTTACATTCACTCAGAGCGGGGAAAATGTCACCATCTGAACTGTTAAAAAGGTGATTTGTTCAGTAATAAAGATGATTGTTGCTCGATCCTCTGACCGTTATGTTTGACATATTTCTTTGCATCAATCATTTTGTCGCTCTCTTCTTTAACTTATGGCTGCATCTCATATTGTCCCTCTGTGGCAATGAAGAAGTCGTTCAGAGTGTTCTGCAGATGTTCAAAAGTGGGCCGGTTGTCAGGCTTTTCCTTCCAGCACATCATCATGATGTCATAGAGCTCCTCAGGACAGCCCTCAGGCTTCGGCATCCTGTACGACCTGTCCAGGCACCTGATGACTTCTGGGTTGGTCATTCCTGATCAGGAAAAAAGGACTTGCTTTGACTTGAACTTGAAAAGAACATTACCACTTGAAGCTAACTAATCTTTCTCAGAACAATAATCTTCCTGCAGAGCTTTTACACATCATTTACAGTATGTAATGGATTCTCCTTGCTTGTACCTGGGTATGGTATTCTTCCATAGGTGACTATTTCTGTCAGCAAGATCCCAAATGACCAGACATCTGATTTGATGCTGAATGTGCCAAAATTGATGGCCTCTGGAGCTGTCCATTTAATAGGAAATTTTGCACCTGGTTTTAGCGAGAAAAAGAAAAAAATGGAGGCATGAGTGCAATGGTGTGTACTAACGCTTACTATAGCAATGATTTCAGGCGTCATTGTGGGAAGGGAAAACAACCCAGCCAGTGTGGTTTTAGTGAACCATAACACAATATTAATTTTTTTGTCGTAATTATGAGTTTCCTTATCGTCTGTCTTCTTATTCTCTCTCTTTTGATTATTGGTACCACAGATATTAATATCTATACTGTTGTTATTGTTATGGTCATTTTTATGTATCACCTTCACCATGAAAATGACATTTTGAAAAAGAAAAAAAAGGAAATGCCTTCAGACATAGAAAAACGAGTGATTCACAAGTCTTTGTACATTCGCAGAGAAATTGTGACTATTTTGTTGTGAATGATTCAATGCAAATAGAGTGCTGACAATAGTGTTGGCTTTACATATTTTTGCATCAATCTGACAAATATTTCTTCAAAGAAATATATATCACTTTATTATATATCATGATGGCCAGTCATAAAAGAAAATATATCTTAGATATTAATATTGACAGAAAATTGATGAATTAATCACAGGGTTATCCATAGTCAACTGCAATGATTATGATTAATCATCATTAATAGCAGTATGATCCGTCTTTAATATTTATTCTACGTGAACCTTAAATAGATATTTCCTATTATCAAAACGGGAGTTGACAATTCTACTTGCTTTGCCCATACTTTACCTTCATGTGCTGTATATTCAGTCTCGATGACTCTGGCCAGGCCAAAGTCTGCAATCTTGCAGTGGAGCATCTCGTTTACTAGTATATTGGCTGCCCGCAGGTCACGGTGGATATAGTTATTCTTTTCAATGTATGCCATGCCTTCAGCAATCTATCAAATAGAGGAAGTAAAAACACAATATGTTGGAAAGTCAGTGAAATACATATTTGTTTTATTCAGGTATATAAGAAGGCTTGCTATCATACAATTAAACATCACATTCAATACGTGGATTAGGTTTTGTACAGTTGTTTCCCAACTGTTGCTGGTGCAGTGTGCAGACACACATGTGAATGCTTTGTTAATATGAGGCATAATGGCTGCAAAGGGGGTTTAACAGGATGTATCAGCTATCAGGAAGTTGAAAGTGTTTCAGAGGGGTACAAGAGTTCTGGGGGAACTCAGTGTGGATGGAAAAATAGCATGACTTCCTGTCCGGAAGTTAATTATTGACGTAGGGCGAGGCTTTCAAGCCAGTTGAGCAAAACCCCACCACAGAAACCACAAAGCTTCTTCTGACAGTTTCCATGTGTACTCAGATCATGGCTGATGCCACAGAGCATGCTACATGAGACATTCAAACTACTGTACAGACTCTAGTGTCTATAAATAGACTTTGAGGTCAGCAATAATACCACTGTTTCTGTTAGTTTTGTGATACACCATGAAAATAATATTTCCATCGTATTGTCTTATTATTAAATTCACAGGAAGAGCGGAAGATGGAGGAAAGAGTAATTACAGAGACATGGAGGGAAAAAATATAATCAGTGACTAATTTTATCTGTAATCAATCTTTGCTTACACAGTGGTGTGTAGGTTATCATTGGATGGAAAATGTCACTTGTAAGTTTTACATATGAGATTCTTTGATAAAATTGATTTCCCACCTGTGCTGACATGTCGATCAACTTATTCATTGTGAGCTTTTTCCCTTCAACTGTTTTTAGAAAGTCAAGAAGAGATCCTGCAAGTAAGAAAAGAGCCACATGAGTCTCAGTGAAGAAGACGACGGACAAGGCAGCATTTTAAAGGTCAATAGTGTTTCATAATAACTTCGTGATCCTGATTTCTCATTATGCGATAAACATAGAGACCACATTTTATGTTCCTGTTCAATTGATACATCATTTAAAAGACCATGTTATGAAAAGGTTTGCTGTTTATCATTTTTCAATCTAGTTTTTCTATACAGCGATGCTTGTCGGCACAGAACCAAGCAATCAAAAATTCAATATTTCTCACTGGACCATGTTTTATTGATGAAGAACATATGTAATCTAACTCTACATAGTGATGGGGTACTTTCCTTTAGGTTCAATAAATCTGCTTGGTAGGTGGCTTGTGTATCTGTTTTACTGTTTGAGTGTAAATTAAATTTAAAAAAATGACGCCATAAATCAGCATTCAAAGATTCATGCTGTCGGTTTCAAATATTGTCTGTAGTCATTTGTTTGCTTCACTGCTGAATTTAATTTAGAATCAGAGTCATATGTGTTAATTTAAAGAGAATGATTTTGTATATTTGGAAAATTAACCTTCACACACTGTGAATACAAATGATTTGTTAAGTCATCACAACCAAGTGGTTCAGATTTAATCGTCCATGAGCCAAAGCCCATTTTGCAACTGCTTACCGTTGATCATGAACTCAGTCACGATAAGAATGGGCTCCTTAGTGACAACAGCATGAAGTCGTACCAGTCGCTCATGCTTCAACTGCTTCATCAGGTTGGCCTCCTGAAGGAAGGCTTCAGGCTCCATCGTGCCCTCCTTTAAGGTCTTGATAGCAACCTTCTTGGTGTTCTTGTAGTAACCTGTGATAAGAGGTTCAAATAGGATGCTTATTGTTTAGTATTTCTTGCTTTTGTAAAGTGTATCACGCATCAACAAGTGCCTTTTTCTTACCCATCCACACTTCTCCAAACTGCCCTGCCCCCAGTTTCTTCACCATTTTCAGCGTCTCTCGTGGAATCTCCCATTCATCCTGGGCCCATGGCTGCTGAGGCGTCTTCCCCTTACACGGAGCGTACAGGCGCTGACACAACCCGTCTGCTGTCTCTGCACCCAAACGGGATGGATTCACTTGAAACTTTTTTCTGTTCTATAATTGTGCTTTTGATCAATTTCGCATCTAAAAAAAAACACAGCTCATGTTTCAAATATCAGTCTTGAAAGCAGCATTGAAAATGCTTGTTTGCTCACCTTTCACATATGTTGCTGCAGCAATCAAATATATTTAGCCGTTTTATGTTGTGGTTCAGTTACACTTGTTTTACACAGGAAATGCTAAATTTATGCCAGATGTCTAACTTCCCCTTCAAAAACAAACCCAGTAAACATGTCCAATCATTCAGAGCAGTGATATGAATTAGACCCCAAATCAATGCAAAGATATGACTGATAAGCCCATCAAGAAACATAATCGGTATCGACCTGCTTCTCTTTTAAGATTTAATTCTGAAATGAAAATAAAAAGCATGCATGTATTCTTGTTTAATACTTACGGCTGTAGTATTTGACCAGCTCCTGAAGTGATGGGAAGGGGTTGGAAGGGGAGATGTAGAAACCACCTTTGTCTAAACAACGGATCTTGTAGTGTTTTACTACATCTCCTTGTTCTCGATTATTGTCTCTGACTGACAGGGAGAAGGACCCTAAGCAAGAATAAAAGCTGTCACGCACTGGGTTTAATTTGTGCTTGCGCAGCATTCACAGTTTATTACTGGACATTTTTGCATGTTTCTGAAGAGGACACTCAAGTTCTGACTTGCAGAATAGGTCCTACCTTTCGATGTCTCACTCTCTCGAACAAGAAATGTGCCTGGTTTATTTCCAGGGGCCAAAAGAAGCCGCTCAGTTTCCTTTCTACTCAAATCTTTGAAAAACCATCTGCAAAAGAGATGAAAAACATGCTAAATTTTACTGCTACAAAATACAACATTTCTGTCACATAGAAGAATAATAAACACATGGTTTCTGTATTTTTTTTCTTTAATTCAATAATATGTTGTGCGTGTCAAACTTTTCTTACTTTTCCACCTCCAGGGAGTCTGCTCTGGCAACAAAGTTAGATGGTATTAAACCCTCGTTTCCAGTGATCAGGGATTTAGCCAGCCACCATTCTCCATCCCTACAAACAAGACAAACATCTCAGATCAATTTGCTTCTCCGGTTTAAAGGCTCTGAATAATTTCATAACAGTCCACACCAGGACGGCACTTACTCTTGCAGAACTTTGAGCTTGTCACCCTTTTTGAATGACAGATCATTGTTGGTCGTTGCTTTGAAGTCATGTTGTGCCACAAACACAGTCTCATCTAAAGAAATATTATCAGCATGTTTTATTACATTATAATTACTTTTTGGCCTGAGTCTCCCTTTCATTACATCGTATTCCTACCTAACACCTTACACTGTACCAAAATTTCCTGACATATTTTGAACCCAAGAATTTTAATCCTTAACGGTGCCATTAGGTTAAAAAGACTTCTGTTTATTTCAAGCTTATCTTATCCCCCGAAGAGCACAGAGGAAATTCGACTGAGATCCCAATCACAAAGTGTGGTTTCATCTTGCTTCTTCTTATATCATGTTGACTGCATTAACACAGGCTGTTACTTGCCAGGAGATTTTTTTTTTTAAAGGAATTTGTTATTACCATAGTCTGAGTAGGTGTTTCCACTTCGTGCCTAAAACAACAAAAAAAATAGTATGTTTTGTCACAGTGTGAAATGAATGAAATTTTTTCACAAATGAAAGAAAAAATAGTAAGGCGTTTCGTTTTAATATTGTACTTACTATATGGTTTACTGAGTTGGATGCCTGAGGGGTGTGTTTTACTTTGTAGAAGTTGCCATCATTTACTTGTTTCTGGCCACTACAAGTGCAGCCCATCCTGTGAGCACAATGGGTACCGCTTTAATTTCATATTATATCTAATATTATAGTATTTGTAATAGCTTGTAATAATGTAGTACCACGACCAAATTTAAGTTCATGTTACATAGTTACATGCGTCTTACCTGATGGAGCTGATGAGCTTTACTCTCAGCCTTTATTAGTCGCCACTCCTCCAAATGCAGGCCTCAGTGTTCGACATCATTCCACTGGCTGAAAAATGGAAGATAAAGTTTAAAACTGTAAAACTGTTAAGATCTGTCCGTAACCTTGTATTTAAGTTACGTGCACCATGCAGACACAAAGTGACTGTCAAATGAGGAAGTGGAAAATGCATTTACAGCTTTTTATAGTACAATTTGCATGTTATAGTCTAATTGTCATGTGGATTAAAATAAGGGAGTGGGGGGTATAAATACAAAAATGGAAGAAACTGACACTTAATTCTCAGTATTTGGATCATTTTGAAGCAATCTTATTTCCCATCACACAAGTCCTTTCTCTGTGAGCTTGAAGCGATTTGAGTTGCCTTGGGCGAAATGTTTGATTTACTTAAATTTCCTTAATACTGCTGACTGCAAAAGTCAAACTGTCTGACAGCAGTGGGATTAGTTATTTAAAACTGCTCTATTTTTAATATCTATATTAGACTCTTTGACATATGGCAGAGCCTGTTTGTCAGGAGTTCAAGTTAATGGTTGTTCATGCAAATAAGTGTAAAAGGAAATATTTCAGTGGAAGACAAACAGACATTGAGAGACATAATATAACACCTTTTTTTGAGACCATTTTCTTTTTCCTCTTACTTTTTGTTTTTTTTAATTTGCCACACCATAATGAAAACACAGACATTATCATGCTTCAGTTAAACAGTCATATTATCACAATATTAGCTTTGAACTAACATCATAAAACTGACATTACGACGGGAGTTAAAGCAAGTGTTAAAATTATATCTGGAAGAACTATTTACACTTTCTTTAACCTTGCTGCATTCTTTTATCATGCTTTCTACCACTTACGCAATATTTTATGTGACTTTTTTGTAAGCCTTTGTTTATCTTTCAATTTTTTTATTTTATCCACATCAGGAAATGCTCTTTTTTAATGCTTCATTTTCATAAGCAACAACAAGTTTTTGAACTTATGTGGCTCTGTCAATCAAAAAATGAAAGTACGTCAAAACGATAAATGCTTTTGTCCTTACTGGGTTTTTGCTTTTGTCAATATTTAAACGCTGCAAATTTGCATTTATTGCAATAACTGCACCAACGACACTTTTTTTGTCTTTAGATATTATAAATTCACAATGATACATTTAAACAGCATGTAATTATAATATATTTTTTCAGTTTTTTATGATAATGATTACAAATATCATTGTACAATGTCATTAATGTGTCAGATAGCAGGTCAGTACCTTGAGCTTGTCCCTAGGTCTCATCTCCAGAAGTAGCCCAGATGCGAAATGTCTTTACTTTCCGCTGTGAAGACAGACAGTTTGTAACCCTGCCACTCTCACTCACTCATTCTGGTTTGGAAAGTTTCTATCTCTCTTTTTCTCTCTTGCACACACTCACAAACAGACACACAGCCACAGTGAAGATAGGCGTCCCCTGTGGGACTAGAGCACAGTTTACTGGAAGTATGCAGCAGTTTGTTTATTGTGTCCTCTAACCTTGTTGGCAGATCATCTAGAGGACGATCTCCTGCTTGTTAAACGTCTATTACTCCATCCTCTACATTAACATAATGAATAAGTTTCAAGCGGAGTTGTAAGATTTACAAATGGGTGAGAAAGTCAGATTTCTATGCAGAGGACAATTATTTCTCGCTAATAATACCAATACAATGCTGTAATTTGTGTCTTTATACAATAGAAAATTGATTGCATTGTCAAACCTTCTTTCTGACAATATGAGCATCTGGTGTTGTCTGTGGCTTTGGTGGGGTTAAAAACGTGATGTTGTTTCCATGACATACTTTTCAGTTTCTCTAACAGCCTGTGCTGATATCTCTTCATCTTCACACAGCATTCTTACTCCACAGCAAAGAGGGACTGGACACACAGTTTTCAGTTTCACATACTTTTTTAAAATCTTTTTTTTACTTTACATACCATCAACACATGAGGAAAATACACCAGTAAGACTAAACGAGAAAGGGAAAAGGCTGAATACAGGTCAAAGTTGATGATTGTTTGCATGTATCTTTAAGCTTTTAAAAATTTGTTTTGCTTGTATTATCTGGTCAGTCCTTAATAGACTACTCAATCGCAATTACCACTCTAAATAAAGGATCTAGTCCACACATTTTTATTGTTAGTTCAGCACAATATCAAATGCTAGTAGTGGCAGTATTTCACACACTGTACATGTTTTGTTGTTATGATTCTTTGAAGTTGAAGTACCGTTAAAAAGCATTTAAATCTGCGTTAGGATTATGTTTCTGCGGCAGATCATGAAGCATTATTTTTGGTTTACTGATACTTCTCAGTTCTGACACCAGATGGTGCTAACAGCTATGCTTAAATCTGCAAACCTCCGAAAGGTCCTTCCATTTTCCTTTCATCAAGTCCTTGTCAACTTCTTTCCATTTCTATTGTCAAATAAACCTTCCGGCGAGTTCACACACGGAGATGACTCAATGGCTGTTGAACTTTTGGGATTTTAGTGTGTGCTGCCTTTATGTCTATTTGTAGATGATGGTGTGTAAATGTGAGAGCAGATGCAATGACAGGCACATTCAGAAGGGAAAAATTACAATCCAGTGAGCGGTCAATCTATCAAAGTACAACAATGCTTAGTTTTTCACACCATACAACACACTTAACCAGGCCTTTCCTTTTCTCACCACACATTGTGCTGAGGAGAGACTTCACCACTCTTTTTTTAACAAGAGACAATAAAGACTAAACAGCATGTCCTTGAGATACCTGGCAACTATGACACCTTAATCTGTACTTTTTACTGCTAAATGACTGCAGAGTGTTATTAATAATGAGTGAAAGAGCCAAGCTAGGAAGATATCATTCACTGTATACAGTAACCTGTAAGTGCAGAGAACAATAAATCTTACAGCACCGGAAGTGTTTGTTTCCTATGGGGGGCTTTATACAACACACAACGTGGGGATATTACTCTCTGGGCAACACTTCACAGGTTTTTGTTTGGACCACCTGTGCTGTGTGTGGAGACTGTACTGTGCTGTAGTTCTCTGATGGAACAACCTCACTTCACTGTACACACTTTTACACAAGGACACACACAGAGTGCAGGTGCATGCTGAGTGTTATTGAGTGCGTCCTGGCTCCTAACTGCCGTTACTCCTTTCTTCTAGTTTTCCATCAGCCCTTGTTTTCTTCCCAGGGCTTGGCGGATGCTTGTGTACAGCCCTGTTGGGGTCCCCAGACATTGCATCCTGCCTGCAGAAGGGTCATAAGTGGCCCCACAGGATAACCTGAACAACAGTGGGAAAGAAAGGGAGCGTGGGTCTTCTCTGGTTATGCAGTTCTGACCACCTCTGAGCCAAAAGCATCCACGCTGTCAACAGCAGCTTTTATATGCCATTATTAATATGAGTGGGCACTATATGCAACTGAAAATGTCTTTATGTGCACTTTCACTCAACGGAAACTGTGCAATCAGTTTATCAAACTTTTGATTTATTTACACTCTCTCTCTTGTTCTTGCATGGACACACAAACACACACACACACGCTTTCCTCAATTTTGATCTGTCACTACATCACAAGAGGCCCCTCTTTGACTTCCTGCCTGTGTGGGAACCACTTCTATCCTCTGTCACACATGAAGAAAAAGAAGGTATCGCTCCTATATTTGCCATAAAAGACAATGTGATTGTCAATAAGCCATGAACAATTGAGCTCCCCAATGTATCCAGCATGCTCTGCTGCTGTTACTCCTGGAGGAGCATACATGCATTAGACTGTCAGCACCGGAGAAAAAAAGTGTTGCTGTGCAGTATTTGTATATTAAGCAGTTTTTGTAGACATTCATATGCTCACTTCATTGTGTTTCTGAAACTGTTTATGCTCCTTATTTAAGTTATTTTACTTCCATATTTATTGAAGCTCAAACCAGCACTATGATGTAAAAGCACACAGATTGTGTTTTCTTCAAAGAGTACAGCCTTGCTTGGTTTAAAATACTCGCACTTGTTAGATTTTGCTGTAGTTTGGCTGCAGTCCCTGCAGCTGCTCCAGCAGCAAGTTGCTCTGAGGTAAACATGGCTGCGGGAAAGCCCCTTATTATTGTGCTCCGGATGACGTTCCTCACTCTTCCAGTGTTTACTGTGGAAATTACTGCCAATGCCCAGCAGGCAGGTGCTTCCTCCAAAACCCTTTGCTTTTCCAGAAGATTTGAGGATTAATTTAATCTCAGAAAGTCAAGCACGCCTGCAGTATTTTTCTGAAAGGTTTCAGCACCTGTACTCATTTAAACTATAATGATATGGTCTTTCTTGAAGAAACTGATATAGTTTATTACTTAAAATGTTTGATTTTTTACAACCTTTCTCATTACCTGCTCTTAATACAAGCTTACATGCTGTAAATGGCAGACTTCTGTGTGAATGAGAAGAGCCTAACTATCTGTTACAGATCTGAGAACGTTTTGTTGCTTTGCTTAAAACCTTACAGAAAGAAATGCTACATATTTGCATCCGTTTGTAAAACTAATAAAATGGGTGCCTACATGACAAATATGGGTTTAATCTAACAGTCTACATGCCTAGACTAGATCTGCAACAAGTTACTGTCGGCTCCTCCCATCATCAAGGTCAGCAGAGGTTCATATACCATTTGAATGCCTTTTTTAAATTATGGCACATGTTAAATCAATTAGAAATCTTTATTATTGTTATTTAATGTTTGGAGAGATATGATTAAGTCATAATCAGCATTTCATTAACAACTTTTTTCAGAAAGTGCAAAACTATGGAAAACAGAAAACTTAGTTGAACAAGACTGATTCAGTCTTTAAAGAATTTAAATGTGAATTTATGATTCAATTTGTTACATTTCGGGATAGTATTTTCTTCTCATCCTGAATGTGGGAAGAACAACTGCACATTTACATGTCATTCAATCTACAAATATGTTTTTCTTAACAAACTCAGATGGTATTACATTATGTTATATTTCTGTTCAGAGGATTGATTAAATTGCACTCTCTTCTCATAAAAGAGACATATTTTGAATAAGCTTTTTTAAAATGAAAACAATTGCTGAAAAGAAGATTTGAAAGTATATTTTATTTTTGGAGACAATATGATAGGCAGTGCATACAGCATAAACTTTGCACGCTCACCCACAGAGAACGGTACTGAATAAAACACAGAAAAATATGATAGAATGACTTGATACATAAGACCCAGCTATTTATTTGGCTAATGTTTTTGTCTGCTATATTGCAGTGACTTTATAGATTTGAAATTATGCTCACATCTATGTTAATCATCAGCCAGTTTTTCACTTCAGAACTGCGAACAGCAGTTGCACAATCATACCATAAACATTCAAAATGAAGTAGTTTTCTGGATTCCAAAAATATATATATAGAGAGAGAATAACATTAGCTAGGAAAATATATTACTTTGTATCTTTAATCTTAATGGAACAAGAAGTCTTTTGAAGATGTAAATATGTTGAGATGAATATTACTACTACGATATGTTGAGCAGCCACAACAATGTAAATGCACTGCAGCAATTTGAAGAAAATCTAAACACGTATGTGCACATATATGTCGGCCAGATTATGCTGATCCTATGAACATAGTTTAGGACTAGTGCTTTGTTTGGTCTGTTGTTCAGAATTACAACAAGCAACATTCACCAAATGCTCCACACGAGGTATTGCATGAAAACCAAGCAAACCTCCTAAGTACAGTATATACATTCAAGTATTAAAGACCATTTTCTCATACAGGTGTATGAGTCATTGTGCAGGTGTACAATGGCAGCATTAGAAATGCTGGAAAAAAGTGCATGTCATGTTTTAAAAGCTTATAGTACAGTACTGATAGATAAATAAATACATCTTGATCTGACCATTGGTTCGCTTCTCTTTTGCTGTTGTTAGTGTTCTTCTGCAGAAGGCTGATGATTTGAAACAACTTGTAGTGGTGATTTTTTCTCTCGATCTTTGGCAGAGAGTCAGTCAACTTTTGAGGACCTTTGACTCAAGGCTTACTTACTCATGGTTGTTTATTTCAGTCTCTGAATCTTCAACATCAGCGTAAGCGCCGTCAGATTCAGCGCTCTCTTTTCTCAGCGCATCAAGAGGTATTAACAATGTTTCCTTGGCTGCACAGCTAGATGCATCGTGGCTGTTTGCTGTGCTTGGAATGGAAGGCCTACACCCATCGTCAGTTGGCTCATCGGAGTCTTCTTCTGCTTCGTCTTCTCCATCAGCTGAGTCTCCCAAATCTCGACTCCAGTCTTCGTTGAGTGTCTCGGTAGACGCATCAGTATTGCCTTTGTTGTGTTTCCATCTTCTATTCTTTATCTTCCCTTCCGGGCACTCTTCAGTCATATCTCTTTCTTCACTTTCTTCTTTATCAGGATCAGCCTCAGATTCAGTCACAGCCTCCTCCACTGCCTCGTGGTCTTTTTTAGGTTGCTGTTCCTCATCTGCTGCAGATTCAGATCCTGCATTTTCAGTGGATTCCTCCCTTGTGGTTTGAACAGCCTTCTCTGACTGCATATTCTCTACTTCAGATTCTTCTTCACCATTACTTTTTATAATATCCTTCTCTGTTATTTCAGACTCTTCATCTGCAGTTTGATGATCTTCAGCCTCATCTCTTGCCATATCTTCTGTGCACCTGCCACATTTTGATTCAGACTCTTTTGTGCTTTGTCGTTCAGAAGATTCCTCCCCTTCAGATTCCTCTGCAGGCATTTCAGCCCCCGCTGGCTCCTGAACGTGAGATTTGTCATCTTCACTTTTTTCTTCTTGGAAATCTTCAGCTGTGCTACTTTCTGCATTTTTTTCAGATGATTCAGTCTCGTTGGGCTCTGCGGCTGATACCTCTTCTATATGTTCAGCCGCACTTGAAGTCTCGTTCTCATCTGAGGCCTCTTGTGCAGTCTCATCAGCTGTCTCGTTTTCTGGCCTCGCCTCTGAATCATCTTCTCCCGAATCCTCATCATCTGTTACTTTCGATGTGTCACATTGTTCTGTGGTCTCATCAGCATCGGTTCTCTCACCGTTTATTGATTCTTTCTCGTCTATTGCTAGGTTGTCTGTCTCTTCTTCTGATGCGTTTTCATCCCTTGCAGATTCAGGATCAGCCTCTGAATCACCACAGTTACGTCGTTCTTCCCCACCTGTCATTTCCTCCAGTTCCTTGTCATTTGAGCGATTGTAACCATTGACATGCTCTTCTTCCTTTTCTGTGGCTGATGTTTCGTCATTTGTGGTGGCAGCCTTACTTTCCTCAGAATCACCATCAGTGGTAGGAGTACCACCTTCTGCGTCTTCAGTTGTTCCATCATTCTCCTCAGCCACAGTGGCGTCCCCCCCACCAATATCTTCTTTCAGGTCATCATCACTTGTGACCTCTTTGTCTTCAGCAGTCTCCCCTTCAGAGTCAGATTCTCTTGCACTGGTGGTATTTGCAGCTGTCTCTTTGTCGGATTCATGTTCACTTGTAGCTGCATCAGTTTCATCTTCAGCGTAAATTTTGACTGCAGCTTCATCATCTTCACTGTTTTCTGTCACAGGCTGTTCAGTGCTGTCAACCATCCCTCCCTCCACAGCCTCATCTTTGTCAGTGTCTTGTTCGCTGATGGCTGTCACCGTGTTATTTTCTTCTCCAGGTGTGGTTCCTCCAATTTCTATTCCACAAGCACCCTCATTTTCAGCTTCTTTTTCAACTTTTTTCTGTGACTCTTTGCTATCATTGCCGTCCTTTTCCCCATCCGTTTCATCATCATGGGTTGTGGCATCAGTGTCCTCTGCAGAGCCATTTTCACTGCTAGCACCCGTTTCTTCTCTGTCATCACTTGTCCGTGCTCCCACAGCCTCCTCATCCTCACGCTCTGCTGCTGCAGCTTCTTCCTTTGACTCAGCCTGCCTTGTGGCAGGGATCTCGTTTTCGACAATCATCTCTTCTTCAGGTGTTGCTTCTTCATCTGGGTCTTCTGACGATTCCCCAGCTGAGCGTGTGCCACAGTTCTCTTCTGATGACTCACCCGCACTGATGGTAGGGAGCTTCTTTTCATCAGTGACTGTTCCTTCTTCCTCTGAAGCTTCTCTGTCGGTATCCTGTTCATGACTTGCTGAATTGGTGGTCTCTGCTGCTGCATTCTCATCTTCCCCTGTGGTTGCATCAGAAGCACTTTCCAGATCATCCACGTCGTCTGATTCACTAGCGTCTACCTGCTTTCTTTCAACAGCTTCTGCAATGTCAGAATCCCGATCAGTTGCTGTAGCAGTCTCATCTCCAGCAGAATCAACCTTTGAGTCATCTTCTCCAGGGACAGCAGTCTGTTCTTCTACAGCCATCTCATCTTCGGTTGTTGCTGTTTCAGCTTGTTCATCTGATGACTCATCAGCAGTGGCTTCGTCATCGTTCTCATCAGGACAAATGGGAGCACCAGTTTCTTCATCATTCTCCATGCCTTCCTCCGCAGACTCTTCTTTTTGTGAAGTGTCTTCTGTAATCGTCTCTTTTTCATTTTCAGCTCTGTCATTATTCAGTTCATCCTCACTTGTCACAGTAGCCTCCATTCCCACAGCAAGCTTCTCGTCAGTTGCCTCTGCAACTGCTCCACTTGATACTACTTCTCTGGCGACACCCTCCTTGTCTGAAGTTTCATCTTCATTTGTAATGATGTCAGAATCTTCTGCAGAGTCATCTTCACTGGCAGTTCCAGTCTCACCCCCATCGTCAGTCTTCTCTGCTACTGCAGTGGTCTCACTGTCAGTTTCATGAACAGTTGAGGCCACCACAGACTTTGCAGCCTCATCTTCCTCAGTTGCATGTTCACTCGTGGCAGCTGTGGTACTCTCAACTGCTTCATTTTCATCATCTTCTGTGGCTGTTTCAGAGGCCGTTTCTATGAGTTTCTTTTTATTTGAGACAGAAATGGCTGTGTTGTAAGCAGATTCCTCTGCTCCCTCGTCTTTCTCACATTTATCTAGAATTGACACATCGGCTTCCACTGCTCCATCTTCAGCTATGGTACTGTCAGCTTCTTCATCCATTGAGTCATTTTCATCTTCTTCTTCTCCCTTCTCTTGATTAAACTGGTCTTTATATGCTGAGACAACAGGAGTCTTTTCTTCCTCATTTTCATCCTCAGATTCTTTTTCTAAAGGATCTTGGGTGTTGCCTGTTGTTTCTCTCTCCGTTTTACATTGTTCACCACCTGAATCATCCTCTGTGTCATCTTCCAAAGCTGTTTCAAGTCCTGAAAACTTTTCTTCAACTGTGCCCGTGACTTCACTCTCACTATAGGCTGTCTCATCTTCAGTTTTGCTTAATTCGTTGATGCTATCTTCTGACAAGGCTTTTACTGTCTCTCTGTGAGCCTCCGGTTCAGCTTTCTGAGCCGTGTCTTCTTCCTTTTCATCTGCCAGAAAGCAGAAGTCTTCTTCAGCACTCTGGGGGTCTATATTACTTTTAACTTCTTTTACCGCCGTGACAATTACTTTTTCTACAAGTCTCTCAGCTGCTTCTGTTTCACAGTCATTTTCAGATTGGGAAGCACAGTGGACTGCTGATTGTGTGTTCACAGGCGTACCTGCCTTCATCAGCAGAATCCTCTTCAGGTCATAATCAGTGCTAACTGGTGCTGTACCCCTAACCTCTGCTGGAACACGTAACATTTTCAACATGCATGTTTCACATGGGCAGAAATCATCGATGTTTTCATTTCGTTGATCACTGAAAGATGTTCCTGTTGCTGAATCATCACTTTTTTCTGCCTGTGAATCAGCTGATTGATGGAGCACAGCCATCAGCCTACGTCTTCTCCCTTCCGCTTGTGTAGTTGAAGCGTGTGACATTTCTTCTTTAGGAGGCCTTGGTAGGCCCGCTTGACCTTGAATTTTCCTCAGCTCCCTGTCTATGCTTGCTTGGATTCTTTTGTGAACCTCAGCTCTTAGTTCATTTATCATCATGTCCAGCTGCTCATTCTCTCCTAAGTTCCATCGAACTTTGAACTCTTTCATTGCATTGATGTAATGTTTCATAAACTGCTTTTCTATTTTCGTTAGTAAGGTTAGGACCCAAATTGGATCAGGATCTTGAGACAGAATCTTGGCTAATTGAGCTCTTTGACTGTGGACAGGACTCTGCAAACCGGTGTTCTCTTGACATTCTGTTTCATCTTCCTCTGGAAGTTTTTGTCCATTGTTGTCAGATTCTTCTGTGCTCTTGTGTGAGGATGATGGTGTTTGTGGCAGTTCTCTTGGGCTATCATTGGTATCATCTGTTCCTGGAGTATCTTCCTCTCGTTTTTCTTCCTCCTTCTCAGATTTCCATTGAATATCTGTTTCTGTCCCTAAGAAAGCTGCACTGCTTTGAGTTTGAGACGCATCACCGTTCTCAGCAATGCCACATTTTGCTCCATCACTACTCTTCCCAGAGCCCGTGGAACCACTATTGACATCCACACCAGAGGACGACGTGTGATTGTACTCGTCATCGACAAATTGGTGACCATTACTTTTTTGCACAACTTCTTTTTCTGAAGGATCACAAAGCCAAAGAGACTGAAGAATGCTCATCAGTTCTTGATATCTTTCATCCTTTTCATCTGAATTTATGGGATCACGGTCTACTAACTGAAGTTTCACAAGGCAATCCAAAAGACCTTGAGCAGAAGTGCTCAGTTTACGCCCATACACAGGGGAAATTTCTGGTAAACTGTTGCATCTGTCAAGCTTCGGATTCAAAAGTACTTTCATCACTTGTATAGAGGAGTTAAATATTTTATCGTCCCTTTGAGTGCAGGTATTTTCTTCATTAGGTGCCTCTGAGGTGGTTTGGCAATCATTTTTAGTGTAAGTATTCATTCCATCATTTTCATTAGTGTTTTTTAAATGCTCAGCCTCAGAGTCATTATTCTTTTCTTTGTCCTCCCTTTTTTCAACGTCATCTTCTGCTGGGCCATTTGTTTGACCACAGGAGCTTTCAGCAAGCTCCTCCACGTCATATGTGTCATCTTCTGGTAGTGATTTCAGCCACTCATTTACAACCTCAGTCGGGGATGCATTGGGGAGGATGGATGGCACAAGATCTAACCCATCAGTACCTTTGTTCTTGTGTCTGCATTTGCTGCTTCTAACACTTTTATCAGTGGCACTCCCCCCTGTGTCTGTGGTGTCCATCTGACCATTTGCCATCCTGTTTGAGTTGACAGATTTTGATTCTCCAGGTGCAGGGGTCTCACAGATCTCTTTGATGTCTGAACTGGACAGAGTTTGTGACAAGTCACTTTCAGTTGATGCTGAATGACAAATGACTGGATGTTTTTTCGCTTTAGGTTGCTGCTCACTATGAGAGATTGCCAAATTTTCATCTACAGTCTCTCCAGTTGTGTCTTCTGTATCCTTAACTCTTGACTTGTTGGTCTTACTACTCATTTTCCCACTCATATTTAGTCTCTCTTCTTTCTGCAAACCAGAGCAGTCATAATCCGTTGGATTCTTAGGTTCCTGTGAATTTTCTAGAGGAATGCTCTTCCTTTTCTCAGAAGAATCATCACTGGCTTTTACTTTAGATTTTTTAGATTTAACAGACAGGCGTGAGTGCACACTTAAAGAGCTTTGTGACTTTGATTCAATGTTCTGTACTTGAATCTCAGTTGCCTTTGACTTCTTTGAACGTGCTGAGGCTTGGGACTGTGATGACGTATCTATCGGTGACCTGTCTCTACTTTCCTCAATTGTCACAGCAGGGACTTCAGATCTGCTGCGTGCTTCAGATCGAAATGAGGTCGCTGCTGAATGATTTGATTTTGCTGCTTTGACTGACATGACACTACATGCTCTATCATCGGCCTTATCCTCTTCAGTTTCAGCTTTTTGCTCAATTTTTTGAGTCTTTTCTGATCTCTTTGATCCATGAGATGCTTTTGACTTTGCAGATACCGAAGTGGCATTTGAATTCACTGACTTTGCAGACATTGGGCTTGATGCTCTTTGCCGAGTATCTTCGTCTAAGTTTTTATCAGTGACTGTGGTATTGTTTCCAGGAGGAACCCCAGAAACGTTATATTTGTTTGATCGATCTGTTGCATTCGAATATCCTGATTTAGCTGATTTTGTGGAGTTACTACTTGAAGCTCGTTTGACATTCAACTCATTGTTTTCATCCTCTGGACTATGAGAGGCATCAGACCTATTGGATTTTGCTGATCGAGCAGACTTTGCAGACAGAGTGCTGGGTGGCCTCTGTGCATTCTCCTCATTCTTGTTTACTTCGGTTGTCATAGAGCTTCGTGGCCTCCCTTCATTTACCTCTTCAGCATTTCTTTCACTGGGATCATCAGCAGAAGCTCTGCTTGAGTTTTTTTCTTTGACTCTTCCTTCACCTCCAGCTACTATAGATATCTTAGATCGACTTGAAACATTTGACTTTGTGGACCTACCTGATCTGGCACTTGCCACACTTTCTACATCATCTTTTTCTGCAAGGTTTTCGCTGACAGCCACATTGCTGACTTTTGTCCCACTTGACTTCTCAGACCTGGCTGACCGTATGGATTTGGCAGAATCCGATTTTGCTGATTTAACTGACAAGGCACTAGGTGCTCTTTCTGTAGCTTTCTCCTGTTCATCAACATTATCAGGAGCAACCCCACGGGCTTTAGTTTTCATGGACCTTTCTGAAATGTAAGATTGACCTGATCTGACAGACATGCAGCTGGCAGCTCTTTCATTGGGTTCTTCTTCTCTGTGATCTTCGTTCAGGCTCTCAAAGCTTTCTATTACTGCACTATCAGAGTATTTGGACTTTTTTGATCTTGCTGAAATGTTTGACTTGATTGTCTGCGTAGACAATGAGCTGAATCTCCCATCCTCATCAGCAACTTCAGGATGTTGGAAAGTGAGATGGTCAGAAACATTGGACCTTTTAGATTTTTCAGAAATGTTTGACTTCAATGACTGTGCTGATTTAACTGATAATGTACTTACAGGTTTCTCCCCATCATCTGAATCATCAACACGTTCTTCTGCTGGTGCACCTGACACTGATCTATTTGATTTTGCAGAAACAGCTGACTTTGCAGAGACTGCACTCTTTGCTCTGCTCTTAGTTCTTCCATCTATGTTTCTCCCTACTTGAGTGTGGCTATCAGATGGAGCTCTGGACACATTTGACTTTGTAGATGCTGTTGAAGTGTTTGACTTAGTTCTGATGATGTTTTCTTTGGCTGGTAAATCCATGGAGCATTTTGATCGCGCAGAAATATTCGACTTGACTGAATGGATTGACATTGAACTTTCTGATCTATTCTCATATTCTTCCTCATCGTCAAGTTCTCTTTCACTTTCGTTTTCAGAAGTATGCTCACAAGGAACAACATAAGCATTTGATTTCTTAGATGATGCTGAGATATTTGACTTAGTTGATTTTGCTGATTTAGCAGACATGTTACTCTGAGCTCTATCTTCATTAGCCGCATGATCAAATATGTTTTCCTCTGCTGCATCATCCAGCTGTTTTGACTTTGCAGAATTTACAGATGTGGATGATTTTCCAGTTTTGGTAGACAGTGCACTCAGCACCCTCTCTTCAGGTTCATGAGCGCTGTCACAGTCATCAGGAATTGCAGAAGCCTTTCCTGACTGAACATCACAAACACCTGATTTAACTGATTTCGTAGAGGCATGTGACCTAGTTGATTTAGCTGACAAAGCACTTGAACTTCTCTTTGCAGACTTTGCAGATCTATCAGAAACACATGACTGGACTGATTTGACTGACATGCTTCTAGGTGCTCTTTCATCACTTTGCTCTCTTTTATGTTCTTTATCAAGAATGGGAGTGCTTATTTTTCCTGAGTGGGTAGATATTGAACTTCTTGCCCTCTCCCCAGTCTCTGCTTCTTGGGTTTTTTCGTCAGAATTGTTCATATGGTCCTCCAAATGAACCTCATAGACTTTTGATCTTTTAGATGCAGAGGAAACATCTGATTTGGCTGATTTTCCTGATCTACCAGAGAGATTACTGGGAGCTCTGTCTTCACATTGATCATGACCAGACATATTTTCCTCCTCCGGATTATCCAGTCTTGCGGATTTGTGAGATTTTACAGAGTGAGAAGACTTTGTGGTTTTGACAGAAAGTGCACTGTGCGTCCTCTCTTCAGCTCCCTCCTCACCATCTGCCTCATCAGGAAGAGCAGCAGATTTTTCAGATGGAACATCAGACACCTTTGATTTGACTGATTTGGCTGAAACAGCACTTGGCGCCCTCTCTGCAGACTTTATGGATATTTCTGAGACACCTGACTTCAGCGATTTAACTGACATGCTGCTTGGTGTTTTTTCTATATTTAGCTCTTCGTCATTTTCCTCAGCAGAATTATCTGACTGGTCTTCGGCTGGAGCTTCAGTGGATTTGTTTGATCTTGCAGAAGCCTTTGACCTGACTGACCGAGCTGACACTGGTCTGCTTTCACTCTCCCCTTCAGCAGTACTTTCTTCAGGATTGTCCTCCCCTGCCTCCAAGCAAACTTCAGAAGCTTTTGATCTTTTATATGCAGAAGAAACATTTGATTTTCCAGATCTGACTGACAGATTACTTGGAGATCTCTCTCTGTGTTCCTCGTGGTCAGACATGTCTTCCTCTGCTAGGCCACCGTCTCTTTTTGACTTAGTAAATTTAACAGAATAAGATGACTTTTCAGTTTTGGCTGACTGTGCACTCTGTGCTCTATCTTGAGTTTCCTCTTCCTTGTTTCCTTCATCAAGATTTTTGTCTGAACAGACTTCAGACACATTTGATTTGACTGACTTTGCTTCAGCACGTGATTTTGATGATTTAGCTGACAAACCACTTGATGGTCTTCCTGCAGACTTTATAGATATTTCTGAGACTAATGACTGGACTGATTTGTCTGACATGCTGCTATGTGGTCTTTCCCCAGCTTGCTTGGTGTCTTGTTGCTCACTTGTAATCTTCGAGCCCTCCTCCTCCGGGGCATCAGCATTTGAGCTTCTTGATTTCTTTGATTTTGCTGAAATATTTGAGGCGCCAGATCGGGATGACATAGGAGTCATTGTTCTTGTTTCACTCTCTCCTTCAACAATTCTATCATCTGGATTTTCTACCTCATTCTCAGAATAAACGTCAGAAACTTTTGATTTTTTAGATGTTCGGGAAACATTTGACTTGGTTGATTTTCCTGACTGGACTGACAAATTACTTGGAGCTCTTTCCACGTGATCCCCATGATCAGATATGCTTTCCTCTACTGGACCATCCAGTCCTTTGGACTTCCTAGATATTGCAGAATGAGTCGACTTAACAGATGTGGTTGACAGTGTGCTCTGTGCTCTCTCTTTCTTTTCATTTATATCATCTCCTTCAATGGAAATTCCATCAGTTTGACTAGGCTGAAGATCAGAGACATTGGATTTGACTGATTTTGCTGACAACCGTGACTTTTTTGATGTAGCTGACAAAGCACTTGATGTTCTCTCTGCAGATTTTACAGATGTTTCAGAGACACCTGACTTCGCTGATCTGGCTGATAAGCTGCTTAATGGTCTTGCCTCAGTTGGCTCTATTTCATTTTCTTCATTTTCTGAGCTCCCTTGTTGTAGAGCATCAGTAGAACATTTTGACTTGTTTGATCTTGCAGAAACATCTGAAACAGCTGACTGGGCAGACATGGATCTCACAGTTATTTCTTCACTCGCTCCTTCAACAATTCTTTCCTCTGGATAATTTTCCCCATCCTCCAAATGAACCTCACAGACTTTTGATCTTTTGGATGCAGAGGAAACATTTGATTTAGTTGATTTTCCTGATCTACCAGAGAGATTACTGGGAGCTCTGTCTTCACATTCATCATGACCAGACATGTTTTCCTCCTCCGGATTATCCAGTCTTGCGGATTTGTGAGATTTTACAGAGTGAGAAGACTTTGTGGTTTTGACAGAAAGTCCACTGTGCGTCCTCTCTTCAGCTCCGTCCTCACCATCTGCCTCATCAGGAAGAGCAGATGATTGTTCAGATGGAACATCAGAAACCTTTGATTTGACTGATTTTGCCGAAGTATGTGATTTAGCTGATTTGGCTGAAACAGCACTTGGCGCCCTCTCTGCTGAATGTATGGATATTTCTGAGACACCTGACTTCACCGATTTAACCGACATGCTGCTTGGTGTTCTTTCTATATTTAGCTCTTCGTCATTTTCCTCAGCAGAATTTTCTGACTGGTCTTCAACTGGAGCTTCAGTGGATTTGTTTGATCTTGCAGAAGCCTTTGACCTGACTGACCGAGATGACACTGGTCTGCTTGCATTCTCTCTGTCAGCAGCTCTTTCTTCAGGATTGTCCTCCCCTGCCTCCAAGCAAACTTCAGAAGTTTTTGATCTTTTAGATGCAGAAGAAACATTTGATTTTCCAGATCTGACTGACAAACTACTTGGATATCTCTCTCTGTGGTCCTCTGCTGGGCCACCGTCTCCTTTTGACTTAGCAGATTTAACAGAATGAGTTGACTTTTCAGTTTTGGCAGACTGTGCACTCTGTGCTCTTTCTTGAGTTTCCTCTTCCTTGTTTCCTTCATCAAGATTTTTGGCTGAACAAGCATTAGAGACATATGATTTGGCTGATTTTGCTGACTTTGCTGATTTATCTGATAGAGCACTTACAGCTCTCTCTGCACATGACTCTGTTTTGCTTGACATGCCGCTGGGTGCTCTGCTTTGAGTTTGAACTCCGTGAGTTTCTTCATCTTCAGGTACTTTAGGAGAAAAGTTTGATCTTTCTGATCTCCGTGAGATATTTGACTTGATCGACTTTATGGACATTGAGCTCCCCGATCTCTTTTCAGTGTCTCCTTCGGTAACAGTTTCTTCAGAGACATCACCACATACTTCAGAGGAAACTGATTTCATACAGGCTTCAGATGCGTTTGATTTTGAGGATTTAGCAGATGCATTTGACATATTGCTTTGAGCCCGTTCTCTTGATCTTCCAACATTTCCCAGCTGAGCATCAGAAATTATGTCATCAACTTGAGAAACGTTAGATTTTCCAGATACAGCTGAGGCATCAGACTTGGCAGATTTCACTGACATAGAACTAGGTGCTCTAGCTTCAGCAGTATCTTTTGTTTCTTCAATCTCGTCATTGCTAACTATTTCTATTTCTTGACATTGCTCCCTTTTATTTCCGGACTCCACATTCTCACCGTTTATGTTATCAAAGGCTCCAGATACTTTTGATATACTTGATCGTGCAGATTTATTCGACTTAGCTGATTTTACTGACAGTGTGCTTTGTGGTCTGGGTTCTGGAGTCTCGCCTTCTGTCTTCAATTCATCTGAGATTAGAGGACTTTTTTTTGCATGAGGTTTGGGGCTCTTTGGTTCCCCAGATTTTGCAGATACATTTGACTTAGCTGACACAGCACTAGGTGGTCTTGCAATTTCCTCTTTTTGGCCTGTTGACTTTCTGGATGTTGCAGATATGTTTGACTTCACTGACCCAGCAGACATCACTCTTGGTGTTGTTTTATCTTCTTTGATTTCCACTTGATTGTCCTCTGAGATTTCTCTGGGTGCAGTGTGAGATGTTCTGGACTTCCCTGATGCTGAACTTCGTGGTCTTGGTTCCATTTCATTTTCATTTTCTTCAGCTGAGTTTTCGTTGCTGTCATCATCAGATGCTATTTGTCGTAATTCTGCAGATACGTTTGATATGGATGACATGATACTGGGCGTTCTCTGGTCTAAATCCTCATCAGCTTGTTTTTCCCATTGAACAGGAGACTTGTTTGACCCTTTTGATCTAACAGAGGCTTTAGATTTAGATGACATAGAACTTAATGTTCTTAGCACGTCCACATTCTCTGCTGACTTTTGCTCTTCAGCTGCTGCCTCTAACTTTACAGATGTTTGAGACTTGGAGGATTTCACAGACATGCAGCTTGATGGCGTCTCTTGTCTGTCATCACCCCCCATTTCTATTCCTTCAATTGTAACCTCTACTACACCTGATTTGGACTTTTTCGAGGCATTTGACTGAACAGACATGGCACTTTTGGATCTCTTCCCATCTTCATCCTTACTTTTGGTGATCTGCATAGCATCAGGCTTGTTTGAGGCATTTGACTTCACCGACATGGCACTTGACTGATTCCTTTGTATCTCATCTTCCTCTTCTCCAGTGATTTGTCCCGTTTTGTATTCAGGATTTGCAGATGCCCCACAATAACAAGTGTAAGACTTTTTGGAATTTTTTGACTTAGCAGAGCGCTCTGAAGCAGCAGAGGCTCTGTCTGTGGACATGTGTGGCATTGGTGATCCTGTATCCAAAGCTGCGCTTTCAGATATCTCTTTTGTTTCAGGTTTGCTGTCCTGAGAAGGTGTTCTCGAAGCCCTTGGTGAACTGTACCCATCTTCATTGTCTTCATTTCCCTCATCTCCTGGTAATATTTCAGAAGCATTGGTAACACATCCGGCTTGTTCTCCTTTTTTTGATGTTTGATCAGTTGTGATAATAGGCTGATCGTTTGCCTCACACTCGTCCATTATGGAGGACTGCACATTGTACTTTGGTGAGCATGTCTCACTCCGAATGGTGCAGTACTCCATGATTTCAGATGCCTCAATCGTCTCCTTTACACAAGTTTCTGTCGCCACTACTTGCTCATTGAGCTCTTCACTTGATCTCGACACAGTTTTCCTCTCAACCACCATCTTCCGAGACACCAGTGTGTGAGAAGATGCGCTTGAGCTGGAAGTGTGAATACAACGACTTGCACCATGTGTCACTGGTACGTTGTTCCACATGTCGTAATTCTGACAGTGAGGGCAGCAGTGAGGGCAGTGAGGATGCCCTGTATGTGCTTGATAGTGCTGATTGGTATAAGCCACATCAGGTAAGCTGTTTTCAGATTCTGAATGGCTTCTGTCACTAAGGTGTGCCAAATATGGATCATTGCGTACCGGCATATTCTCATGGGTACCACCCATGGTCTTTCTTACTTTTGTAGACCAATGTAGTGTTTCATCATTTTGTAGTCTGAAGCGTACTTTCATCTCCATGGACAAACTGCCATCTTTATTAACTCGAACCCGTTTCTCTATGTCGTCTTCTCTCACACCATCACCAGTGGGTGGACAGGAACCAACGATGTCCGGAGAGTCGGTTCCATCTGGTACAGACTTATCAGATGACACTGACTGCTTAGTGGGCTTGTTCTCAGATTCCTTATTTGCATGGTTGATGCTATTCTTCACAGCGTGTCCTTTGTTTTATCATCCATCCAAAAAATGAAAGGGATTTTTTTAAAGAAAAAAAAGAGAAATGTGTAGAATTAGGCCACTACAAAGGTGTACAATCATATCTTAAATAAATAAGAAATGCAGAAGAGTATCCCTCACATTAGAGGCAAAGTTAAATCTTTTACAAGATTAGGACTATTTTTTTATTGTATTAGGAACAACAAAGACTTTTTCCTACTTTCTTTTTCTTCATTGCAGTCAGCACTCAGCTTTGGAAGTTTGTCACTGGATGTTTTTTGAAAGTTCTCCTGAATGGACGGGTGGGTAGGCTCTCGTCCCACACAGAGAACTACGCCTGGGCTCTCCAGAAGACTCTGGACACTGTCAATCTAAAAAAGATGAAGATTAGTAATGTTTTTTGTATTTTGTTCACCAAATGCACTGTGTCCTTATTATGAGCATTCAAAAACACAAAAGACAGAGGACTTCTGTTCTTGCTAAGAGTCAAAACTGGGCAGATTTAACTTTTTTTCTTTTAAAAAATTGCCCAAACTCTTTCACCATGAAACCAATAGCTGTTTATCAGAAGTTATGCATTTATATGGAAATGTTGAGAAATGTTATTTTTCCCTATATTATTGCTCCATGAAAATTTTTATATGCCTTCTCTGTAACAAACTTCACAATCTACTGTACATATCAACACTATTACTGTATTATTGGGATTTTAGGCACCAATCATTCAACATTTTTCTCCTTCACTTAAATAGAAAGTAACCCAAACTGAACCCTTACATAAAATATTTTAGAACTGTGAACTCAAAAGGATCAGGACACAGTTCCCTCCTTCAGTTCAAGGATGAGTTGCAAAAGATTGCTGTCAGTCATGAGCTGAATCATGTTGAGATTAATCTCCTTATCCTGGATGATCACTGAGATGTCAGTGCATCTTCAGATGACAATCCCCTCTGCAGTGATGACCTGCCATTGTTAGCATCAGCATTACTCAGCAGTATTTGAGTACTTAGTCTGTAATAAGGTGAACGAAATGATATAGCCAAAGAAACTATACTTTTGCAATAATTCCGTGACTCTGAATCACACATTTGCCTGACTGACAGATGTTTGGTCTTAACAGAGAGCAACAGAATGCCCATAAATAGATCTCATTCCTTCAAAAATATAATCTAATTTTTCTTATTCATATAGATATTTTTGTTTTTTAATATAGACACTTACTACAGAAAATCTAGTAACAGAAGTTGTGGAATGCTCAACTCAAATTTAACACTTTTCTTCCACCACATCCTTTATGTCCTGGAGGGCTCTTTGATGTTGGATTCTGCTACCTGCAGTTCTATTGACAGCTATGAAATGCTGTGAAAACAATATCCTGAAATATTGAGTCTTTCCCTGATTTTTTATGCTTTTGTGAAGTTTTTTTATGATGACAGCGCAGTTTTGAATTTTAAATCCACAGTCAGAAAAGGCAGATGAATGGCTTCATCTTGGGGTCACACAAAGCCCAGCTGAAGATAATTAATTGCCACAATGGAAGACATATTTCTAAGGCACTCCTGATATCAAAGCAGGGGGAGTTTCAACATTGACCTGTTTCTTTTTTTCTCAAAAATAGCTCTGATGTGACCAAGATGAATGGGGTTTGAAGAGATATCTACAATCTGAATGTGTGTGTGAAGGAAAATCCCCACATGCACAAACTAAAAACCTTTATGCCACTAGAATCCTAGCTATTATTTTTTAAACTAAATCAAAATTAAATTTAGCGAATATGCTTGTTGTATGAATCATGTATATGCATGTTGTTTTTGCTTTGAGTGGTTTTGCGACTAAGACACTATAGGTGTGATTAGACACAAAGAGAAGTCAGCGTCACATAGATTTGCACTAAGATTTCATTGGATCTAAACTGTTTGTTTAAGTAGGTATCAATCTTTTTCTACAGTTACTTTACAATTTACAAATATTTCAAAATATTTATTCAGAAAACTGTGCAAAAGTCTTTTCTGTTCTAAAGTCAATTTTGAGTTTGACTTTTCCCTGGAAAGATGTTTCTTTTCAGATATAGATTGTAGGATCAAACATTTTAGAGAATAAACTATTTGAAATCTTGACCTGTTCTTATAAAGTCTTCTTGACCTCACCTTCCGGCCATCCTGAGTGTACAACTTCCTGATGTGGTACTGCATGAGCTCAGAAATCTCCTCCAGGAACAGACTAAAGCTGCGCAGACTCTTGCGGTGCAAGACGATGGCCTTCCTGACCAAAGGGTCACTGCTCTTGACCAGCATCACTCTCTTATTATACCTGTGATGATGAAGGAGGTGGTCGTGACCAAAGGGTGCTTCCTCAGGTCTGCTCGGCCCTCTAAACACATACTGATGTGGATGGTGGTGATGGGGTGGGTGAGCATGATAGAGGGGTGACAGCTGGGTCTCTGTCGCCTCAAGAGCCCGGGCGTGTCTGTACTCGGAGCAAAGACAGCATTCGTTCTCTACTTCATGATGGCCCATGATGCCATGTTGGGGGATCCTGGGCAGCCGAGTGGTGTGAGCGTTGAAGGGGACTGGGGACCTGTGGGAGCTTTCTCCCCCTACAGCATTGAAGCACTGGAAGTTGCGCTTGTGGGACGACATGTTAGTTTGCTGCGATGGTTGCCTCTCTGGTATCAAGTTAACAGAAGAAGGTGGTAGATCAGCTGGGGAAAGCAATGGCAGGGAGTGGTCATGTTTCTCCGGAGCTGCCAAGCTAAAGGTTTTCCACAATCCATCTGCATGACTCCCACTCACTCAGCTCTGAAAGAGATATAAAAAAAAAATTAAAACCAATATCTATCTAATTCAGCCGACTACTACAACTAGAAACATCTGTTATCAGTCTGGATATTAGATGAACAGCAAAAATGAAAAAAAAGACAGACATTCACGTTATATCTACAAAACCCCTTTTTTCTCACTTCATTGAGTCCGTTTCCACAGAGGCCCAACAATTCCTCTGATTGCTCTTTAAATAACTAAATCCTACAGTAGTACCAAATCATTGCAAGCTGACTGAAGACTCATCAGCAAATGAAGAACCTCACTAAAAGATTGTTGGTGGAACCAGGATAATTGTCCTCTTTACTTCCATTGTTTTTAATAATACAAAGAGAAAGGTGATTTAATCTGGGGGTTTCTCACAACCTGGAGCAGTGGAAATCCTAACGTAAACCTTAAGAACTGTGACTTAATGAGGATTAGGCCACATACATTTCAAATTCCTATCAGTACAGACATATTCATAGGAACCCAACGATGTTAACAATGTAATCATGCATCTACTGAGTTTGACAGATTTTGAAATTTGCCCATGCTGCAATCTCTCATGACGTTTTTAAGTGGAATACGCAACAGGGTTGCTATATAGAGAATGTACTGACTGCAGTGCAGATCAAAAAGTAAATGGTGGTAGGGATAATGAGGATACAGCCACAAATAAATCCTTCCAGTGACTTTAAATAACAAGCTTAAGTCGCCACAAGCAGTAAAAGTGGACATTGCCTTGGTGATTGTCCCTGTCAGTGACAAACATACACCGTTTGCCAGATTTTTCCTGCAATAAAAATGCAAGGATTACGTACAAAAAGCAGAAATATCTGCAATAAGCCCAGTGCATTATCGCATGACAATAGTTAATGGTAAAGACTATTCATTGTTTCCTGATGGGAAGGGATGCAAGCCCACTATAAAATGGGAATAAAGTGCTAGGAATTCTGAAAATGGTAAAATAGGCTAAGCGTGACTGACACACATAAAGCACAGCTTTAGCTGCCATGGTTGTTCTTTTATTAGCAATTCTTAAGATGTGATAGTATAACAGCAAGTGTTGCTGCCAAAGGAAAGTAAATTATTATTGCAAATGCTCTTTGCATTGCCTTCCTATGAGGTACACCAACTGCTCTTTATAGCCCACAGATATATATGACATTTTAGCTATAACGTGAGTTGAAATGGTTAAATAGGAAATTATTACAAAATTTACAAACAAATATTTAAACAAATGTAAATTATGGAGCTGCTTGTTGGAAAAAGTGAAAGAGAGACTCTAAATGTATTTGGTAAAATGCAAATGTTTACATTCAGTGGTTTGTGTAAATAAAGTTATCAGAAATAAACATTTTACATTACAGTCTGTTCAAAGTTAGCATTAACAGAGGCCAATATTTTTTATTGATTGGATTCTAAACAAATTTTTTGCCTTATCTCACTTCTCATTTTGTTGACCGTAAACAGAATGCACATGAGGACCATGCTCTCTTGAGTAAAGCAACAAATTTCTATCCCAATAATGCATGGTAAAGGTTTCGAACAAGAAAACTTAAATGTTCAGAAAATGTTTGAAGCCTGAGACTACCCATCATTACAAAGACACAGGCATCTGCTCTTTGTAGGGATCACATACATAAACTAATGAACTAGTCATTTTTGACAGTCAAAGTTTTGTTATTTCAGTTGTCACATGCATGTTGTGAAGTTGCAAGAGTTACAGTAGTCAAGCTGAAATATGCAGTGTTTGTTAAAAAAAAAAAAAAGCAAACAAGAAAAGATACTTACATGACACACATCCACAGGCCGGATGACAACTGACACAGACCTACAAAATAGTGTCCCAAAGCTATTGAATGTGAGAAGGAAACTCCCAAAGTAACACCCAAACTGCTGCAAGCAAAGAAATGCAAAACCAGTCCAAAAGCTGTCCTACAGAAGCGGGCCTACCTGCTAATCAGATACGTGGGACGCTAAGGATAGAATGAAAAGCCCTGCTAATCACTCTGAGATTGGACTGAAATCTGCTGAGGCTTTGGACACATGACTTGGACCACATCATTGCATAAATGGAGTTACACCCTCTTTGAGAGAGCAACAGCATACTCAGTTATAATTTATAATGAGGGATAATCTTGGCTTTCATTTGTCATTTTTAAACAATCTCTTCAACTATGATGATTGTCAGTTGGGTCTTGTCTCTAACCCCATATGTTGGTTTCTGCAGCTGGCTATGATTCTTTGACCAGGACATTACCAAAATGAATGATTACTAGTGTACCCTAGCCTGTATACATTAGATGAAAACAGTATTTGTATGGTATATCAAACTGCTCTAAGACTGTCAAAGTCTGTTGTTTATTTTGCTCACAGTGTTCTTTGATACAATCCGCCATCATGTAAATCCCAAAGTTGTGTGTATACTTTCTTGTTTAATTTTAACCTTTAATTACATGTAATGTTGCATGTCATTGCCTTTTTTAATCCTCCACTGATTTGTTCCCTCTCCTCTTTAGCTCTGTATGCCCTTGCAGGTATCTCTGGCTCAGGAGCAGAATGCATTTGATCTGCTGTTACTGACTGACTAATTTGTTTAGTGTTGATTGTCACATTGTTTGTTGTTTCCACGTGTTGGCATCCCTTCTGAGTCTGATTTCTTCCTGTTCAAAATGTGTTTTTCCTCCCTACTGTTGCCAAGTCTGTTGCCAACTGTTGATCAAAGGAACCACTAGATTTCCATTTATGATATTCTTGTTTTTTCCTTCACATGTAAAATTTCCTCATATCAATTATGCAGTAATCATTAACTATACATGGCCAATCAAACAAAGTTATATCAAGTTGGAGACATTTACTGCTCCTGTCTTATCACTCAGGGATTTATTAATCTTGTAAGGACAGCGGAGCTGCCATAGAGTATGAGGGGTAACCCTTATCAAAGGCTCACAGATAGCATGCCAATCCCAGCCTAAGATGTCGGAAGTTTAAAAGAAATAGTCACATGAGCACTCATTCTCACGAAGCCTATACACGGATCAGGCTTTGTGTGCCATCTGTCTTCTTCCTATGCAGTTTGATGTGTCATGTTGGGGTGGAGTTGAGTCCAGTTGGGCTGACTAACTGTGTCCTGATGAGATGTCCTCATTGGTCAAACTCATGGGACCCCTCCTGCTGACTCATAAAGGTGAGTGTGACATACAGGAGCTACTGAGGATTTGATTATTGGCTTTCCCGTGTGAAGAAGGCCCCTCCTGTAAAACCCTGAAGTCAGATTAAATAGGTCTTAATCAGTTTTGGCTTTGAATGAAATTAGTTTTGAGACTTACAGTTGTGACAGAATTAGTTTATTCTTCAATTAACCCCTGACCAACAGAAAACCTTTCATTGCTGGTAATGGAATAGGTTCAAAGAGCAGACTGATTTGCTGCTGCCTGTCAGCTGCCCGGCTCTCCCCATGTGAATGTAGTCAGTCACAGCAGGACACCCTGAAGCTCATCAACCCTCAGGCTTGCACGTGGGCCCTGATGCTCGAGCTTAGCTGTCCCTTCTCCAGCCTGCTGCTAAAATATCAGGTCTGATTAGTGAGCAACCTGTTGTGCAGCAGGACGGCTACTACTTTGATTCCAAGTGCTGATAAAGCATCCCACAGGAAGATGAAGCACTGATAAAAAGCCTCATTCTAAACTTGGACTGTTTTTAAAAAAAAAGTTGGAAGGTTGAATGTAAGATTTGATAAATAGTTTCAGCTCAAATGTGCATTCATGATTTCAAGTTTAAAAACCACCATGTGATGCCGAAGGCGGGGACCATGGAATTGTGTAGCATTAGCACTCCAAAGCTATTCAACTAGCAGTTTGACACTAAAGACTTTCACATTATGGATTCTATCTTACAGTAGAGTCATGTAGCTCTTTTAAGAGTAAAATTAATCCATTTATTGTGATGATCAAATGTAAACTACGAGACAATTTTATGTCATTGAATGGTTTCTTCTCTTAACAAGGTTGAACCTGTGCCAATCCTTTGACAATGTGTCCAGACAGACATTAGCTCTACTCAACTTTTAACCTTTGCTTGACATAGGGATGTCATCATCCCTTTGCAGTCTTTCCCATTAGATTATATTCAACCTTTAACAATCTTAAATAATATGCCTTCATGAAATAAGGTTATCAAGATCAGTAGCACAAATATCTGTGATCTTGGACGGTTTCTGTCACATAAGAATTGTGCAAGTGTGTAGCCATTTACCACTGTTATTACAGAAGTCTGCCAACATAGGTCATGTGGCAATTAATCCTATTAGTGAAAGCTCAAAGTGCTCAAATGGCTTCTTCAACTGTACAGTCAGACTAAGCCAAGGGACAAGGCTGTTGGGACTCAAAATCTTTATTTCAAGAGTAGCCAGGCTAAGTTAAGCAACAATTCCCAGTAATTACATACATGCATGATATA
>JABUIW010000152.1:5431833-5501881 GCA_013363375.1 Menidia beryllina | reverse complement strand
TGTGTGTGTGTGTGTGTGTGTGTGTGTGTGTGTGTGTGTGTGTGTGTATGTGTGTGTGTGTGTATGTATATGTGTGTGTGTGTGTGTGTCAGTTCCCTCCATTTTCTCTTCCTCCTCCCACTGTCGGAGTCCAGAGTGTGTCCAGCATCTCATCCAATTACAGCTGGGATTGGTTTGATTTAGGAATGGATGGATTGAGGTTAAAACAAACTCAGCGATTGACTGCATTTAGAATAAGCAGAGCTTGGACGCTACACTTTTATTTATTCAACTTTTCCATTAACTCTTTTGTTTAAATTTTATTCACCTTTTGATCTGCCTCATCAAGAAATTGAATTAATTTCACTTTGCTTATTAGGCATCTTCAGTTGATTGTTACTTTGCATTTTTGCACAAATTGCACATATAATGTATGAAGAACTTGTCAAATATGATATTTTGGTATTTAAAAAAAGGAGATTGGACAGAAACAAGCACAGCTGATAAAACAAGTTCAGTTGAAACTATTGGTGTCAGCTGACAGGAAACTGGAAGCTATTTTCACATCCAGGGTAGAGCACTTGTGGTCACTTTTCGCATTATTTTCTGGATTTTTATAGAACTAAAGAAAGAAGAAAGAACAATGATCAGCAGACTAATGCAGGATGAAAACAAGGAGTGTAACCACAGTAACATTGTGACACCATTTATTTATTTGATCATTATATTTGCTGAAGCATTCTAAACATAATGGCTCTCAATTTGCCTCTGAAGCTGTCATCAGATGGTCTGGTGCTTTGCTTTGTCTATCCTGCACAGTAGCCGTTAAAAGGGGCTGTCTCTCACAGCTGAACTCCTAACATCACTCATCTGAATCATTACGCCGTCTGCCTTTCAGGATGCATGCTGAGTAAACTCTGTTAGTGCAGAGCAGTGCCATAGTGGCATAGCAGCAATGTGAGACCCCACTAAGATGGAAAAGATGAGGAGTGACTTAAAATAAAAATATGCCCACTCCTCCTTTAAGAGCCCTACCAATTCAGTTAATGTTTGGTCATGTAATCAGCACATTTGTTCATTTATCTACCTATTCATGACTGAGTGTGTAATTAAGTAACAACAGTTTTAATTAATACCTATTTCACTAAATCCTAACTAGAGAAATCAACCATATCCTTTGCAGTGTAGCTTGAGTTTTAATGTGTGTGTTTTAGACAATGGAAGAATTTTCACAATTTGCAATGAACTCAATTAAAACCATGAATTGAAATTCCTCCTCCAGCTAGTTCTACAGCATGAGATCACATGCGGAACACATGGGGATGTTCTCTGTCTTAAATGGTACAACCACATTGCAATTAGGAAGCACAATAGGAACATCCTCCGCTACATTGAGGTGAAGAGTTACACCACCCAAGGGAGAATCTGCTGCAGTCAAAAACAAGCCAGATAGCGCAGCAGCATTCATAGAATAGACCAATGAAACCTCTGCGGTTAGACGCCAGTGCAGGCCTGCCGGTAAAAATAGGTCACATTCTGCAAATTTGCAGCACTGTTTTAGAATAATACCATACGAAGCGTAGGAAATTGATGGTATTTCTTATAAACGTTTTAAAACATTCCAGTGTGAATGCTCTAATCAAAGTGTAAAGTTTACTGGTTTGTGTTGGAAGAAAGAGCTTTTCTCAATCCTTTTTTTTCTACATACTGCTGCAAAGCTTCGCTGCGTGTGCCGATTTGGTAATCGGGCTGCACTTTCTGCTAAATGGAAATCTAGCCTTCTCCTTCTCCTGGTTGGCAGCCATGCGCTGGCCTCCCTCCGTGTGCTTGCTGGCCGCCTGTATCTGCTTAGAACAGGTGCCGGATCCCGTTCAGCTGCCGCATTCACAGCTCAGGTACGGCTGGGAGGCCCTTGGCTGCTCATGTGCTCCCTCAAGTTTTCCAGGGGTCCCCATCTGCGTCCCCGCACATCCTCTGCCACATGGCACCTGTCCCTCGACGAGTCTGGTCCATTCTTCGTCTGACGACGTACACGCCTGCCTGCCACCACACTCTGCCTGTTTCTGAGCCACAATGAGATGAAGAATAGCTGCACCCATAATCCCTTGCTGTGAAACGTGTGTGTGTGTTTGTGTGTTTCTCCCCCCTTCTTCTCCTCCTTTGGCTAGATTGAGGGCCAAGTACAAATTGTAAACAGGTTCTTATGCTGCTGTAACTCTCTCCAAGTGGAAATGCATTCCAACAACATTTAGTGTTCACTGATGTAAATGTGTCTTTATCAGTCACATAGAGTAGTTTCGTTTGGTGTGAACTTTGTTGCATTTAGTGCAATGTGAATGTTGTAATGAGCTTGTTCAATAATCCTCTAAAATCACCTCCAGAAATAGTTTTTTTGCTTTCAGAAGTGGAAAAAATATATGTTATAGTATCTTAGGTGATGTTAATCTATGCTCAGTACTTATATAACAATCACAAAGGAGGAGTGCAGAGGTCAGGGAAACACATGAACACAACACATACTGTACATCTAAAGGGCATCTCGGTTTCAAACTCTGATATATGCCTTAGTCACGTAGTTCAAATCAGCTACTTCCTCCTGACCTACAGTTAAAACATTAAGAGCATCATATAGCTCTAATGCTCAGCTTCCCAATGTGACGTGACTTGGACGCTCCCTCTCCGGCTACACAATGGACACTGGAGTAAGCAGACAGACAGCCTCCGTTGGGCCTCCTGGGAACATGATCAGTGATCAGAGCTCCCATCAGTCCCAGCAGATGGATAATACTTTACACAGCTGTGACGGCTATGGGCCCGGTCCACAAACACACACACACACACACACACACACACACACACACACACACACACATACGTCTTACGTTGTTACCTTGACAGTTGGCGTTGCGTTAGACCAGCAATGTTGTTTGTTTGCCCAGGGAAGTGACATGACGGCAGTGGAGGAAATAGGAAACATAACAGACTACCTGACAGACTCATTCCACGGGCTTGACCTGAGACTGGAACTGAGCCAACCGGCAATCAGAGAGAAATAACAAGAGGACGCTCTTTTGTTTGTTCAGCCTATACCCTTATCATCCCAAATATTGTAAATCTTGTAATCCGTTTAAGTGTGTGAAAAATTCAATTTGTCAAATTAATAGTTTTATGAACAGCAGTGTCATGGGAAAACGGGCCGTGGACATAATTCAGTTGTGCCCGTGTGTTTTAACTGTTACATTGCGGCAGTTCACACAAGTGTCACGGCACTGTTTATTGTCACATTATTCTCCCTTTCCGTTCATGTTGATTTATTGCCGCTGAAACAGCAGCAGTGGCTGCCTATGGTTTCAGTGGTAGGTTCTGGCTAAAGGTTAAGATGACGATGAGTCAACTTCAAGAGAGGAAAAAATTGGGGCTGACAAGTTGAGTGTTTTGCCCTCACTTCCCGAAAACTTAAAAGTCACAGGATCCACAATTCCCAGTAAATAATCTTGTGTGGCTCTTCTGGGAATTTGAAGGGAGGGATTTATATATCTTTTTTCTAAATATTTTTTCTAATAAATCAAAGGTGAGGTGTTTGAGTGGATTTGCGAAAGAACCCCAAGTGGTTTGTCAAGTCATTCCACTTAATAACAACGCCACTACTGGTGTGTGTGCCAGCATAACAATACCATACTTTGTAGAAGAGATAGAATTTAAATATGTATGCAATCGATTATTCAAGTAAATTACTCAAATTATTTGAAAAAAAAACAATTTATAGAAGTATGTTCAGGTGATACATACTGATTCCCATATTTTTAAAAGGCGTTTCTTATATAACTGCAGGCATGGTAAAACTTAAGGTGAACTACCACCATAAACTGCTTCTCCTCATAAAAGGTATTGAGTTTCAATATGTTAATGTTTTAAAAAAATATTTGTAACAAATTGGATTTTGACCATCTTACTGCAATGTCTGAGCGTAATTTGATGTTTTATGTGGGTGTCCTGGTCTGTGTAACAATGACCTACCCTGAGGCGGTGGATGTGATTGTTTAGTCACTGCAGGACGTCTTTGCCGAGGGAGTCTGCAGCAGAACCTTGGGCTAACCCTTGACAACTGCGGGGCCAATGCCCCATCAAAAACTTACTCTCTCACCCCAAATGCCCGGGGCTCCACCATCCTGTTCCCACAAAATGCTGCTGCGCTGAAATGGACCCTCTGCAGAATTTTGAACCCTGCAGGCAAACAGGGTAATGGTCTAACCTTAAAGAAAATGAGCTCACCACTGCCCAGTTGCAAAGTCTGCTGCATGATGAATGGTGTCATTCTGGTCTGTTTTATCACATCCACAGCAAGGTGTGTCAGAGGCACACAATCAAGACTGGACATGGGTACGAAAAGAGGTCACATTCAGTACATGTGTTTGCCACAAGCCTGTTGGAGGCAATAGGTACAAAAGGCCAGGTTGACAAAGCCTCTCCTGAAAAATGGTGGTTAAGTAAAGACGGGTAGGTAAGATGTTAATCAGTGCGGCAGTGCTTCCTCCCGCCCGCTGAACAGCGGGTTCCCTTCGCTCACTCTGGCGCTTTTAATGCAAGGTCCAGCCAGGCCCAAACATCCTGACGGAGAGAGGCTTTTCCCTTATCTGTCAGGAAACACCGCTCCTCCGCCACATCCTCTTTACAAGAAGCACGACTCAACCATTCCCAAAAAAATGCAGGAAGACCAGCCAGACTCCAGGATTTGTCAAAAGCCCCCTGAATTCCTTTTATTGAACAAGAAAATTCAAGAGAACCAAGCGGATGAGAAGGGGAGGAGTGGTGAGAGGAGAGGGGGGGGGGGGGGGGTTCCTGAAGGGGGGGAAATGAGGAAGGCGTAAAACAGTGAAGGAGACCCTGGAATTTATCTTTTTTTTTCCTTTTCTTTTTTTTTTTTGCACTGATTACGAAAAAGGTCTGCATCAGCAAGATATACCAGGGGGTGAGGGGGCGGCTGGGGAAGGTGTGGTGGGGGTCCAGCGTGCCTTAGAATGGCACCCAGAATAAAACTCCGAAAAACAAAGGACGACTGAGATGAAGGCGGGTGGCGACAAATGCGCGCCTGTTTTGTTCTAATCCTCTGAACTGGGATGAAATGAAAGAAAGTAGAGACGAAAGGAGAAACACGATGGAGGGAGGGAAAAGCCGGCTAGGCAGTGGGTGTCAGAATGGGCCTCTTGAGCCTGGAATAGAGAAATACCTGGTGTGGCACACGATTCAGAGATTAATCTCTAAAAAGAAGACGCATAAAACATTTTTCTCCCAAATTTGAGCACGAAAATCATCAAAAACTAGGAGTCCTATATTCTTTTAATAGTCATTTTTATTTAGGCATCTAATTATTCTAAGTGGTTGCAACTCAATGACGCGTTACTGCTGCCGGTCATTACCGACATCTCCTTTTAATAACAATGAAATGACATTTGCTCATTCTTCTGTGGTGTATTGTCTGTGGACGTAAGATCCAACTGGCAACTGCATTCATATAAAAATTGGCCTTTATTTTAAATTATTGTCATTCATAAACCTAAATCAGCATACAGTTATAATTACCATTATTATTTTTTGTGGTAAAGGTTGATTATATATTATGAAGTACTTGAGAAGTATAAATGCCTTTCTTTTTTCATCATACACCTTTTTCTTAAATTCCATAAGAAACGTCCAACCAAAAAGTCTTTCACTTACATCTACTGAGGTAAGACTCCCAAACTAATGAGAGCAACAACATAAAATACAAACATTCGAATGGAAAGCATTGATAATAGCATTACATTTATGCAAACCATCAAAGGATTTAAATTAGCTTCTAAAGAGCGTCTGTACAAGCCTCTGTGGCAACGATAACTGGTAGCATTTACAAATCAACAAACAAGTCTAACGACTGCTTAACTGGTTTGGAAATTTCATGACAACTGGAGGTGGATTTCTATAATATTTTGTGTTTGCTTCCCTGAGGTGTCCATCTACTTTTTCTTCATGTTCCTCAAATTGCTTTGTTCGTTCCCTGGCTCCAGACAATCATATTGCTCAGTAATCAGTTCAGCTTTTCTTAGTTGGATGAAGTTGCTCGATGATGCTCACAAGGGATTTGGAAATCAACAAATGGGCACACAAAAAAAATCCTGCCCTTATCAGCACCCGAGTTCAATGTCTTCCCAGTCTCTGAACTCTTCTGTAAAGTCTTGCAGTGTCTCAGGTGAGCCACTCGTGGACAGGTGCCTACGAGATGCCGTAGTTATTGTAGTAGGCCGCCGTTGCGTCGGCGAGCACGGAGATGAGGCTGGTCTCTGTGGTGCTGCTTGGACAGGCGGTGGCAGAAGCAGTGGCAGCGGACGCCACCTGGATGTGTCCCGTAACTGTCATGCTGCTGCCCTGCTCGGGATGGAACCCGCTTCCGTTGGAGTTCAGGTACTGGTCGAACTCGTTGCGGTCCACCTCGCCCAGGAGCTCAGCCTGGCTGAGCTGGTCTAAAGTCTCCAGGTGTCCCTGACTCTCGGGCGGCGGGGACAGCTGACCCATGTGGCCCTGGTGGAGCCCGTGGTGAATCTGCGGGAAAGATGAGGAGCTGTAGTAGGACAGAGGGGGGCCGGGGATTAGTCCACCGCCGCCTCCACTTTGGGACATGTGAGGGATGTGGCCTAAGTGTGTGCCCCCACAGTGGATTTGGCTCTGGCTGTAGTCAGTGTGATAAGGAGGTGGGCTGCCCATGTGTGTGTGGTTCTGGTGGTGCTCATCTGGACATGAGGCTGTGGAAGAGCAGGAGACAGAGGAGCTACCGGAAGTGGAGTAGTAAGAGGGGGGAACGTGATCTTGGTCCATGGCATCTAAGGGCGACATCTCAGGAGGGGTGGGCAGGCCGTAGGGGTAAGTGTCGAAGCTACTGCTGGAGCCACTCGGGTCTCTGAAGGTTCGGACGCTGGGCAGGGCAGGGCTGGAGCCCGAAAACCCACCGCCAACTCCATTAGAGCTGACTTCATCTTTGTCAAGGGGGTGACACAGGGCTCGCTGCTCGGGCAGCCCACTGTGATCAGGGGCCAGCCCACTCAGAAACACAGGGTCCACTCTCTTGCAGATGCGTTTCAGCTGTTTCTTCCGGCGAGGCCGGTACTTATAGTTGGGGTAGTCCTGCATGTGCTGTACCCGAAGCCTCTCGGCCTCCTCCACATAGGGCCTCTTCTGAGGGGGTGTTAGGGCCTTCCATGATTTGCCTGTATGCATAGAAAACAAAACAAAAATGGGAATTGTTTTAACACTAAATCTTGAAAATGTGTTGTTCAATTTTTTCTTTTTGTTCCCATCATTTTCTTTCTCTCGATCAGGCATGACACATTACCAACTTATCTACATTTTCATATATATATCTTACACAATTAATTCTATTTGTAAAGGTTTACATCAAGATTTAGAAAAGTCTCTTATCAACATTCCATTGCTTGAATAATTAAGATAATTAAGTTACACAAATATTGAATAACTGTAATTTAAAGTTCAACAGTGTTTTAACAATGGAATATAATTTATTCAAACATTCAGAAATGTTGATCAGCTTCTCAGTAAATAGAATTAAAAAATTGAAAAAGAAAGTTTTTTCATCATCAATTTAAGCTTGGAACTCCATTAGAAAAACTCAGGTCATAAGGAGGTACAGTGATGTAAGCAACCATTAAAATCGTAGTTATTAAAACATATAGATTTCGACTATTTCTGTCCTGGAATAAACTAAAATTAAAGTTTATTTTAAGTTTAATATGAATCATGAATTGAAAGACCTTGGCGGGACGATTCTCCTCCCTCGTGTCTGTTTCTTAATTCATTTGAAACACATTTAAACTTTAGAAAAAAACATACTAACCGCTATGATTACTTAGTTTGGCTTAATTTCATGATCAGCTGCTATTTGAAAAGCTGTCTGAACTTATATTTTTAGATTTTCGTATTTTGGCCTTGCAACAGAAAAAAGTTTTCTAAGCAATAGTTAATCAGTGCCGTGAATAACTAATAATAATAATAATAATAATAATAATAATAATAATAATAATAATAAAAGTCAAATTGTAACTAGTAAATAACTTTTTCCTCACCCAACATTTTGCTGAGCTCGGCGTTGTGCAGGTCTGGATTTTGAACGGCCAGCCGTTTGCGCTCGTCTTTGGCCCAGACCATGAACGCGTTCATGGGCCGCCGGATCCGCGGCTCCGGCGCCTTGTCCCCTGGACTCCTGTGCGGGCCATGTCCGTCGGGCACATCTCCGTCACTTTGAGGACACTCGAAGGACTCCGGCCACGACGAGTACGCGCTGATGAGAGCAGCCATCTGCCGCGCGCTCTCTGCTCTCCAAACTAAACAAAAAGCGCCACTGACTCTCTTTTGGGTAACTTGTAGTCTTTTTTTGCTTTATGCGAGACCTAAAATGACGACAATCAAACAAAACAACCTAACTTTAGGAGAAAATCCTGTTGCGCGTCCCTGACTGGCTACAGCTGGAGACGGGTGTCAGGACAGATTTGGGAGAAAGCACAGATGCGCACATGCAGCGGCTCCTCCTTGTCGGTTATGATTCAGTCTTTCCTGGTGGTTAGGGGGAGCGCTTTATATTTGAGGAGCAGGTTCCAGAAGAAACCCCCGCAGGACTCTCGACTCCTCCTTGATAGCAAGTTGAGCCCATGATAGAGAAGAGAGAGAGCACAACATTTCAACACAACCAACTCTTTAAACTGGCCTCACAACAAAACAACACTTTCCTCTGACCTAATAACCATTGCACTTAGTAGGACGGCTCATAGCATCACCTTATTATTCCTTCATTTTCATGGAAGCCATGGAACTGGCAGGGTATTTACAAAACTCTCATTTATAAGTATTCTTGTTTTTATTCAATGGTGAAAAGGAGATTAAGCTGTTTCAGATATTTGTTGTTGTTTTTTAACAAGGAAAATGTGCATGACTTACCCAACCAGTTCTGCAGTCATTGGCCAGAAAACTGCACTGGTTAAGTGACTTTTAGACATTCTTCATTTCCAGTGAAGGCTTAAGTGGTGTTTGCATGTCAACCAAAACACAACAACACACAAAAGATTCTCTCCATCTCACAAGATCTAAACATTTTCTGACACTTTTTTCTTTTTTTCAAAGGACAGAAATAAAGACATTTTCAGCCATTCGGGTCAGTTCCTGGAGCTGCTGAACTTGTGTTTTTCACAAGGGGAGTCAAACTGTTGAACACACACAAACAAATCAGTTTCCTTCTTGGCCAGAAGCGGGTGCACATCAAATCCAGGAGTTCCTGTTGACAGGATACTCTCAAGCTGCAGCCGCGGCTCACACTCCCACACTCCCTCACACTGCTCACACACAGCTACTGATCACAGGCCCCGTCTTATCTGCCCTATCCATGGAGGAGGGAGGCGGCGGGCGACAGACAGTAGGAATGTCAAGTGTTGGTTCACAGGTTAGGAGGAATTAAAGTTGTGATGCGCATCTTGTGGTGGGTGGCGCCCCCCCCCCCAAACCCCTCAAAGTGAAGTGTCAGCTCTGGCTAACCCCGACACAGGAACAGGATACGACACCTGAAGCCGCAAATTGTGCATGGTGCAGCCACATGATATATAGGCCCGTGCTTCCTCTCGCTGTTTTGAGAGGGGCCGTGCTGATGTGTGGTCAGTGAAAGTCAGAAAAGCGAAGTGAGAGCTGGGGGGGGCACATGAATGAATTCGGGCTCAGGTACAGTGCAGAGAGACGATGCGTCACAACGAGTCCTCACAACACGTCTGCAATTGGGATTAGATTCCCAAACACCGGGGTAAGTATAGATAGGAGCATTTTAGAGTGACTCAATGTTCTGTGTGTTATCCGTGAGTGGGTGGGAGCCATATTAGCCAGCTGTTCTTCACCCATACTGTGTTAAAGACATGTGGCTACCAGTGTCCAAAGAGGGGCTTTGCCTGCTGGAGGAGGAAGCTTAACCTTTGCAACAACTTTTGTCAGGCAAGCCTAGATAATGACAAGAATTCCCGCTGAAGTGTACATTTTTGCTGAATTTCTACAAGCTAAACTGAAATGCTGTGATCTTTATAGTTTACACAATTGAATTTAATCAATAATTGTTGTTTTTTGTGCATGAAAAAGAGGGCGATTTCTTCCTTTTTAACAGTAAAAAAATGTAATTTCCACCAGCAACAACAGTGGAAAACGTTCCAGTGGTGCAAATGCAGTTAGAATATTAGACTAAAAAATGCAGACTGCAGGCAACCACCGGAACCCCGTATGAAAAATGAACATCCTTTCTAAAATAGAAGTGTGCCAGTGGTTCTATCATGCTGAGGGACAGCTGTGAACTCCCTTTGAGACATGACGTGTATTACTTAGGGTGAAAACATTATGAAAGTGTGGTTGACAAAGAGGAAATGGTGTCTTACTAAACATTTCACCTGGTTCCACTGAACATATCATAGGAGTAATAAGAGAGATAAAAGCTACCTGCAATAACCTCCTAAACTAAAAGTCTTATTTTCTGCACTTTAGTATAAACACAATGTAACTGTCATTGTGTAATTAAATGAGTAACAACTAACTATTGATTGCAGTATATAAGAGTTGAAAAAATATATATCAATAGTCATGCCTCTCCTTTGTTAAAGGATGACTAAAACATACACACCCAAATTAGTGACAAGGAAGGCTGCTTGATTTTCGCAAGACTGGGCAGTTGCACTTACCCCGTTTTTGACTCATACGACAGAGGAGTTAGACAGGCCGGGGGAGATTTTGACTTTTGTGAGGTCAAAGAAATGATTCTGTGACGTCAATTGTCATCTGAAAATAGAACAAATGACAGGTGGAATGCTTCACTGCTAAAATCATAGATTTTCCTGGTAGTGTTGTAGATTCTCCACATATCTCAGCTTAAATACTTTTATTTCTCCAACTGTTCACATTCTTTCTAAATTCATGTATATTTCTTCCAAACAAAAGAAAAAACAGACAGAGGACATTGTTTGGCAGCTGGTTTTATTTAGGAGGTACGATCCAGATATATTATTTACCTGATTGAATACAAATGACATGGAGCTTCTCAGATATCTGCCAAAACAACTAATTTTATCTGTTTATTTGTATGACATTAAAGTCTTTGTATTACATTATAAAACAGGGGGAAAAAGGTGCGTTACTCATCCACAAACATTTTCCTTAAAGAGTTTTGTTGTGCACAGCATTAACCGGAGTACAGTGGTATCTTTAATTCATCGACACATCTTAGCATGAGGAACCATGAGTGTTGCTCCAATCAAATTCTGAGGGAAAAGTGTTGGAATGCTATGTCTGTATGTGGACACTTTATGTAAAAACACATTTAAATAGATCACATAACAGTTTGTTTAATTTTTAACAAACCTGTCAGTGGCCAACATCACAATGCTGTTTTCAGATTATGTCTAAGATATATCATTTGTTTTCCCCATAAATGTGAGAGGAGGAATATGAAGTCCTTTAGAGACCTGAAAGATTTCACTTAATGAGATCTACCTTATTCCTGTCTTTCTCTCTTTTTCTTCTTCTTTTTGGACTTCTTTCCCTCCAAACCCCCCTCATCCTCTTGAACTACCTCACCCTCTTCTCTGTGGCTGTTGTTTGTGAGCTCTGACTCTACACTTTCAGTCTCAGTTAGATTATTTCCACTTAACAGCTCACTTTTTTTGTGCTTTTTGAGCTTTTTCTTCTTTGAGGGGGGCGGCTCATCGCAGCTCAGCTCCACAACATCTGCAGAGCTAACGTCCTCATTTACGTCCTTGTGGTTTTCTACCATTTTCCTCTTCTTTTTCTTCCTCGATGACTCCTTTTCCCCGTTTTCTCCATCTTCAACTGAAGTGGGAGCGCTGGAATTCTCTTCAACCACTTCTATATCCTCGGTGGGCTTCTTGCTCTTTTTCTTCTTCATCTTCTTTTTCCTTCCCGCGTCTTCCATTTCCTCGCTGCTGCAGACTGGACTACATTGCTCAGTCAGACCTGACGCGTCTGGGGCCTCTGCCTCGGTAGAAGATGTTGCCGTTGGGCCTTGGCGGGCCTTCTTCAGCTGCGCCATTCGCTGGGCAAAGTACTCCTGCATGGTCAGAGTGCTGGTCACGGTTTTGGTGATGGCCTCCGGATCCAGCTCCGACGCAGCCGGAGTGGCGCACTCCTCGCTCTCCCCCTGGGAGTCACTGCTGCTGCTCTCCTGAACCAAACACAAGCACAGGAGAGGACGGTTAGGCCTGACGCGCGATGCAAAGCGGCAACACGCACGCAGGACAGCACACAATGGAATGCCAAGGAGCTTAAGTGATTCCCAGTCACCACACAAAGACTACCCCGCCAGACATTAATAAGTGAAACACCAGAAATAGGATGCCGATGCAACAATGGGTGTTGAAGCTTTAAATCAAGCATTGTCGACGTAACTGTCACATTTCTGACACCCTTCATCCATTCCTTACATTCGTGGTTTCCCCACATCGGGCGCTTTCTTTGCACAGTCAGCTGAAAGCTCCTCTCTAGCTGAGAAACCTGCAGCTGAAACGCTTCGACTTTGGTGTCCAAATCAAACAGAACAGCAAGAAGATTAAAAATAAAAATCAATCCTGAAGGTTGAGCTATCCCAACAGCTTTACAACGGCCTTGGAAAACCAATTTTCCACCTGCCTAAAATGGATAACGGAAGTGAAACGGCCCTAATGGGCGACGGCACGGGGTGCTCTTTTGATTTCAGCTAGAACGTGCACGGTCCTGAGGAAGTGTGCCAGCCCTTCTCACACAGTCTGAGACAGTTTGATGGTGTGCAGGGGTCAATAATGTACAAGAAAACATTTGTGTGATCTTTGAAATCTGCCTAAAATCTTCTCTCCACCTTTTGGGAGACACGTTAAAAAGGCTCAACTTTACAGCTGTGAGGCACAACACGGTTCAGGCTTTAACTGAACAATTTGTCACCTCGCCCTTGTGACCCATTTGTCTTCATTTTCCTAATGGCCTACTCAATGCATAATGATTGGTCCAAAAGAATACAGAAGCTCCTCTGGAGAGTCACACTAAACAATACGGCCTGTGCGGTGTATTATCTCAGATAGTGGAGTGGATGGCATTTTTCATACACTACAGATTAGGGATAAATTGAAAAACATAGCTGAATGGAGTCACCTCGTGGTTTTAAGCTTTTACACTCCGATTATGTCAGAGCATATGCAGCAACTGAGACTAACTGAGGGCCATGGAAAACAATGCAGGCTGCAGTTATTAACTTCCTCTTAGGGTCGTTGTTTTATTGACTTCTTTTAGTGCAGAAACAGTTTATTAAGCTTGTCTGAATATTATTGTAAAAACAAAATTGTATGGAGATTAATCTCTCACAGCGGGGAGTATATGTACTTACAATTTTATTCAATTGGACATTTGGTTTATATGATTAGTTTGTATTTATGTTTAAATTCAAATATGGATATGTAATGAGGAGTTGAGCTTATACTGATGAATATGCAAATGTTGTTTGGGATTTTACTTTTTGTAATTCCTGTTTGTTCCATTTTTGTGGAGGAAACAGATAAATTCATTCATTCAGAATATCTGAATTAACTAGCTATAAATGATCACAAGCTATAAAATTGAACACAAGCTAAAAATCAACTCCTCTATAAGCAAAGTATGGCTGATGGGGCATGAAGGTGCCATGCACAGTGCGTCAACATGTAAAAGAAAAAGAGTGCACTCAACCGGGGATGAAGGGCAACACAGAGGCTCAACAAAGTTTTCTACCATCCAAGACCCCAACTGGAAATAACCACAACTTCTAATAAGAGGGATATGGTCCTGCAGGTGAGACGCCATTAAACAAAACTTTCCAACTTCCCAGAGAAAATCTATAGTCCGTGTTTCTGCACAATGGCATCCTCTCTGCTTGGGAGAGTAAAGATGCGGCTTAGAGCTGACAGCGCCAAACAACATGTAACTGGGATTTGGGAAGATGGCTGGGGGCCACTTTAGAACTGCCTGTGAAATTACTCTCAGGAGAGGGAGAGGGTGAATGAGCGAAAGAAGAAAGAGGGGAGAGTGACTGAGAGAGAAACATCTTCCTCATCATCCGGGAGAGGTGGTTTGGGCTCGGGTTGTGGTTCTCCCTCACTGCCTGGGGATCGCCATTAGACTGTGATCCGACAGACACACACACTCACACACACTGATCCAGTCTGCATTACTGGCAGCCCTGGAGATCTTTTTTGGTGTAGAGTGCGCGGGGCAACGTGTTGGGGAAAAACTATTCTACAGTGAAATGCTGCATCTCCACTTTTCAGTGGAATCTTCCTTATGGGGCTGGTTATCAGTCATGTGATCAACAGTACAAAGACAAGAAAAGTTATGAGTCATTTAATAAGTTTATGAAACTGAACAAATATTAACACTTTTAAAATCACTACAATTGCAATCTTTTAATAATTTTTTTTTATGGAAATGTTTTCATGTTTGCCAGTAACCAGCCTTCCTTTGGCCAGGTAGTTCACAGGATGCTCTCTTTCTTTTCAACCGAACGTCAAACAGAAAGAGGAAACATTAATTTGGAGGAAGCGATCAGACGGGCCGACGCGGTAGCTCAGACTCAAGGTTGAAAAGATTTACAAATAATGTTATTTCCAAAACTTGCTGTTTAAAAAAGATGTTCTTGCATGTTTTTCCTTTAGTTCCATCTCTTCCATCTCTTTGCTTTCAAGTGTCATGACTTTAGAAGAATGATTAGAGAAATGGTTTTACAATAATAGGGCAATAATAAGCCTGAGGATATATCAAAGTTTATATCATACAAGGTGACACCACTTTGTACCACCTAATATTATTTAAAAGCTATTCAAATATCTATACAGATGAGGAAAGAAGATGCCTCAATAATCAAATAATAAAAATTAATTATTTTCATTTATATAAGAACACAAAGAATAATTTCTTCACACTTCAACCTGATCTAAAAATACAAAACTCTAGTCCTCAGAACCTTTCAGGGGAATCCAGGCTGTAATATCCAGATTTTTACTCACCCATCAAAGAACAAACAAAAGTCTTCAAACAGAAATATTTCTTTACCATTATTGCTACAGCATAGAATTCATATACAGAGAGAGATTTAAGATTTTTTTTTCATGAAGTGCTGTGAAAACCTAAATATTATGAAATCTCCATGCAAAGAGAAGCCTCTGCTTAAATCTCAGAAGGGATTCAACTCATTTGCAAAAAATCAGTTTACATAATTGCTGGAACTGAAAAATAATGGCTAAAAAAAGGCAAGGTTGAGGAGTGGAGGTCTGGAGCACACACCTATTTCAAGCTGTGTCAACCCCTTCTCCTCCCACACCACCTCCTCTCCTCCCAGACTAAAAGCCCCAGGAAAAGGATGCGCTCAATGCGCTGTGTGCAGCTCTGAGATAAGACTCCTTCAGCGGAGGAGCGGCCTGGCTGGCTATCGGGCCCTTCCTGCTCCCCTCTCTCCCCTGGCGGGGGCTGGGCAGGGAACACAGGGAGGGTCCACAGAGGGTCCCGGAGAAAAGGAGAGGGTGGGAAGACATTCAACAGGCCGCCTCCTTCAAGACACTCCAGTTCTATCCCCCCTCCCTCCACTAATGTGGCCAATGGAAAGACGTGTGCCAAGGTGCCAAGATACTGAGGCCAGCACATTCAGCGGGAGGGTACGTCAAGCCAGCAGAGATGACGGAAACGGTCCGCTCCAGTGAATGGAAAACTTTGCTCTTATCAAACACAGAGGAAAGAGACAAAACACTTGAAAATTCTGGCCATGTTTGACTGATTTGAAGTTGATGTCTGCTCCTATCTAAAGAGCAGCTAAAAGCCTTGAGTCCAACTTCTTGGACAAAAATACAGTTCGCAGTTTAACTTTACGATAAGAGACGACAAAGATTAGCAGAAACGTTTTGTTGTGTTTGAAGTCCACGTTTTTCCCCCCCATATAATTTACATTAAATGTACATTTCCCCTGTAGACAACCAGAAAGAAGAAAATGAGCATTTATGAGGCTTAGTAAAACAATAAAGCCAGGCTCAACATCATGAAAATTGATACCATTCCTTGTTTTTTCACTCATGGTTTTTCTTGTTTGGAAATCACATGCTTGTGTTTCTATGTGCCATTTGTGAAATAATGCACAAGCGGAGTTTCAAATGCTAAAATCTTAAGATCGTTCCAAAGTTCAGTTCTGGAAAGTTATTAAAACAGGGACATATTAATGAGCCGTTTCTAAGGTACACACTCTGCATCTGGGTAATTAGGAGCTGGACTGCGGCTGCCCATTTATTTTCTTAAAAAGCGCCTCTTTGCATTACTTGCTGTTTTTTTCAATAATTTCTCGCCAATATCGGTTGGGTCTGTAATTGCGTGAATGCGTCCTCATTGTCCTGCCACAATAATAAATTTGGTGATACTTGGGGTCTATGGATCAGGGCCTGATTAGCCAGCTGTCCCTCCCTGATGATCGCACAACCCCAGCAGCCCATCCTTCATGAGCCTGATGTGGGTGGACAGAAAAACAGGTGGAAGCCTCACAGTAGATGCCTCGTTTTCACATCAGGATTTTCCATCTAAATTAGGTCTATGCCTCTAAAAGGAATTAAAAAATGTTTACCATCCCGTTTCTGCACAAATACGGTTGTGCTATTTATTCATTAAAAACTACAAATGATGCCCGTGGGCACATTCAATGTCACGCGTGGCAGGTGGCTTCCACAAAGCCGTGCGTTAGCTAAAAGCACACATTGTGTGCTGTTTAAACGAAACAAGGGCTCTGAAAAATTACACTTTGTCCCCGGTGCAGGAACGTTTATCATAAGTAACAAATGAAGACAACATTATGCATGCAGCGTGACTGCCCTGTGCTTGTTCAACATCGCAAACGCTTGCTGACAATACCCCCTTCACAAACACTGGGGTCCCTCACCCCAACCCTGGGGAGGGAGGAAGCTGTGATTATTTCCCCCAGCTGTGATTTATTAGATTAAAGAGTCAGTGATGAAACGGTAGACTGTGACTGTAAACAGCCGAGAGGGCTGGAAATCTTGGGGCGCTTAGCTCCACCAGGCTGTAATTATCCTGTTCCCATATACTGTAGTTTAAGCCTGTAACTAAGAGACAGACGCCGTCCCCCCCCCTCCTCCTTTTTGTCCAGTGCTAATCCTTAAGTGTCAGAAAGCTGGCACTGCCAGCAGGGAGCAGTCTGCAGTACTGTCAGGGAGGTAAATGGCAAACGTGTGCGTCCTTACGAGTGTGTGGGGACTGGGGGGGTGTTGGGTCTCCATATTTTTAACAGTAACAGCAGAGTGCATCAACAAATATGCCCAGGCCGGACAGCGCTTTTGCTCCGGTCACTTAGTCGCTATCTGAAAATCAAATCGGAGCTCCTGGTCTTAACAATGAGCCTCCGTGATTCCCAGGACTGCGCTGGCTCCTTCAAATGGCAGCGGCCGCGCTGCAACAATGCACGTTTACGCCGGCGGGCCCTTTCAGCAGGTCAGCGGCGCAGACTGATGGACAACCAAGACAAAGAGTCAATCCTGGCTTTGGCCCCGCATGTCTGTTTATACAGTTAATTACAGATATGAGGGGGACCCAAACTCATCATGGAAAATAAATCTGTGTTCTGGGTTGAACCACCTACACAAAGCTGCCCGATGCAGAACTCACTTCACTCCAAAGAAAGCATGCAGAAAAAGGACTATTTCACTATTGAGAGGATAAAGTCAATTCTGTGGTGCCATCTTTTTGCCTTTTTTAAAAATAACCTACCGCAACATGATCAGACGCATCAGTGCGTCACAAATGGCTCCAAATTTCACACCAAAAATCACTTTTTGCTTCTGCGCCATCAGCAAAGTTTTACCGCTCGACCCCGCCCACCGGCGCCCTGGCGATGCATCTGCCAAATGCTGGAGCGGCCGCACCAGCGCCGCCTTTGCTCCATATTCTTAACGGGGTGGTATCGGGGGAGCCCCTGCTGACGCACGATCCTTCATGTGCACCGAGCGTGGGCAGCATACACTCGCAACAGGTGCCACCCGATGAGGCCTGATCCAGTGTCCTTTGTGTCTGAGCAGGAGTGGGAGTGGGAGAGGCCGCAGGGGTCACGCTGACCCCAGAGCAGGGCGCCCCATACCCACCGTCTGACTGGAGGCCCAGACGTCAAAACAAGGCCTGGACCAAATTATGCTGAACCATTTTTCTTTCCTGACAACCGAAGGGAGGATCAAATTAATGAATGGATTGATGGTGGAACGGCTTTAATGTTTGCGGTAGTCAAGTAGAACGCTTATTTCACATAAAACTAAAAAGCCTGTCGAGGTGGAAGCTATTTCCTAAAATTCCTCTTAACAAGGTCAAAGTGATAAACTACAAATTCAATTCACTGACGCCCCCAAGTCAGAATAAAATTAATAATGATGGGAAAAAAAACATCTATGTAGTTAAAGCTAATGAAAAGAGGGAAATAATTTAATTTTATATAGTAGAGCTGTAACAATCTGAAGCGTGGCCAAAAACTGAAGCGGTTATACATACAAAAAAAAAAGAAAACGGACAATGGATCATTTATAGAAATGCAGAACAGATCAAAACTACATCAAATTTTTCAATTATCTTAGCCCAACCCCCAAAAACAAAAAAAGGAGGGACTGCAAAGGAAAAATTAAAACTCTGCTCGTTTCCACCTTACATCTGAGCTGGCAGCTTTAAAAAATGACTAACTTTTGTTGATGTATGAATCGGCGGGGAGTCTATTTATCAGCAGGCCCTCTGCGGTCGCCCGCTTGGGTCCCTCAAGTCACAAGCCGCGTCGCTCCCCTTTGACTGATTAATTAGCCAATCAGAGGACATTTTTCACTGGGCGGCAGAATGGTTTATTTCAGCTAATGCCGGGCTTTCCAGAAGAGGCCCGCTGGAGCCTCGTCGGCTCTTTCGGCCTGCCTGAGTGGCTGGGCAGAGGGGCAAGGGAGATAAATCAAGCCGGGCTGGCCCTCCATGTGGCTCCCCTAACTAAACCCCCTGAGGAGGGCATGGAGAGCAGGGGTGGTGGGGAAGGGGGGGAGCAGGACGGCCAGGGGCACTGCTCGCCCGCCGATAAGCACAGGGAGCGCAGCGCTGCCAAAGTGCCTTCATTTAGAAGTGGCCGGGGCTTTTTGATATCTCGGCAGCGAGAGCCTGTCATTTGTCATGCGGTGAGTAATTGTGTTGAGGGGCGCATGAGGAGCAAGAGATGGAGGAGGCCTGTGAGTGTGGGAAGGATGATGGATAACAGTAAGTCCAGGTAGATGGACAGGTGTTACGACGCAACCCTCACAGGACAGGGTGAGTAAATAATGGTTTACGTGCATATTTTAAGGTGCTTACAGAGTTCTTGTCGTTTTATTCTGCCGAGTCTCGTGTCAGTAAAATAAAGTTGGGTGCCTGAGATAAATCGATATGACCTAAATCATCACACATTTTCCTCAAAATATATCAAATAACTTTTTCTAAATATTAAAAACACACAAGGAGCAGTTTCCTTATGATTAGGTCATTCTCTTTTAACAACACTGAGGCAGATAAGCACCAAATGAGGTTTCTAACATTCATGAGCGGAGGCTTGACATCTACACATAATTAAAGACATTAGTCAGACAATGTGGGGTAAGAGTTAAGGGGCTAAAGTAAATAATATTTTCTTCTCAGATGTTCTTACATGTTATTTTTAACACATCCAGTTTGCCTTTGATGAGCAGAGGCCTTCTGGACAGTTGGCTGTGTGTGTGTGTGTGTGTGTGTGTGTGTGTGTGTGTGTGTGTGTGTTTCACCGAGCGTTGTGAGCAGTGATAAGGGCCGAGCAGGAAACACATCACTGTGGAGGAAGGAAAACTCCCAGCGTGGGGGACTGGTGGATGGGAGGTTGGAGAGACAGCAGCGGGTGGTGGCTGAGGTGCTGGGAGACTCATGGGGAGGTGTTATTTGGGGGGGGGGTTCACGTCTGGAGCAGCCCGTCCAGATTTGGTCGGGCCACTTGGCCTCACCTTGTCAGGATGCAGATGTGTGATAATGCAATCGGTGGCAGCTACTACAAATCAGCACCGAACCTACCAGAAGCTCAGCGATTTGACCAGAAGTCTGGGGGAATTTGTGAGTACTGCACTCTGGGTAGCAAAGTCTGAGCAACGGCAGAGATGGCAGGAGAGAGGGCGTACATATTGAGAGAGGTCAGTCACAGGGTCGCTGACGAGCTCCAACATTGGGCGAAACTTGGACCGAAAACCTGATTAGTCAGTTACCTTTCCCCTCCTCACAACAACCTCGGATGTTGCTGGGATTCAACACAAGGCCGCTAGAGAAGCCATTGTAATTGTATTTGGTGTTTTTCAAAAAAACACCAACCCATAACCAAACGATTAAGGAGAAAACGGTGTGTGCTGCTCGCATTTCCAGTGTCAATCAGCTAGGGAGCGTCTGCCATTGTGACGTTAAGGCTCAGCACCTGTAGGGGACTGGAGAGGGGCTGTTTTTGGACATTATATGGATTTTTAAGATGCCAATTTCTTCAAGCCAAATGCTTAAGATAAACAAAGAAAGCCAGCAAGAGGCTATTCCGTCCACTGGTGTCCAAAACTGGCTGTCTGTTGTGGGTCTGTTCAAACTTGGGAAAACAAAAAAATAAATATTATCACTAAAGAACTACTGCAGTGTCTTTAAGTGCACTAGAGGCTTACAGATGCTTTTACCGTGCTTTTTGACATGCTCTAAACACGCAAAAATCTGAAAGACTTGTAACATTGTAATATTTTCTGATACCAGTTTTAGTTGAAAAAAGTGAAAGAAAAAATCCATAACCTCTGAAATCTTCAGAGCAGGCCCACAAACAGGCTTCACAGGCCAGTGAGGCTTGGGAGCTAACCTAATGTCAACCGGCTGGGTGACGTCTGTAGTGACCAACCACGGATGCCAAGAGCAAAGACAACTTTTTCCTTTTTGCAGTAGTCATCGCTTCAGATTTTTGCTCACCTCACAACAATTTAGATTTCTCTTTAATAACGCCTGCTGGCACGCTGAACCACCTGATGCAACGCTCGGAGTCAAAAGAAGAAGGGGGAAAAAAAATAGAAGATGAGGGCTTGTGAAGGAAGGGAAGAAGGGGTAAGAGTGTAAATCCCTTAACTGGATTTAGGTGCTCATGCCACCATCAGTAGCCTGTTGGCAGCGTTAAAGCTTTGCACTGTGACATGGCTAATCTCCAGCCAGAGGCTGCTCAGGAGCTGGGCCCTGCAGAGGCAGAGGGATTGCATGATAACCGAGTCACAGATGAGGACATCAGCACTAATGGTCACTTGTAATTACCAAGACGGAGACAGACAAGCTCAAGTCACCTGGCCGGTGCCATCTTCTCAGGGCGGACTTTGACTGGGCTACCAAATGTAATTGTGGGCAACAAAACTCATTTCAAAGTCTTACCTGCTCTTGGTGTTTGGCTGGTCTTGCCCTCTTCCCAAAGATACAGTTAAGGTCTGTTTCACTACGGCTGGATAAGTCCTTTCCTGAAAAGAGGGAGAATAATAATAAAAAAAAGAATAAAAAATGTTAAAAGGTGTTTTTTGGATTCCACCACACTTACCACAGAATCAGTGATCTTTTCAACAGGGGGAGAAAAAGAAAAGTTTTAAACTAAACGTTTTTATTTCAGCAGACATATTAGAAGGTTAGCTGTATTTTGCACTTTCAACACAACAAAACTCCATAAAATCAAATGCATTTGCTCGACCTGTGATGTTGAAAGTGGAACAAAAAAAAAGCATATATCTGAGTGTGTTTGTGGGGGTTGGGATAAAACAGCTAAGAAAAATAAACTGGCGATGAGGTCTGCCGCGCCCCGCCTCCGGATTCCCATTTTCAAGCCGGGCCTCAAAGACTCCTGAAGCACGCAGTCGTCTGTCTCAAGCCTGGGTCCTGTTCGTACAGCTGCATCCTCTTCCTCCAGAGGGTCTCTGATAACATTTGGTTATTTATTGCTCTTAAGCCTCTATCGCCCCTGCTCTTGGCTTTGAAAGCCACTGCACATGCACGTCTAAGAAGTTAAACCAAGAAAGAATGCCGAAAACTGAATAAATGAAACGTGAGGTGGGGGGGCTGATTGTCATTTAGTGAATTAGGGGCAGACGTAAAATGATGCCCAATCTGACCTCTCTGCTGTTTGGACAAGGAAGTACCGTCAAATGTTTCTGAATTTTTAAGGTGAAAGTGCCAGAACGATTTTGTGATAAAGGAGCAGCTCTCCTGTTCCCACAGCCACTGCACAGGTGGATGAACACCTGTCAGGATGGAGGCGTTCAGGACGGGCGCCGCTCACATCGCAATGCCATAGGTTTCGGTTGATATGGCAGGAATTGTAAGCAAAGACGACGGGTCAAACCAGACTTTCAAGTCCCTGCATGTCTGACTAATACAGTAATAGCAAATAAAATATCGGAAAATGTTAAGCAATGTCAAATTTAACACGGAGCTGTGGCGGCCGTCACAAAGAGGGACAGGGCTCCGCTTCGGCATGACACTAAGATTTTGTTAAGTGTCCGATTCCAGAAAATATTATCATTCAACTTTAAGGCAAATGATCTGTTTTGCAGAAACCCCAGGGCCGCAATCAGGCCACCGCAGAGCCGTGGACAGAGGGCTGTAGTTAAATTCTGCATCAACCACCCTGGCTGCCCCGACAGATGATGGATGGAGGCAGCAATTAAAACTGGGTTACTGGTTTATTCTGTGGAGCCCGGACCAAAGCTGCCGAGATTTCAGTTTCCCCACAAACAAAGGCCATCAATCCTCTGCACTAGCAAAGAGGGAGCCGGCACAAACAGGATATCAATAAAAAAAAAAAGAAAAAAAATCAAAAAGCAGGAGAGCAAGAAGGAGGCCCGCAATGAGGAGGCCTTTCATTTGGTAGGTTATCTGATGCCCCGGCATTTCATCTCCACGTTACTAACCTAAACTGAGTCTCACAGGATTTATCATCTATGTTTACTGAGATATTAAAATATGGAGTTGGGATGGAATTAAACTGGTGGACTGAATCCACCTTGTTGACCTTTTTAATGCTCACATCAGATTGTTAGAAGAACTATGAGTGTTACCCGACCTTTTCAGCCTCTCATATAACAAGCTTAGCTCAGGTAAATCTATTACCAAGCCTTAACTTGGCAACAACCTCAAAGTAGGGGACGTTAGCATTAGGACAGTAAGGGAAGCATGCAAAGAGGTGTCTCAGGTTATACATTGCCACGCAACTGCTGGGCTGCCAATGCAACCTATCTCACAAACAGTGAAACGTGTTCTCTATTCCTTCACAAATCAACACATTTTAAAACTGCCATTATACATCAATCCTGACCACTTCTGAAAACAATCTTCTTAAGTTTCTAATGAACTCGCAACTCCTCAACAAGAAAGCACCAACGTCCTTTTTTGTTGCCTGGCGACAACTGCAGCCTAGTGAGGCAGAAAGGAGTTAAAGTGGTTTCATATTCCTAGAGACAGTTACATTTACATGACAACAGCCAGAAGTATTAAAGAGGCTTATGCCCGCTCAGGGACAGCTAATGCAGGCGATCAGCGATGAATGGACGCACCAACTTGGGTGTCACAAGTGCCTGCTTTTGTTTAAAGGACTCTTCTGACAACAGTTTTACAAGGAGGACAAACACCACCACATTAACAGCTCTAACGGACGGCTTGAAGAGGGGACCCGGCGCTGATTGTGATGAGCCACTTTTCTGGAAATATCTACCATCATCCTATTTGAACATCCAGTCAAAACATGAGCAAAACATGCAACTACAGTCCCAATAAACTAAAGCAGTTCAACATCACACACATAATAAGTGGGCAAAATATTTTTGGATTATTTTCATTTAGTGAATTGAAATAATCCTGCAGATTGTATAACATTGTCAGCTCAAGGTGATCACATGATTATGTAACTACTGGAAGAGGCCAAATCCTTAAATTAGTTGGAATAATATTTTCCAATTAACTAAGCTGGCCACAAATCCAAATATATAAAACAAATGTCATGAATTGTGGCATGCATTAGCAGAACATTACATAGCTGAATGATCTATTACATAAATTTAGAAATGTGGCTTAGACCTGGCATGGAGCGGTTTATAGTCACGTTAACAAACCGATGCGAGGGCAAACAATGGGGGGATTCATTTCAGCAAAACTTGGCACTTATTTTTTAATCACATTCCATTGAAAATTTTGTCAATGAATGTGCAGAGAGAACAACACCTGGGAGAAAAATAATAATGATTTGATAAAAAGCAAAACAAGTGTTCTTGTCATGACCTTTAACATCTAAGCTTAACTGCTTAAATTGTATGTTGTATGGGTGCATCTTATACATCAGGAAAAATCTTAAATACATAAATTCTTGCCAAATTAAGACCACAAAAACAGGGTGAGAGAGTATTAAGGAGAGACACAGGCTATGTTCTATCTGACCAGGTCATCTAATAGGTCACAGGAGGTGTTGTTTCTGGGGGGGCCAGTAAATGGAGATACCAGATGCCCCAAACAGGAAACAGGAAGTAGCTATTGAATGACGTAAAATATTAAAGGTTCTTCCAGGTGAGGCAAGAGTTTAGCTACTCTGTTTTGTCCAGTGTGTGCGCTTGATGAAGTAGATCTGAACTTGATGCCATATAATTACAGACAACAAAAAGAAAAACAGATGTGAATGGACATGAATGAGTAACGGCTAAATACTGGGTGTTCAGCACAGGCAACCCAACTGTCATTCAAAAGCATTTTGTAAATCCTGCTTCGAAGACGAGCATGCAGGCATGAATCTATGCTGAAACTAACCAAGTCAGCAGTAAAAATAAAATAAAAATAATAAAAATTGAAATAATGAAAAAAGACTATGGCAGTTCTTGTTGGCCTCCAGGGATTCTGAACAGTAAATTCCTGCTTAAGCCTATCAGTGTCCTGGCCTTGACCAGCAAATTTCAACTTCCTGACATGTAAAGAGTAATGAAAGGAGTTGGAGGACTTATAAATAACCTCCCCCTTGCACTCACCGGGTCAACTGACCCAGCACTAGCTGACAGAACTCTGATCAGTGTCTGTGGTCCGAGACAAGAGCACAGGTCTCAACATGGGGTCAAGGAGGGCGTTTGCATGTGTGGTACGCAGGTGAAGAAAGGGAAACCGTAAGAGCAGACGCACCACTGTGGGCACCAATGACAGCACCAATGCTGTTTTCAAATGGTTATCAAATATTCCAGCTAACTTTTATTTATTTTTTTTTTTTAATGAACACATTTTCTGTTAACAGGTTTTGCTGAGTTTCTAAGAAGTATTCTCTGGTAGTTTTACAGATCAGTAAAAGGCCTGCAGGGCAATGCTGTGGGTGCATGCCGAGTGTTTTTTGAGCCTTACATCATCCACAGAATGTACCCACCTTTAGTGAACTTCATGTAGTGGACCCTCTTTTTGGAGGTCTTGGATTTCTCCTCCAAGCTGAATCCCTTCTGCTCATCTGAAGGAGCCTCTACAGATATCAAAAGTAAAAAGAGAGGGAAAAATAAGGTCACAAAAAAATTTATTTTTCATTCAATCTCTAAACATCCCATACAGTACAGTTGTATGTGATGTGATTTATGGTTCAATGGCAATGATAATGCTCCATTTGAAAGAGCAATTCTACCCTAACTTTTATTAAATGTTGAACAGTAGCGCCCTCTACTGCCGAACAGGATGAACCAACCAAGATAACTTGTATGCATTCATGGGAAGTTTGAAAGACCAAACCAGAAAGAGGTGTTTTACAGGTTATAACAATTCAAGATGTAACTATTTATCTAGTGCACTGATCACAACGAGTATGAAAACATGTGGTATACACTGGTATGAAGTAATTATCATGGGGTTAATAAATGGACTACACTTTAGAGAAAAAAATCCAACAATTGTGAATCTAAGTATTGAATGGTTCATATTAAATGTTGTAAATCAAATAGAACATAATACCTTTACAATAAGGAGGCTAACCATGCTTTGTGTACATACCAATCCTTTCATTGGTGTTCTGACCATGGTGGTTGTTCAGCTGAGCAAGAAGGTCATTGAATTCATCTTGATGATCAATCCAGTTATCCTGTAAAAATCAAAATTCATAAACAAATAAGTCACTAATCATGAATCATCAAACATGGGGAGGAACACTCTGTAGAGGCAAAAAAACTTACTAAAAGATGATAAGTTTTAGCTTATGTTCTGTAAGTCTGCTTACCTCATGACTGGCATTGGTTCCAAGACCATGGTTGTTGTTTTTAACTTTAACTTTTATATGGTCTGTGGATCCTTGCTCACTCCTCCCAAGTCCCTGGGGGGGGAAACATGTTCATGTACATTTTCATCCAGCTTGGAAAAGAATCATTGAAAGAGAAATGTTTGCATCAGTGCCTTATGATATTTAATGCAGATTCAGCTTCAAGTCAAGTTAATTTCTGATTAATTAATTCATTTCTAGGTTTATGTTATTGGCGTTTATCATGTTGTAAAATTAACACGTTCGGTAAGTAAATAAATTCGTGTCAGAGTACAAATATGTAAGGATTAATATGTACGATTAATGGAAAAAGGTTATTCATTGTTAATTACCTTTCCCTTAGACCAGCCCATTCGCTCCAACATCTTCTGGCCAAATTTAGAGTCATCCTTACTCCAGGCGCTATTCCGGGGGTCAACAGACCACTTTTGTTTTCTGCGAGCTGGATTCACAGCAACATCATTACATAACTGTCTGCCAACCTCAGGTTACAAAAGCAACTGATATTCCACACAATCCAAGTGCTCAATGTACGAAGAAAAACAAAACAAATTAACAGAGTTCATTATCTTACCAACATCACAGGCAAAATAAGCACTTGTTATTATGGTTATGGAAAACATTATAACATTTGGTTACGTTTACTGATATTTTTTTGGCAATTTAACTAGAAATAATAAAAACGGATTAGCGGAAGAAATATGCATGTGTCAAGAATGAAAAATCAAAATACAAATTATCTACTGACAAGCAACTGTAAATAACCTGCAAAGTAGAGGAGGAAGCACGTGTTTAAAAAGCCTGATTGAAATGCTATTGCTAGCTACCGGCGTACCATGACAAGTTAGAAAAACTCAAATCCGAATTTTATTAGGAGGGCACATCCACGCAGAGGGTATAATTAGACCTGGGCTACATTTAAGCATGGAAAAATTTTAATGCATTATAAAAATAACACGAAAATCGTGTCAAGTTTGAGAGAGAAATAGACATACGCTCAGCTAGCATTGACATCCTGGGGTCCTTGAACAGTTTGACGCAGGTCGAGGAACATTTCCTAGAAATGCCTGAACAGAAAATGTAATGATTTTAATTTTTGGATTTTGATGTACCCAGATAAGTTCGGAAAAATACGCTATCTAAAAGAATCACTCATCTATAAAACAAAGGCTTGTTTCCATCTAATTTTAAACTCCGATATAAATTTGATTTGTGCAACATTACCTAATCGTTTTATCCAAAAGATGGCGCTGTAGACGAGCATAAGCGCATTTAGTTCTATTTAATTTAAACTCTACCGAAACTTTAGAGAGCATTTACCTAAATAAATGCTTTCCTTTTCTTATTTAAGTTTATGGTTGGGTGAGCATGCCCTTCCCAGCTGGTGTGTATACTGTACAGGTCACAAGTTAATCCCAGAGTGATTTTAAAGGCTGAAAACTGTACAATATTCACACTTAATGTAGATGTCAGGCATACAAATTTCAAATGTAAATGAAAGTCACACTTATGTAACTTATACCCAGAATAAGGAACAGCATGCAAACTTGGCACAGAAACCAGCTTGTACTGTTCCACAGGTTGGCCTATACGTACAGTGTGCAGTGTAGTGGGCTTGGCTGATCTCACTTGCATATACTTTCAACTTGTTATATGGGTAATTTCTACATTTATACAGGTGATTTAACATTAAAGAAGTTGAAATTTCTTCGAGTAGTTTCCAATGGAGTCCACTATGAGAGTGGTTGCTTTGTAGTAAGAACAGATGATGAGACTTAATCTTTTGAAGTTATTTCTGTACTATAAAAGCTTTCTTAGAACTGATCAGTCTTACTGGAAAGATAAACACTATTATTAACATATTCTGTCTCCAAGATAAAGACTATATATATTATCAACTCCTGCAAAATATTTCTACATATTGCACCAGAATATACAGTTATGTCAAAAAAATGCAAAAATTTAAACAATGTGTTTCAGATTTTGTGCCAAAGATACAAAAATAAGTTTATTTAATGATGTACAGATAAACATGTCTGATGTATTATGTCAGAAGAAAATAAAGATATTAACTCACTTCCTGAGTTTATTTATAAGCAGTTGTTTTCTGTTTTTGATTATGGGTCTAAATTGTCAGCCACCATTCTAGAAAAAAAAAACTCAAAATTGCATGCAACACAGTCTGATTCAATCAAAATATTTGGGGGATTAAAGCAAACACTTTTCTCCTCATGTGCCGTTCGGATGTCAGATAACACTTCAAGTTGATGCTTAAAACCTTGATCGTGTTATAAATTCTAATCTGAGCTCCAATTTAGATTTGAAGTAACCACCTCAAGCATGGGATTAAAGCAAGGTTGCACAACAGGGGCCAGACAGGGCATGGTCACAGTAAACAATCTAATCGTGACAGGCTCTGCTCCCCTGTGTCCCTGAATGGGATGAAGCAGGCAAAGGATATGACTGAACAAATTCATTAAGTTCATTAAAAAGGTATTTATTTCCTTTTGAATTAAGTTAATTAGTTCATTTCTTGCAGCAAAGCAACCCAAAACACACCAACACACATTCATACATCTGACCACTTCGATGGTAACATAACACCTGCGTGAGAAAGAATGAACAGAAAAAACACAGGACTGTACTGTATCAGCAGATTGAAGGTCTAATACTGTATCAGAGTGAATTACATTACCATCTAAACACCACTGGAGATCATTAGGCTAAAGGGATAAGTTTGGAAAGTGGTGTCTCTATCACAGCAGTAGAGCCTCACGTTGAAAATCAGCTGTGGAACAAAATGTCATAGCGTTCCGTCCCTCACTTTCTTTCCGTCCCCAGTCAAACATAATCTGCTGCACACACTAAGAATCTTATTACACCATGATGAGCAAAATACAGGGGCTCGTGCGACTGAGGACGCCCGCTGATTGGCTGGTTAGAGTAAGGACTGTAAGAGCACACACCCCTGGGGGACATCTTACATAAGAGCCACGGTCTCCATTAGTGGAAGGAGAAAGTGAAGGCCTCTTCAAATGTCTTCCTGTTTGCTGCAGTTTCCTTCTGTTTCAACTCACAGAAAACTTTGAATGCGAGAGACAAGATGAGTGTGATTTACATACAGGTATGCAAAACACAATCTGTATGAGGGAGTATCATGTCATTGACCACGCGGACATCAGTCGCTAGGAGCAGGAGGTGTGGTGAAAGCGTGGAATTGATAGCCCATGTGGATATTTCCAAGGCCATCTTTACTTTTAGCTCTTTAAAATCCATAAAGGCCTAAAGTCTGTAAAATAATTAGAAGCTTGTTTAGAATGATGGCTTTGAATTTCAGCAAATTACAAAATAAGCAAACAATTTAAGGTTCTCAAGCAGATTTAATGAGAAAATAAGAAGCACCTGTAAATGTTGTGTGGAGAGGGTCGAACGTGTGGTGTTGAAGACATTCAGAGACAGGAGGTGTATTGTCTGGATGAGAGGGAACACATCTTGCCATTTTTTACTGGACTACAATGTAATAGATCTGAATGATCTTTGGGTGCATCCAGCCAGTCGGTCCTCCACCCCCCCCCTCATTGTTCTAAACACAGAACAAAAGAAGGTCACCCAGAAATGCTGCAATCACTAACAGTGAGGAACCAAACAAAGGTTATTGAGTCTTTTGTCAAGAACACTGCCGCCTTCAGGGTAAATGTTTATGACTCTGGTTTTGTGGGTGAAAAAAACCATCTCCTGTGATTTACTTAATTTATGTGCTGAAGACATATTTCTCTGGACTGTCTGACAAATATCTTATTTATGTCCACCTGTCTACTTGCTGCGTATGTCCATTTAATTCCGGAGACAATAAAAAAAGGACAGAATCTATCAAAAATCAGTTTTGAGGTTTAATGTTCAAGTTGTTGCGCAGATATCAGTGTTGGCCATTGTGATAATTTCAGTTTTATTCATTTTGATTAGACATGATTGTTTTAAATGTATGTCTTTAAACTAAAGTCTCACTTTGCAGAAAGTCAAGTCATGTAGCATCAGACCAATAATTTAGACTTCCATTCCCTCACCTCTTACAGCACATGCCCTCCACCCTTTTCTTTTGTCTGCACATGTTCCAAGCAGACAAAGGAGGGGGAAAATACAGCTAAAAGCCTCCACGTAGACACATCTTAACATTCTTCAGTTGTCCATAATCACCAACTGTATGTCCAGTGCTATGGACACGTGGACAGTTGAATTACAGAAAAAAAAGTATCACCTGCCAAGTGAGACTTTTGAATTCCTCATTCAAACTTTTAATTCAGAGTCACCACAGACACAGAAAGGAGGTATGTGGAAAAAAGAAAAATTTATTTTCAAATTTTGCTCTCAAGAAAGCCAGCAGACAAGACCATTTACAAAAACTCTCAATTTCTTTCAAAGACATCAAACACTGCCAAGCATAGGTCTAACAAAACTGCAGAAATAAAATTAAATAACAAAAGTGAGAAGGGAAACAGTAACAGAATAAATAATGTTAAGTGGAATAAAAAGAATAAGAATTATATAGAACTACTGAGCTGCTCTCTATTCAGTATGAACCCTCACAGATGATCAGGCTCTTTGTCTTTTTTTTATTCCGTTCTCTTTAAAGTGCATCAGAAATACATCCTGTTTACTTGTTTACCTCTAACTGGATTTCAGCCTCAAGAGCTATAAGCCTCAGTAATTGTATACTGACAATACTTGGAAACCAAGCAGAAAACCGAACAAGAAATTCAGTAAAAAGACTTACAATTTCTATTTTTAACATTCTCCATTTCTTTGATTGATTTTTTTAAGGAACCCGATAACAAAATGTATGCACTTTCTCAGTAATTAAGTCATTTTCTTGTTCATCCTAACAAGTTTTCATGGGCCACCTCGACATACCCGGTACTGCTGTCGGTCTCCCACCAACACACTGCTTTTCATACGAATGTAAGAGCAGAAAAATGGAAAAGTGAGCTAAGAACGCACACGCAGCAGAGAGCACGGACGCTTGATAAGTCCGCACTGAGCATTCTGTAGACGCGCGAGTCTTGCAGCAGACAAGGAGAGCCCTTCTCGTTTTACGCCGAGAATTGAGAGAACAACTATTTACAGGCTGAGTTTCTCTATTCTCTTTGGTCTGTTTTTACACTATGTACAAAGGAAAGGCTGACGCAGTATTTCAGTTAACACGAGCCATGCGCGTCTCCACACCGAAGTAGTTCAGCATTGTCTGCACCAGCTCCGGCAGGTCGTAATCATGCTTCCAGCCCCAGTCCTTCCGCGCGTTGGAATCATCGAAGTTCATCGGCCAGCTGTCGGCTGAAATGAAGCAGAGCGTGGAATTTAGCACGGATATTGGGGACCTGTACGTTTGGGTCTACCATGATACAAACAGCGAGTGCTTATGTGCGAACTGTAAGAGGATAGCTCACCGATTGCCTGTCGCACATGGTCGACATCGTATGTAACCTCCAGCTCGGGCATCTGCTTCTGAAGCTCCTGGGCCAGCTCCTCGGGGGTGAAACTCATGGCATTGATGTTGTAAGTCCTCATGCTCAGAGTGTCCGCTGGAGCCTCCATCACCTCCAGCGTGGCGCGCAGGCAGTCATCGATGTACATCATGGGCAGCCGCGTGTCGGGTCGCAGGTTGCACTCAAACTTTCCAGTCTTGATCGCGTCGTGGAAAATCTGGACGGCGTAGTCTGGTAAGAGACAGAACAAACAATAAGACATGGGTGTTGGCGCCGTTTAAACACGCAAGGTCTCAAATATGAAGGGGAGCCAGTTAGGGGCTTAAAGCAACAAGTCACATCCTGCATGAGTTAGGTTACATAACAGCCCAGTAATGTGATACAACAACATTTTTCAAAAGTGAAACCCATCACAGCTACTGAGATCACCATTTCTTCTATTTTCCAATGTCCTCTCATGCTTTAATATACTTGGTGGTCAACTTCAAATATTACAAATGTCCTTTTGAAGGCCTTTATAGGCTTGATATAGAAATATCACCCTGGGATCGATTATCCTTACCCGTCGTGCCGCCTCCAGGCATGGAGTCTGCAGAGATGATTCCTGGGTAGCGAAGACAGCGGAAGTCAAGGCCGTAACGGTGGGAGTAGTACTGTGGAAGGATGAAAATAAAAGGCGTCACTGCAGTGATCATTTCTTATGTAGAACGTGTAGTTGGAAATGTAGAGACGGCCCAACAGGTTTCATTCTTGGAGGATCTTGATTTTGTTGAGTCAACAAAATTCTGAGCTCTCACCTCGCCCATCAACTCGGCATGGACTTTGGAGACACCGTAGATGGTGCGAGGTCTCTGCACGCACAGATCTGGCGTTGGGTTGCGGGGGGAGGTGGGACCAAAGGCGCCGATGGTGCTGGGGACAAACAGACGCAGGCCGTGCTCCGCTGCAATGTCCAGGATGTTGTGAAGCCCTGAGAGTGAACAAACAGAGGAATATTCCGGGAAATAGATAAGCAAATGCATTCTTATCCAACATCGCCAAGTGATGCAGTAACCTTTAGTTATTGTGTAACAAGGCACAGTTATGCATTGGAGTTTAAAATGAGCTCTCTCACCGGTGATGTTAACAGAGCGAGCTAAGGCCACGTTAGCTTCTCCCACTGCGCTGAGCAGGGCGCTGTAGTGAACCAGCCAAGTGATGCGGTTGTTCACCACAATTTCTCGCAGGTTCTTGTAGTCCAGGATGTCAGAGTAAATGAAGGGGCCTGGTGGGAGGAGAAGAGACGGTTTTACATGGGAGCTAAAAATAATTTACTACTGACATGTTCTGCAGCCACTTTCAGGGGTACTCGGCTTCTTTTCAGCTGCTCTGACCTGACCTCCACCCTACGGGGTGGTTAATTTGATGTGACTTAGTCTTAGTGCACACGGAACTGATCCCTCATTTGATTAAAAGCAACTCTGTAGTTGGATTAGCTTTAGCGGAGCAGGTAAACTGCAGACGGAGGCAGAAACACCAAACAGGTGGGAAACATACCAGTGTCCATTATCTTCTGATCTTGATTAAGGTTAATCAGCAGAGGGATATAACTCCAACACGGACGCTAAAATGTTAACAAAATCTGACTACATTGTTTCCCCCTCCTGAGCAAAGCATCACTCGACGATGACCTACGGCCGCAATAACGATAACTGGGATTTCCGAGAGGACGCAACACCCCCCCACATTAAGCCAAGTAAAAATTCAAAACGAAAGGAGGATTAAGTAGATGTCAATGAATGCTGTTGTTTTCCCCCACACCGCAACCTTGTTGTGAAATGGAAGGATTTTCGACAGGGTGCAGAATTAGTCATGGATTATGTCACAAGAGGAACTTTGAGTTCAGTCACATTGCAGAACAGACCGTTTCCTGCCTGTGTACTTAACAAATATTAAATAAAGCCGTTGCAACAAAGCGAGATTTGACTTCACTCACCGCTGTGATAAACATCACTTGGGGGTTTCCTGATGTCAGACAGAATGACGTTGTTCTTTCCAAACCTCTTCCTGTAAGAGAGTCAGCTTTATTAACTCGACTGTACAATTCACACATGAAGAGATGCTGGCTGGGGGGGGCAAAATACACGCAGTGTGATTCAGATGAGAATGAATCCTCACCTCAACAACTTGGCCAGTCCAACTCCAAGCTGCCCCAGGCCACCTGCAAAAAACAATCAGTCACCTCAGGGCACAGTATGCTTTGAATACTGGTTACCACAGAGATTTCACCAACTAAAGAATGGGCCTCAGGAAAATAGGTTAGAGCACTTGAGAACCATTCTTCTCTCCATCTGGCATCCTTTCCTGGTTTCATTGCCAATCGTTTTACAAATCCTGCTGTGCTTAAAGTCACCCCAGAGCACATTTTGTACAAGCTCACAATTTACAATCTCAATCCTCATTTCTGTTAGGGGAAAAAAAAAACTCCTTTCATGGAGCAATGTGCTCTTCTATGTTTGAAGGTCGCAAACTGCCATAGGCAGATGATTTCTTACCAGTGATCAGCACCTTGGGGTGGTCAGTTTCTGAGAAAGACACAGAGTGGAAGCTTGCATCGGAGGTGACCTGCCGGGGGGAAAAGCTGATGGTGCGTACGGCGACGGTAAGGGGCTGGCAGCCGCACCCCGGGCTGCTGAGCAGGGCCTGCTTGGCCACCTTGCTGAGGGTTCTGATAAGAGGCATGCTTGTACCTAAAAGATAATAAGAATAAATACATAAAAAAAAAAAAACATTCTCACTTTTAGGCAACAGTAAGCCAAACCTCTTTAAAGGACATCGATATCCAATACGAATAGGAGCTTCTTCAATGTATTTGATGGATATTATCCAAGAACCTCTCCAAGCCTGTTTACTGGTAAACTGGCCTAAGTTTTGGGTTAACCGTGGCAACACCGGGAGCAGCAACTACTCCCCTCACGACTAGTCTCACTTTGACCCAAGTCAGGAAACTGCAAGCAGCTCCAAAATCAGCCACGCCAGCTTTCTTTGCTCCTCACCGTGTCAGTTTTTTTTTTTTGGGGGGGGGGGCAATGCGGCGTCAGCTCATGGGCTTCCAAAGGCGAAGATGATGAGCGGAGCAACACGAGAGAATTTCTGCTGCCCTGCCTTCACCGGCAGCCAATCAGCGGCGGAGGGCGTTCAGAGTTCCCCGGAGGAGGAAAGCCGTGCCAAGAACAGGTCGACGTGCGCGGCTTTGGACATATTTTTAGAACGCATTAAGATTCATTTGCTTAGGCTCGTTAATACGGAGTCAAACATAATGTGACACGCGTCATTAATGTGTTACCGAGAGCGCAATATTGCAACAAAAATGACCGTTTTCGAGTCCTAACGCGCCCCTCCTCGATAAGATGTGCCCCTTTTGCCCACGATGGTTGACGCATACGTCTCATTAGCCAGTTGTGTAATAAGGAACCCCCCCCCCCCCCCCAACCCACCCTCGCGCGACATGGTGGCATCATTCATGTTCCAAGTAAGTTCATCAATGAAAGGAGCGCGAAAAAAAGCACAAAGGCAACGCGAGGGGCTCTTTAAAAAAGATCTAAAAACGAACGTGAATAGTAGAAACGACCCGTTTGCAAGACATTTTTAAAGGGTGGACCTGCATGAGGAAGTGAGCGACCCGGAAAAATGTTTTTTTAAACGGGCCTAAAGCAGCAACGTGAGGCCGAGCTGCCCGAGCCGCACACGGGACCGTGAACCCGGCAGACTAACAGCTAAAGACCACCGGCTCCTTTGTTCCGCCTGAAAACCCAAAGACTCCATTTCTCCACCCATTTTCTTAGAAAATGCCCGCTACACGTGGCTGAATATGGTAATTGATACCACATCCCAGTGAAAGGTTTATTTAAATAAATTCTGTATTTAGAAGTCGAAGAGTATTTAATCAAATAAATGCAGTTTATGTGGAAAAGTTAACTTACCGGCTAATCGACGGAAGAGAAGCTCGCGCGCGTTGCTCTCGGGGATGAGGTGTTGCTGCTTCGGGCTGCTCCTCCTGCACTGACGTGATGCCTGCGTGTGTTATCTCCTCTCGGTGTTGCATCAGCTGCGCCCTCTACTATATATCAGCGGCCATCTGGCCTCCGGAGGAGCCGGCTTTGTCTCGGATTGGTGGAGCCTCGGAGGTGCGGTCCTCCCTCGTAGACCATCCCTCCCTTCCTCTCACTCGGCGAAGTGCTGACTTTCCCAACGTGAAGTGAACGGCCCGTGGCCGTGAGCTGGCACAATGTGGCCCAACGAAAACCTGTGCGGTGTTCAGTGACTGGGGGAACTATGTCTCCGCGTCATTTGTTATGAGGAAAAAAAAGGTGAATGAATTGAGTTGAACTGAATGTAAAACATTAATCCTGTGTATTAAACTTGACCCCTTGCGCCATAGAAAACCCCTCAAATTTGGGCCCACAAGAATACTGAATATTATATTCAGACAGCTGATTCGAAGGGGGCTGTTTTTGAAATCATACTTTTGAAGGAAACATGAGACAAACGCCCTCTGTTTGTACCTCGGGTTTGTTTACTGTAGATTGGGGATGAGTCTAACCAAAGACATCTCAAAGCTGAGTTAATCAGTAAACTGGTGCATTTTAAACTTGATGTTTTATTCTGCTACACAATTGTATGTATCAATCCACTTCTTACTAAATAAAGCATGAATATCTGTAAGTAAACTCAAATCATTTTAAAGAATCTGAGACAATTGTTACGCTTTACGCAGATGAACTTTAATAACCTCAGACTCTTCCACAGTTTCTGGGAAGCGTGACAAGAAGATGACATTTAATGACAGCATGATGACACAGCGTTCAAACCTTTAAGTACAGAAAGCACGACTCTTTTCAAATCACAAAAGGGCAGTGCTGCCTCTTAAGCGGGCTATAAGGTCCAGTTTGTGATTAGCATCAGGAGTAGCTCATAAATTAGCACCAAGACCAGCACTCAGTGCAACATGAATATAAGGAAAGGTGACGGCTGGACTGTAAACATGGTGGGGGCCATTACGGCCCCTCCGTGTAGCAGCTGATCCCTGGCTATTTATTCCTCATCAGATGATTGCTTCGTCACAGCAGCAGGAATACCTGCAGCGAGGTGGCCGGGGTGCTGTTTACCAACCTCTGAGCGAGCCATAACAGGGCAGGGAGGGGATGGCTGAATTCCAGTCGAAAGCTGCTCCCCCACCGCACATGATGACACTGTAAGAGTCATGTAAAACAAAAAAGCACACCCTCTTCCGTTTCCATGGCCTTTGGCCCTCGGTCAGTCTTTGACTAAGACATCATGTGTTTATGAAAATCTGTTTCCGCACACCAACCCAGGAAGGGTTGGAGGCCCATTCCCAAACTATTTTTCGCAAGTAGAACACATTTGGCTATCGTCCAAAGAGTGGAAGTCTTAGCAGGTTTAACCAAAGGTCAAACTGTGCAATCCTCCACAGAAATGGTGGAAAACATTAAATACTGCATTTCAGACTCTCTGAGCTTCAACCACAAGGTGTACTTTTTAAACACTGTTAGTGTATGTTTCAAAAAGAGTTGAAATCGGGGAACGACTCAACTACATTAGTACTACAGAGTATAGTTAAAAATAACAAAGTAATACCTTCAAATGTATAAAGTTACATGTGCTTTGCATCCGGCATGTCACACCACTGTAAGAGAGACAAATATTTGTTTGGGGGCTGCAAATGTAAAGCCATACTCGTGTTGTCAAGTTTAAGAGATCACTAAGATGGGGTTGAGGCGTGGGGATGGTTCCAAAGGTGTCAACTGCAGTATCACTGTCACCAGGTGCTTTAGGACAATTTCAAGTCTGGAAATGTACCTAAAAAAGCCAGTTCACTATAAAATAAGTCAGACGCTAAGGTTCACAAACTTCCCTATTGCTGACGTATTTCTATTTATTTATTTTTTTTTTGCATGGTTGGAAATAAGACTTTAAAAACACCAAGTTACTCTAATAATGAATTCAAAGTCATCTGCAATATTTCTAAAATGTTAAGTCAGGCTTTCAAAGAGCTGTACAAACATCCCAAAAATTCCAATTCAATGTTTTAACTTTTTTTTAATGCTTTGAAAACTTAAAAACATTTAAATCTTTTTAACAGCAACTGATCACCAGCAATAAAAGCACAGACACATTCATTATGAGCTCTGGTCCTACAGTAAGACAAAAGTGATCAGCACAGTGGACAGCAGATCCTTTTTTTTCCTACAAAGTAACAGTGTATTTAGAGTTTTGCTGATATTTTCATAATGAAAAAAAATCAAATGACAAAGTTAACCTAAATGTGTACAATTATGAAAATATTACACCTATAATCCAGACTAAATGGCTGTTTTGTTCATGCACAAAGTCACATGAAAAGCTGATTTTCTATAATGCAGAAGTTGAACGTACACAAATGTTCATTATTAATTTATTTTTTGTACTTAACAAAGGTTAAAGTTCTTTAGTGTGATTATTAGAACATATTACTCTTGATATTAGATATGTAAACAAGCAAAGATTATGCATTTTATCACTGACTAGCAAGCAAAACTGGTCCAAAGATAAGCAAAGTGCATTCGATTCTACCTATGACCCATTGTTTTCTTTAGAGTTCTGCATAAAAACATCTGAACTGCATTACCAATGACAGCACAGGCAGATAAAAGGAAAGGAAATAAAGCTTAGTACTGAGCAATAGCAAAACAGGGTGTTTTTGGAACGGATTCATACACAACTTATTAAACAAATTATGAAATGGAACATATTCTTAAAAAGTGCATCAGATTTGAATAATAAACACAAAAATGGTCAACCTAACTTGTACATATAAAAAGACTGAGATGTTTGGCTCTTAAAGCAACAACAGGATGACCCTTGATATCATTTTGGCACCGTGCCTTCATTAAAGAAATGTATGATTTCAATCTGTAACTTCTGGCCGACTAATGATCCAACAAACCAACCAAACTCACAATATTTTGATGGGACACACATTAGAAAATCTCCCACGCTGTTGGAGTACAGCGGGTGCTGACCCAGCCTACACGCTCATCTCCACATGCTGCAGTCACGCACTGCCTTATGGCACCTCATATGTTTCCATAGTTACTCGGCAGTATCTCCATCATGTTTGCATTCAGCAGGGTGAAAATGTGAAATCTGTATTTTTGAATGTCTTATTACGGTACAACCTGAATGTTAGCAAATAAACAAGACAAGGTAAGTGGTTTTTCAGGCACACCGACTTCCCTCACGTCTGTGGCTGGAAATGAGCGTAAGAGAGTAGTTTAATTCTCTCTAAATCCTGCTAAGTCTGCTGTGACTGAGCCTGGTAAAACACACATTTTACATCCTTTAGGATATATCCAGTCCATCAAGAACAATGGATGCAATTCAGATTTTAAAAGGTTCATTTTCATTATGCCGTCTTTACATAATTGATCAAAATTTTAAGCAGCTGTTCTGATGATTTTTTCAGCTGTTATTTTATTAATTTCTCCCTTTTATTCCCCTCCATCTCGCTAATCTTTGTGGCTCTTTGTCTCCATTTCTACGGTGTATGTAACAGGGGATCTTCGGTTTCCAGTTGGGCCAGCTGTCTGCGCAAGCTGTTTACTTTGGTCTGAAGTTCCTTGTTATATTCAATTATATGCACCATTTCATCATAAGCCTCATCCAAACATTTGGAGGACCGGTTCCAACGTAGGAAGACTCCTGCAACAGAACAGGAGACAAGTGAGTGATCACATAAAAGAACACATAAAAAAGTTGAATCCATAATTTCTAAAGCAACTCTTGAGAGAAATCCACCAGCAGCTCAGAGTGGAAGCTAAAAAAAAAAACTGTCTGTTCTGGCAATTCCCTCCAAATAAAAAAAGGTTCCCAGCATATAAGCTTACATACTTTTATCACAGCAGATATCTGATACTGGATCATACTGGCGAGCACAATGCGCTTTGTGAGTGAGCTTTATTTCTCGGTCTTTAGACCTTGTACGAAAATCTGATGATATAATCAACACTTTTTTTTTTGTTCAAAATTTAGGTGAGAATTTAAGAGGCTTTTCTAACTGGTGCGCTTCATTGTGTAAGAGTTTAACACTGTGACCGCCGCGAGGTGACAGGAGGCAGTCCTGAAAAACAGGTGGCACAGAGCGTGGGCCTGACCACTGTGTAGCCTGACCACAACGCCGTGTCTTCAGCGACTGGATCGTCACGTTGGATGCTGGGCTCGTAAAGGAACAGCTGTCACCACGGAGACTTGCCGCAGGACTGGAATGCGTAGTGAGGCGCGGGTAGATGCCTTTACAACGCCGCTCGGTTCATTAAACGCTATAAAGCTCATGTTCACTCCAACCTGGTCCAGGTGGAGCGCATCATTTTGCTCCGATGGGGCCTGGCGCTGTGTGTCTGATGGTAAGCCTGCAGGCACGCCGCCTCCGAGTTCACCTCAGCAGCTGCAGAAAAGCGGTCTTTAGTGCCGTCTTCGGAGGTGACCCTGGGGTGCGTGTCATTTTCAGGGAGAGTGCTTTGTAAGCAAGATGTCACGTGCTGCGGTCAGCTCTCAAATGACTGGCTCCTCTTCTTTTAGAATGAGGGTGTCAGTCAGAGCCCTGAGGCCGTGAGGGACGCCCCCAGCACAGCGCGTCTGAACCGGACGACCTCTCATCCACGCAGGGCCGACCTGCCCCCACCTTTTCTTTACAAGTGGCTTGGCATGGATCCCAACCCCCCCCCACCCCAATGCTTTTTTGTCAGAAAGAATTAAGTTTCATTTCAAGAATCGTATTGTTTAAGGTAAACCAAAAGAGTTTTACTCCTCAGGGGCGAGAAAGCGGCGGCAATGGTCTGAGGAAAGTCTTATAATCTTACCCAGAAAGAGTTTCAGACCAGTATGACAATAGTTTGTCACACTTCCAGCTCAATCCAACGTCTCCCATTTTTATGCCTCTCCAAATTTTTTCTTTCAGGTTTAAAATGAATATATAAATATCTACAACAGTTAGCTTTTTTTAAAGCAAATTCTTTAAATATCATTAAGGTTCACTTAAAAAATAATTAGACACTGATGCTCTAACAGTATCTTGTTCATGTTGTATATCCCAATAAGTAACTGACATCTGCAGGGCATTTTTTAACTTTGTTCCAATCAGTATTTTGACATTGAGATGTTCTGTTTTTCATGAATTCAAAACCTAATGAAAGTCAAAGTCATGATATAGTGAATGAGCTGTGTTTAAGCTGTTTTGTCACTCTGTGTGTGTGTTTTCCATGAACACCAAGTAATCCAACATCTTCCTCTTTTGTTTACATCCATGTTGAATACAGCCTTAATATTTAAAAATATTAAAGAACTTTACGGAATTCACTGTAAAGGAACCGCCCACTCTTATGACTTGCTTGTGTAAGAGCGTTTTGACAGCCAAGTCTGTGAGTGTGCAGCCGGCCTAAGATTAGCTAGAACATGTTTGTTAACTGAGAACTGGTTGTAAAAAGTTGGACACCATCAATCGTCAGAAGCTCAAGTGTCAGTGAGGATATACCTCACTGAGGATATACAGCCCATAATAAGACAAGTGGGCTGAACACCGACTTGTGGGACGGGTTATGATTGGATACTCAAGTTAGGATGTTAAGCATTTCAAACTGAATCTGATAATTAAAATGTCATAAAATCATATTTCCATACTAATGGACTAACTTGTCAAGAGGAAGGTTCCGTTTTAATTCATGTTTAGCTCTGAGCTTAGCGTCAGCAGGATGACTGTTTCCTTTTTCAGAGGGGCGTGTTATGAGTGCTTGCTGCAGTATTTGCTCGCTGCTCCAAGGGTCACAAGGTTGAATGGTGAACAGCGCCCCCCTCTGGTAAGGTGTCCGACTGCTTCAAAATATAATGTGCAGTTGCAGACGTTTTCTTAATAGCCGTGTTTGCTATTAGTGACCTCATAGAGGCCTCGGGTCTGGGCATGCCTCAAATCCAGGCTGACACTCAAAGCACAAATCAAACCCAGAAAGGACAATGTGAGAATGTGTCCCAGATCTTCTAATGAATCCAAAAAAAGACTCACTTAAGAAACTCATTTTTAAACTACGTCACATGTTTCCTTGACATCTTCCACAGAAAGTGAACATCTATCAATCAAGAGATTAAAATAACCTACAATTGACGTCTGGATGTTAAACATAAAACTATCTTTGTGTGAAACTGCGGCCATCACCAAGTCTTTCGTTGTCAGTGACAGTTTTTCAAAGGCCGACTCTACTCCCCTAAAATCGGATCTTAAATCTTTCTTGCTCACTTTCCAGTTGTGTGTGTGGTCATGCTAAATGTTAAGGGTTTTCATTTTTAATCCAAAGAGCATTGGAGTTGACTTTTCATCCCCTAAGAAGGGTTTGAGTCCTTTGATATCTATGATATAACATCTCAGCAATGCTGTTTTCTTCTTACCTTCCCACAATAGAAGGCTCTGAGGGGCCACAGAGGGCCAGATTACAAGGCTGTTGGCTTCATAGAGCGGGTTGGTCAGGCGCTCCTGCTCCTGTGGCCTATTAACCCATGACCAAAGGGACACAGTCTTTTCAGGCAGAGACAGTCTGGCTCTGCAAAAAAAGACAAAAAAAGTGAAAGAGGTCTACTCACAAATGTTTCAAAAAGCAACATAAAAATCAACGTATTTAATGTGTAACTTAATAGCAACTTTCACAGGGAAGATTTTTTTTACTTCACCAGCGTCCTGAGGTAGAGGAAGAGGTAGGGGACTAGTAACACACAAGGCTGAATTAAGCTTGCTGACATCCGTCTGCCTGAACGCACCTTTCGGCTGAGCTGTTGCTCAAGAACGTGCCAAACTGGGAGGCATAGGCATGTTCAAAGAGCAGCACCAAGAAGCTCTCGCTGAACTCAAAGGAGCAGGGAAACTGCCGAAGGATCTGCCACACACAGTCCAAAAAGAGCAGGAAGACGGGGGCCTCCAAACGAGGCTTGTTATTGGAGTAGGCCGACTGGGCGCAGCGCTGATGGAAAGGGTGGCCCGCCTGGAGAGGTGGTCATGAAAAAGAATAGAAAAACAAAAAGGGTGGAGGGGGGTTAGGAAAGCTAAACAGACAAACACTGTTAGGTCATATATCAAAGTCCAGGGAGGCTTACCTGGAGCCACTCTCTCTCCACCAGGCCCTGAAAGCCTTTGATGGTCCTGCAGGCTGGATCCAGGATGATCTGCGCCAAGGAGGTCACCTGCAGGGTGGAGTCTGTCCCTTCTGTTCCGTGCACAAGCACCGACGCTCCCTCCCTGTGACCGATGCAGATTGCAGTTGTTCAGCAGGTCGGCTGGGTTTTTCAGTCACCAGATCAAATCAGCAGAGAAGGGACAGAAAAACACCGGCCCCTTACCTGTCGATGCACTGCGCCGCCAGACAAGCAGTGGTGAGGATCTCCTTGACGTGAGTCTGCCAGTTGGAGGCCTCCAGCTTGCTCAGCCAGCGGTCCATGCTGTGGGACTGATCATTACAAGCCTCCACAAGCTTAATCAGACTCTCCTGGAGGACATTATACCTGGAAAAGACAAAAATTTCCCAGTGCTAAGTAATTAGTATAAAATGCTGCAGAAAAAATACACTTCCTGTGGCCACTGTGGCTACTCCATTTTAAAATTTCAACAGTTTTTTGTTTGCCTTCTGTAGCAACCGCTGACCTCTCAATGGTCTTGTGGATCCTTCTCCACTGAGGGTAGTTACCCTCAGATTCAAATCCGCCACCCCGAGCTTTGGCCTGCTGGGCAATGTTGATTGAGCGCGTATCAATGATGTATCCCCGTTTTCCGGGCCTCAGCGTGGCATTGATCAGCTTCTCGTCCTCCTTGCACCGTCGCCCATTGGTACCCGTCAGGGGCTGCCCTGCTCGCATCATCACCTTGAAAATGGAAGATTTGAGGAATCTTAAAGTACCTATTTACTCTGTTCAAAAAGTATACAGAAGAAAAGGTACAAGGCGTACAGTAGGTTATTTTCCTCATGCTCACCATGCCGTTCTTCTTGTGATAATAGCTGAGAACCGGGAAGCGGCCCCCATGGCGGAATGTGGCTACTTTCTTCAGCGAGTCATCATCAATGTCTTTAGGGACTGCCACCAGAGACGGGTATGATGGACACACGCTGAAGTCCTTATTGACTTCACTCAGTCTCCACTCGTCTGTCTGAGGGGGAACAGTGTCATGCTCAGAGAGGCCATGACAAAGCAATCACAACTATGGTTTCTGTGAATTATGTGCAAACACCACACTCAGAAATTAAAGTCGTTAATAAGACCCATACCATGGACTCCAAATCTTTAAAGACATCCTGTGGAAGAAATGAATTCCATCCATCCTCTATGACCTCAAACATAGGCCGATAGAAGAAAGGGTACATCAGGGAAATGGAATCAAGTGTGGACAGAACCTTGAGAGGAATAGAACATAAATAAATAAATAAATATATAAACATACAAATGCTTTTAGGGGTATTTACCAAGGAGTTGCAAATAAAACAGCAAATAAATGAATTTATTTCAATAAAAGTAGCTATTATTTCTTTGATGTTTCAGGAAACAATGATTTACAGCCTTTACCTCGATAGAGCCAGCAATGTTAAGGCATTCCTCCATGCCAGGGATGTCCAGCTGAATCACTCTCAGGTCTTTGCATTTGACTATAATGTTTCCAACAGGGCCTACAAATCTAAATGAAAAGATCCACATTGGTTTAAAAAGATAAGCCCAGAACAGAAAGTTTGAATGATTAGTTTGTACTGTTAGTTTGAATACACATTCAAATATTGTACTCAGTCCAACAGATCTGTGTTGAGGCTGTATGTCTTCTCGTCCACCAAAAGATAACCACAATAGGGAACAACTGATCACGTTCCTCAAACCAGTTAACCAAGTTACACAGTAATCTTGTTAAGTTCTGAATACTATGAGTGCTTATAAAGATATTAACAAATATCCTATGAGCTAATGTGGTGTGAGCGTCACCTTTTCTCAATGGAATCAATGTTTGAGTGAAGCAGCCACAGCTCCTCCGTGTTGTCCTGTCTGGAAGAGAGAATCAAGTGATGGCCGGTCAGGCACAGAGTCCCCTCCACGGTGGGCATAAAGGGCCGGTGCAGGACAACTCCGTCCACTCTGGGCGTCTTTATGAGTTCTGCGAATTCCATGATCTGATCGAAAACAAAGAATATTAAAATGAACAAACTTGCTGATTATTTTGTGTTAGTCAGCCCCTGGTGTGTTGCCACACAAGAAAACATACCACGCAGTTCGCTGTTAACCGCAAACCAATAAATGCTGAAGCAATCCGTCAGCTGGATTCATTCAGGAACTTAAATAGCTAACGCTAGCTAGCCGGCTAAGGGAAATGAACTAACCTTTTTGTAAAAAAAAAAGTACATCTGGCTGACAGCAATACATACACGTAATATAGGTAGAACTTTAAGAAACGTTTTCCATTTATGTTAAAAGATTCTAAGATTGTATCGAATATTTACCTGCTGCTCTTTTATTTGGGTTTAGGGCGAGACCTAGTCCGTTCGAAAAAACAAACCGACTGGAAACAACCAACTTTTTTTATGCCGGGGACGCTATTCATATAAAACACTTTATCCTTTAAAATTTCAAACCCTGATACAATGACTTTATTCTCGGAATGTTATTACTTTACTGTTGTAAATTTGTTTTTGTTTTTTCCCGTAATTTAACAGTTTTTTCTACAGCATTTGTCACTGCGTTCAAAGGAATACAGTACAATTGACAGACATCCATTCATCCATTTTCTATCTTTCTCTTTATAAACTTTATTTAAATTTCCCCTGCACAGACAACCATAACTTGATAGGAGAAAATACACTAGATGGGGACACATGCACATTCTTGAAGAATCTCTGTCATCGGAAGCTTGAACCACACTGTGGAAAAACAGATCATTAATAGTCTGGAAAAGACTTGTTTTGAAGTTAACCACATATGATAAAAATCACTGTGGTGATAATATGATAAATATCAATGCAGTTATAATATGATAAACATCAATATGGTGGTAATGGTAGCACTGTATAATAAATGGAATTATTCTAAAGGAAATCCTGACTCTGGGACTTAAGGATGATTCCAAAAACTTTACCGTTTACTTAAGGCATTCTTTTCTTTGTTTATTCCATCATTTTATAACCAGATTCTGCTTACATTTGCAGCAAAATGTATTGCTATAAATAATCCTGTGCTATAAATAATCCCAGGCATAAAAGATTCTACCCTGTCACTCATTCAAAACATTTAAAGCATTATGAACAAATAAATAGAGCAAAGAAGGCTCTGAACTGTTGACCAGTTTAAATGCTTCCAAAAATAGAAAATAAAAGCTGTCATAGTTTCAGAGATTTTTTCCATGTTTTAGGAAGAAGTAATGAAAACCACACCTCACTAAAGGTTTTTGTAAAATCCTTTAGAGAGATTGGAAATGTAAAAGTAAAGGTTTTAAACATGAAACAAACAGCATCTTAAAAGATTAACAATTACAGGCTGAGAAAAACAGAAAGCCAGAGCGCATAAGTTTGTTGTCTATTGAAGCCATTTCCCAAAGTGAAAAAGGACATTTAAATCCACAGTGTGTCGACTAACAAGCATAATTAAAACAAAAATAAATATAGAGAAGGGAAAAACATTGTAAGACAGAATCCAGAAAGGGGCCAATTTCTTGGAAAGTAGCTCTCGTTAAAAATAAAAGGGGTAAAAAGACTTTTCACAAAAAAAGAAAAGAAAATTAATATCAAGAGCTCAAATATCTTCCACTTTCTCAGTTCCCATAACTCCAAACGTAGTTTCTACTGGTGTTTGTAAAACTTCACCTGACTAGACTACAGAAATTGAACTTTTAAATATAATACACAAGCTTCTGACCCTTAACGTAGCTGAGAGTCTACTGAGAGCGGTCCACAGAAAAAAAAAGCTACCTGCTGACACCTGTCATATTTTTTTGCGTAGTGAAGATTCCTGCCCGCTGACATCGCACAGCACATGAAAGAACACCTGTTGACCCTGTATGGCTGACGCCCTAAAAAGGTGACAAGTCTTGGAAGGAGAAGAAGAAAAGCAGACCGGTTGGCAGAGGCTTCAGAGGATCGGTTTATTTTAGACATCTCTCTCACAGAGCAGGGAGTGTGTGTTGTGTATCTGTCTGAGCTGCACAGTAGACAGTGAATCCTCGGTCCTTTCAGCCTACGTCAAAGAGAAGGATAGATGCCAGGCTTAGTAGAATATGAAAACCAGTCCTGCTTCACAAACTAAATTAAGACCTTTCATCTGAATGAAAATAAGCCTTTAAAAGGAAAGGCTGATACAAACAGCCTTCAAAGCAAAGAGTCACTTTGCAGTCATGCATCGATACAATATAGTCACCTAACCTCTTTCCTTTGTATTTTGGCATCTAATATTTCAAGCTAAAGAAAAGAAAAAAAATCTTACATTTACAATACACACATATATATATATGAGTAATTTACAATCTAAAATGTGGACTCTATGCAGAGAATCAACACACAATGATTTGTGTTTCAATATATATATATTGAAACACAAATCATTGTGTGTTGATTCTCTGCATAGAGTCCACATTTTAGATTGTAAGTGCATCAATAGCTGCCAGTGAGAGACTGTCCAAATTCAGCATGCCTGAATGTCCCATTGTAGAGGAAACTTTTACATTTACTGTCAATTTTTTTCAAATTTTTTCCAGTATTGATAATTAGTGCCTACACCAACACCATTACTCACTCAGGCTTTTCATGAAGCTTCTGATTAAGACAATCTCATCCATGATTCACCCTTTTCCTTTAACCTTTTGTTCTGAAGAGTTGCTTGTATGAATTTCTGGTAAGGCTATGTTATTTTGCGTATGTCCAGTGAATCAGAGCAATCTTTCAAGGCAGATAATAATAACTTAAACGTGGGTGCAGCGTCTAATACCAAAATCTGTTTAACAACTCTGGAGGGAAGGCTGCACAGTTGTGTGGTGGTTTATACCTCATGGAGGGTACCTGGTTTCAGTCACTGCTTTCTGTGTAGGGTTTGCAAGTTCTTTAATGTTCTTAAGTGGTTCTGAACATTCGGAAAGTCTTTTAAATCTCTCATCCACTTCCTTACATCACAGGTGACATTTATCTATCTATCTATCTATCTATCTATCTATCTATCTATCTATCTATCTGTCTGTCTGTCTGTCTGTCTGTCTGTCTGTCTGTCTGTCTGTCTGTCTGTCTGTCTGTCTGTCTGTCTGTCTGACTGTCTGTTCTTCACTGATAACCAATCAACACAGAGTTAGGTCCATTTTGACTTAAACAATGAACTGATTGATGCTGTCGCATCATCACTGACACCAGCCCAAAATAGGAAAATAAAGAACATTTTCTTCTCACTGCCACTGATGTGCAGATCCTCAAATAGCAGCTCCCCAATATGTCATTGATTTACTCTACATGAACATTGTGCTCACAGGGTCCACAATTTACATATAAGTCGAAGCTCCACTGCTCTCTGGATTTCCAGTCCATGGGAGGGAATCATAGACTCTCTGTCTTTAAACAGCTTTCGTGCTCATCCCTCCCTCGAAAGCCTTTGCTGCACCTGCCTCATTTCTGCTACCAACAATTTTCATCCACTTTCTCACAAAGGCTACAGAGCTACAGCCACTACTGTCCATTATCACCAGGGCACTGGACCTGAGTCTGCATCTAGTGTGCCACTTAAAAGGCCTTTTGGTGACTTAAAACGCCTAGGAGGGACTGAATATGAAGGCTACTTGGATGGAACAGGTTTTGGAACAGCTATGCTTGTGTATATTCAATCACATTTGAAGGAGTATACTCAACTCTTTTTGGGTCCGAAGAACCAACTGTGGCCCGATTACTTTGACATCCAGCAATGCTGTGGATTTTTTAGCCAAAGATATATTTCCCCCATATCTTTTCTTTGATTGCTTGACAGAAAAGGTGAGAGACTACGACGTGAAAACAGAAAACTTCGGAGCATCAGTAACTAATATGAACAGGGGTGGTCAGGTTGGGACACATAACCCTAACACAAATAGAGTTATTATTTTATACTCTGTTTGCAGGATGAATGACACATTCAAAAGTATTGTTTCCACAATTCTGACTAAAACAGTACTAAACAAAGGAGACATTTTCCAGTTTCCTGTGTTCTTTAGTTTAGTAGAAACAGTACCGGAAAACAATAACAGAAAATGCACAATACTGTGGTATGTTCAAGGGAAAATCAATCATTACGTTTGTCAGAAGCATGTAAAAAAGAAGCTCCTCACATCAACAGCCACTTACAGAACATTCTAGAGTGTGTCTGATAAGAACAGATTTAATGTTAAGAGAAGTATTTTTAATGAGGGTTCTCAGCAACATCAAGGTTCAGCACTGGACAGCTCCTCTCAAATCCAAAGAGGCAGAGAGGAGCAGCAGGGTTGAGGCGGGTATGAACCAATCAATCTCATGCTGGATATGACCCTGCATGGCAGCTCTGTGGGCACAGTCTAATCACAGGAGCCGAGCTTGCAGCAGACTCACCAGTTCTTTGCTCCCACATGTAACCTGGGGGTGGGGAGCGTCACTTCTCAGCAAATGCTTAACCCCTCAACTACTGCCCAGGAGAAAAGTGGCAAAATGGAGAATAATCATTCAGCGGTTTCACCAACAGATAAGTTCCATCCATCCCTGTGAGAAACAAAAGCAGAGACATGTCATTTGCTTTGTTTTATTTGACCAGGCTGTTTATGCTTTTGGAATGAAAACGATGTCAATTAGCTGACACAGGACATAAAGTCATTATTTTAAATGTGATATTTCCAGTTGTGTAAAATGGGTTCATATTGAGAATTTGGCTTGTGATGCAATGACATCAGACAACTCCTTTCAAACAATCCATATTTGTTTTGTCTTTTATTAATGATTATTAACTTTATCATTTAACATAATGACTTGTGGCTTATAGAGTCTGGCATTTAACTCACTGGGATGTCCACTAGAGGTTCCCTAACTGTCTGATGGACTCCAAATATTTTAGCCAAATCCCTTATTCCAGAGGTTGCTTCTGTATAAACCTTGCTGATGTCTTTCTTCACCAGCCTTATATAAGCACATGTGGCCAGAACAAGGGCCTTTTACAGAGGTTCTCCCTCCTTTTTGTAGACTGTTTTACAAAGTTTGTCTGTTTTGGGGGATTTTTTTTGGTGAATACTGACAAACGTAAAAAGTTTTATTTTACATTAGGCCTAAAAAGCATCAACCCCCCCCCCCCCCCCCCCCCCCATTTTAACCCCATTTTTCTTCCTGGATCATTTTAGTTTTGTCAATGTACCCTGCTTTTAGGTTTTGTACCTTTGGGGCTCCCGTATTTCATACTTATACCCAAGAGGATATATACCACAATCCCCCTGTGGGAAAGTAAATTCTTCACAAGGGTATGATGTCCCTCTGGTAAGCAAGAACGTTCTGAGGGTCGTCTTAAATCGTGTCACTGCCACTGGTTCAACTGTCCAAACTCTCCATCCATGGTGAGGAGACGTGTATGCAACCATCATTCTCTGAGAGCTCCGACCCAGACACTAGATGGCATCCAAGCGGGAGGGGAAAGACTCTGAGTGTGTGTGTGTGTGTGTAAGTGACTGTGTGAGAGACGGGGAGAGGTAGGGGGATGAATTACGTCGGCGTGGGACAGCGGATGCACGGACGGTCTCGCTGATGGTACCCAGCTTGCAGATGGAGGAGAGCTGCAGAGAAGGGAAGCAACTGAGCGGCGGGGGGCGAGCTTAACGCATAGACGAGCCGTGTGCCACTACAGCTGGACACATGAGTTACAGACGAAACAGTTTGAAGTTGCAGTCCAGGTCATTGTAAGCAGGTGGGGATAGGTTTGCAGTGGAGGGGAGAGAAAAGATGCACTGCGTCCGCGGCGACACCGGCGCGCTACTTGGGGACGGAGGCAGCCACGACCACGCACAGACACACCGCTTTTAGATGGCTCCAACATTTGGGGTGCAAAACAGGTGTCAGGGAAGTGTCGTCACGAACCCCGGAAGCCAGAGGAGGTGGGAACATCAGAGGGAAAGATGGCAGCGAAATCCGATGGTCGTGGGGTCGTTACCGGTTTCGCCCAGCTGCACAACCTGGACGAAGTGGTGGGGACGGGAGAGGACGACACTCGGGACGGCAGTTCATTCCACATCTGCCACTGCTGCAACACCTCATCGTGCTACTGGGGCTGCCGGAGCGCCTGCCTGCATTACCTCCGGAGGAAGGGGAAGGGGAAAGATGCAGGGAGACCACCGCAGGAGGAGCGCCTCTGGCTGGACTGCCTGTGGATCATCCTGGCGCTGCTGGTGTTCTTCTGGGACGTGGGGACAGATCTGTGGCTGGCCGTCGACTATTACCACAAGCAGAACTACTTGTGGTCAGGCCTGACCCTGTTCTTCGTGCTGGTGCCCTCGGTTCTGGTCCAGATCCTGAGCTTCAGGTGGTTTGTCCAAGATTACACAGGGGGCGGACTGGGCTCCGTGGAGGGGCTGAGTAGTCGTAGAGCCACGGCCAGTTTTCAGAGGGACAGGTGCTGCCGACTCTCTGTCTGGATCTGGCAGACAGTCATACACATCTTTCAGATGGGACAAGTGTGGAGGTAAGACCAACTTTGTGTTAAGCCTTTAAAGGAATCTGCGAAACTCATGAGGAGATCAGAGTTGTATGCTCTCTTCCAGACAGTCTGCGTCTCCTGACTGTCACCTGGTATAACCCGACCGTGTACATGACAGGGATGAAAATCACTACAGCGGGGATGCCATTACGCTCGCCTTCCAGTCGCCACTGTTGTTGTGTACGTCTACATTCCCGTTGAATCTTAAAGACACATTTTACGACCGTTTAGGGTTTTTGTCTTCTTTCGGAAATAAACGTCTTTCCCACCAAGCAGCCACATCTGCGTAGGAATTGCGCCTGTATGTCAGTGTTTCAGCACAGTGCGCCATTGCGCTTGTGTGGGGAGGTAAAAGAGCTGTTTGTTCAAAGAGCGGCAGGTAGTAGCCGATGTGTGTGTGTGTGTGTCTGTGTGTGTGTCTGAGTATGTGTCAGGCGCGGCGTTCACATCAGAGTGCACGGTCGCCCCGATTCACCCGCTCTCCCTCTCCCCGCATCAGATATTCCAAACAGAGGCCAGACGAGCATCTGTTTTCACGGTTCACTAAAACTACATCTTCCCCCCCTACAGACATGATGTCATCGATTTCTCTGCGACGCTCCACACACTCGGTCGCCAAATCTGCCTCTTATGTGCCAAACAAATGGATGCGTCAGGAGGACCGCGGCGGTGCTGAAGGTGCACGGCTCTGCGCGTAATTCGACATGTAGAGGCTACAGTAGTAACATCTGACACGGGCGCGCGGCTCATGCTCTCTCTGTTTCGGTTGATCAGTCGAAGCATCTGAGCAGGAGGTTTTCTTTTCTTTTCTTTTTTTTTTTGCTGCAGACAGACGCAGTGGCTGGCATTTAATGGGAAAATAGTAACGCATGACGGCTGCTCCGAGAGGGCTGCCCGCGTGAACCAAATGTAAAGCAGCAGTGTGAGAGCCAACGGAAGGGAAGGGGTCATGTTTTTTTAGTCGACGTGGATGATGGCGAGGCTGACCACTGGTTCTTTTGCAGCGGTGGTGCTGGGCAGCAGCCCTCTGCCTCTCATCGCAGACAGGGCTGTTTGTATGGACTGATGCATGTGAACGTTTGGGCCACAGGCAAAATTACTCACATGCAGAGTTCAGGAGTAAAAACTACACTCAAACTCATTGACCTTTCTGAGAGAGAGAGGGAAGAATGCCAGGGGCCCTAAATGAGATATTTTCTTCTATGGCTCACCATTATGCCTTCCCGGTTTAGTGTGAAAAACCTCTTGTTACGTGCCTAAAAAGAGCTTTTTTTACTCCTGCATTGAAAATAAAGGTAGTGCCTGCTGGTGCATCTCCCCTCATGACGGGTGAGAATCCTCTGAGAATTCCTCGTCAGACTGCTTCTGAATGCTGCTACATCGATCTGCTGCAGCTGTATTAGTTCTAGTTTATTTACTCCACTGTAGTGGTCCAGTTCGTCCTTTCACTCATATGTGCCACAAGAAGACACGAGGAGGGCTGTTAGCTGAAAGCCAGGAGACAATACTGTACAACTTTACACATACATCTAAAACAATGGAGAGGATTCAGAGACGCCCGCCTTACTGTTAAGTAACTTTATATGCGGAGTCATAGCTCACCACCTTTTAGAATTATGAATTTAAGATCACATCACTATTCACTGGAGGGTTCAATCAGGTCACCTGACAGGAGGTGAAACAGCTCCTCTGATCTACAGCAGTTTTACAAGAAAAAGCTCAACAATTGTCCAATCAACATGTTTTGCTTGCTCCACAAGCAACTCGCTGTACAGATGGAGCTTCTATGTGGATTTGTCAGCACACCCACATTCTGCGTCTCCATATGTGATCCTGTATGACATCCACTTTCAACTTCTTCCTGGCATTGACTGTTGGGGGAGGGGATGTTAGAAAGTGCAAAACTTTTGACTTTTACTTTTAGAGTTTTGTTTTCTTGCAAGAAGTCGCTGTTTACAGCCTCATCCTGCGCAATGCTTTAAATGTTGGACTTTTTTACATCCATCCTTCATACCAATCTTTGTTTTTCATCTATCATTTGCAAAATAATACAGTTAGATGTTTAAAGGACGTGGTTTGAATAAGTGTATAAAGTTAGGTTTGGGTAAATGCTTCCATTTCAGAATTGCAGCCATGGATTCATTCATTCATTCCAGACAAATGCACAAACTACTACACATTTTCTACAGTAGTGAGATGAGGCTGATTGTTTATGTGGATCCATTTTCCACATCCATCTACACTGGGTAAAAATGGCTTATGAATTCCACTTTGTGTGTCTTTCACAAATTTGATCCACATTTTGTCTAAAGATGGAAGAAAAAGTTGATTTAAGTTCTGACAAACAGAAAAAAAGCTTGTAGACTGTCCCCGCTCATGTTTATTTTCCAGATCGACAGTAAGGCCTCCATTTGCTGCTTCTTAGCATATTAAAGCACAGAGACTCAAATCAGGGGGGAAACCTAGCCTGACAAAACATACCAGTCTGTAAAAAACTCTAATAGATTTCTTCCTTTTGTCTGGTTTGGTTGCCTGGTTACTGCTCCCTTAACTCCAGCAGCATAAACGTTAACTAGCAAAGTTTTGTACTTTAGGGACAACGTAAAAAAAAACAAAAAAACTTTTTTTTTAAAGCAGCAGATGTCAGAGGAATTTCCCTAATAGTATTTTAAAGTGGGGTTGTGCAGGGGAATCATATCTTAAGGGGAACTCAAAGAAACACAGTGTGTCTGTGTGTGTGTGATGACATCTCGAAGCCATGGGCCAGTGATTCTTATCAGACCACACTGGACATGATCTGCCTACCTCCTGGTTTTGGAGCTGAGGGTCAAAAGCTGCTCTCTTCAGCGTCATTTGAGTTCGCAACCTGAAGACACACAGAGATAACAGTCGATATGGAGATTATTAAACTTTGTGAGTGGTCAATTTGCCAATAAGATACATATGTTATTGTATCATCCTGTATCATGGGGTGTCAATATATTTTAGAAAGTACTAGACCAATCTAAATAACCATTTTCTCCAATCATATATTTGACAATGTTATCATGAATAAATATATATTTTTTAATCTATGGAATAAAAAGTGTGCCCAATAGCCATTCTTTGGCAACGCAAGCGGAAACAGCATTGGTTTGTGAAATGTTTTGTCTTCATTAATATGACAAAAAGCTGAAGTGCTGACAAGAGTCAAAACCGCTTCTCATTATGTCTCATTAACAGATTCTATTTTTTACTCCACATTCAATTAGCTGATTTTTCCCTGCTTTGTGCACCTGAGGACTGAGCTGATGGCAGAGTCTTCTTGCTTCTCTTGTAGTCACCTTCCTGCTAATTGTTGACAGACGCCCTCCTGTAATCCCACTATGCCACCGGTGACCATGCCTCTTTAATGTCCTCCCTCCCTGTGAATCACTGGCCCTGCTGATGGTGTTAGAGATTCCTCTCACATACGCTCAGACACACGGTGGATCTCACAGACCCAGAGGTCTCTTGGCAGCACTATGGACGGCTTAATCAGCGTAGGCCCAAATGAGTGTCTCACTGAGAGAATGCTGCAACTGCCTTCCTCAACTTGCAGAAATCCATTTGGAAGTTTTTGGAATTTGGGAATTCTCGTCAAAAGTGTACTAATTGCAGTTTTGGAACTTGACCAAATCCTAAAGATCAAAGGAGGGAATTTCTCAGCTCCTGCTGCATTTTGTAAACTCAATGTGAATGTGAGCATTAAATCTAGAGAGTATCGACTTAAAGCTGGAGCAATTCTAACTGAAACTGATAACTTTCACTAGAGTCTGTGAGCCTTGGTTTCCCCCTTTTTTGTGAGTAGTGATCAGAACCAGAAGTGACAATTGAAGGATGTTCTCAAAGAAGGAAAAGATCTGTCTCATTTTACCCTGGAATACCCTGGAATTACTGATGGGCTCCAGTCCTCTTTCTGGGAGCTGTCCAGTGCTGAAAATCAGGTTTCAACACAAAGACACAATTCCTCACTTTTTACCACCCCCTACAATTTTTAATGATCCTATATTTAATACTGTTCACTCATCTTTATTGGGGTAGTAAGAACGCAATAGCATCTGTCTTCCAGGCAAATATGAACACTCTGTTGTTCAGTGTGTAGCCACAACGAAGATGATATCTAGAAGAGATAAGCCATGTTGGGAAGTGCCGAAGGATATTAGATTCGACTGTTTTCGCTGCAAATTTGGACCCCTGCTGTGTTGTAAAAACCTGAACAGAATGCATGACTCAGTTCTTGACAGCGTATTCTCCAGAAAACAAATGACGAAATGAGTGCGCATGATGTAATTTGCTGTGTTCATCAGAATTAATTGAGTATTTGATGGGTCACTGAGGAAGATGTGTGTTCATGTCATAAAGTCACATTATTATTACTTATCTGTTCAGTTCACACCCACACCCACCCACCCACACACACACACACACACACACCCACACACACAATGACACATGCAATTATATATGAATATTTATGCGTGTGTGTACAGAGAGATAGAGACACCGGCTGGTTAATATGCATTTACAATAATTAAAATAAAAATTCTATCTTTGTCTTTGTTATTGTTTCTACATAAATGTTGGCCGATTGGGAATTCAACAGAAGCTAGAAAAGTCTGGCTTTGTACGAAATGCTTTAATGCCACAAATCTGGTTGGTTGGATAACGCTTTAATCCAGTGTAAGAGCAGGCTCACTACTGAGCGACATGAAAAAAATCTCCTCATGGTAGACATCTGCCTCTGTTTCCTTCCCTGGTAAATATTAATACAAGCTTCGAAAGGAGTCGACAAAGCCCCCCTTTGGCTGGCTGGACAGCTTTATTTGCACAGAAAAGGTTTGTTGACGCAGCAAAGCAAGGCACTCAGATACAATGCACCCAGCTGTCTTGTCAAGGTAAAAACAGCTGTTGGGGGTGAATGAAGGGAAAAGATGAGGCTTGAATGAATTGGTGACAATCCATATAATTATGTATTGAGAGTGTAAAATGGTGAAAAATGGGAACATCATGTTCCAACCACATTGGAGGGAGTGGAGTATTTTTAGAAGGAAATGACAGATACATGCCTCAGTCTTCCTGCGCTGTCTATTCTGATGCCTGATGAGTCCAAAAATTGAGAAATCTCTTAAAAATAATCACATTATTAATTTTTTGGGGGGATAGAAACTTGTGTAACAATATTTGGAAATCTAATTGAACAAGATTAAATTCTCATTCACTGAGTTGATACTAGACCCCAAGATGCTTTTTAGTCTTTTAAAAGAGCATGCCGGCGCAGTTAGAAAACACTTGTTATTATTATTATACTAGATGTCCAACTGCTGAGTGTTATTTACAGACTCCACTGTTGCTCTGGAACCTATCAGCGTAATGCTACTTGTTTTCTCATTAGCGATGATAACAGGGAACAAACCTTTACAGCCAGCTCACTGAGAAAACCCCCAATTATGTGACAGAGGAGTACATCAAAAAGCAAGAGAAGCCAGCTTTCCTTGGAATGTACCACAGCTGGGGGTAAAGAGACAAAACGCCACAAATAGTAGAGAAATGTGTGCCTCGGTTATTCAAGAAGCAGTCAGAGAGAGAACTGAAAAAAGGATTAGATTACTGTTTTGGTTGTGTGTCTTTGGGGTTTGGGTTCAGGCAGGGTTATTGAATCAGAGCACGTTTCTGCTCTATTTCCACTATTTGAATGGATCTGAATGTTTTGCACATATCAGAAGGTCTCTGTTGTAGCGACACATGGACAAAAAAAAATCCACTATTAAACTAGATTTCCACTATTTGAATGAATCTGAAAAATCCACCATTCAACTAAATTTCCACTATTTGAAAGAATCTGAATGTTTTGCATATATCAGAGCGTCTCGGTTGTAGCGACACATGCACAGAAAAAAAGGCTAAATCAACGTGTAATCAATACGTTTAGCTTGCCCCAATCCCGTGTCTGCAGCTGATGGCACCTTCTGTGATGGCAGAGCCCTTAAGTTCTGTGCAGAGTGAATGAAAGGGAGTGAAGAGCCTGTGATGATGCTTGATTTGGCAGCCTCAGGCCTGACTTGTGAGCAAAACAACTTTGAGACCCTGATACCACTCTGGTCAACAATGGCAGGCACACGAAATAAAATATCCGAAACAGGTGCTGATTAGCCGGACAGCATCTCTATGGGAATCCTGTACATATGTGCATTTAAGTGGAATAGTGGAGCCTTCTGTTTTATACGATAGGAACCTTAAGTCTCCAATTGTGGCATTTTAACAGATACCCAGAAATACGCACACCGGACAAAACGGATGTTTCCACGACCTGTTTCTTTAGTCACTTAGATCAGAGAGAGGTCGAGGGCGTTGAACATCCTCTCATATTCTTTTAAATCACAGATAGGTACAAGCAAAAAGTAAATATATCCAAGCATGGATTCTGAATGTTTCCGTTGCAGATTTCTTTTCACATATTTGCCTGATGTTTCTTAACACAGTGAACGGGGTCAGGGTTGTTTTGAGTTGATCCCAAACTACTTTCACACATATTCATCTGCTGCTGAAAGCAGTTTACAACTAACACACAAAATCATATCTGCTTCAAACAACTGAACTACTTATTAAATTACTGAAGGATGTTTTAAAAGCACATTTATGTCCAATTCTTGTTTGGCTGCGGAAATGAGGTGCCTCACAGGACACAATTACTGGGCTTTTTGCAGCACTTTGCTGTCAATAAACACAATTTTGAGCTTTGGACGGAGTCCATGCAATTACCTGTGCTTTGGTGATCTTGACAAAAGCGTCGTAGAGACAAACTGTGACACTAGTCTAAACTGTTGTAGAGAAAATAATAAGGAAATAGACAGAAGTAAAAAACAAAACAAACAAAAACACTAAAATACGGCTAAACAATATCTGTCTCTCAGTGCGAATCAGAGACTGGAGATTTGCACTCTTAGCTCCGTTTTTTGTGCAACAGCCTTGGACATAACCCTAACTGAAAACATCTATAAACCAGAATGCGCCTGGCCAAATCTTAGGGGAAAAAATTATATTACTGCTAAGAACAATGAAATCTAGAAGCCGAAATTAGTTTAATCACAAAAAACAACAATTGACTATTTGAAAGGCTTCTCACGTTACAGTTAACAAAGCAATACTCAATAAGAATGATTATATATTAATTGGCAGAAAAAAATGAATACATTTAAAAAAAATATTTTAAGCCAGCAAAAAAGAGTATCAGAGCCTACGATCATTTACCCATGATGGGTGCTGGCTAAAAAAGGGGAGTGGAATGTTCACAGATGGGCTAAAACAGTGGTGGTCTAGTTTTCAAATCCTGCCTTGTACTTCTACATTTGATGAGACACAATCCTCCAAGATACGGCAGACGTTCCAATTTGCTGTTGTGTGTGTTAACATGTTTGCATTCCCCTTATCTGCTGTGCTACAGTTGTAGTTTACACGCTGGCAGAACTTGGCTCGCGATGGTGAAGCGTTTGTTGACTTTGAAGTCTGATGTTTGCACAGTGCGCCTTGTTCCGTTTGGCAGTTGTAGCGGATGCATCGGCTCAATTCTCATCCTCCAAACAACTGTCTTTTATTTCTGTTCACTTAGAAAAAACTAACAAAATATCCCTTTCCCTTAAAATTCCGTCCGTAGCTCTAAAAACTACACTGTGAAAGGTTGTCTCAACATCACTGCAGAGCGTATCATCGTTACCAGGGCCCAGAGGACACTGAAAGTTGGGATACTTGCAAAACAAGGTTATTTTTCATCCTGCAATCCCAGCAGCCCAGTGCTTGCATCTCTAATATATATTTACACCCATTTTCTCTTGAAACAGGTGAGGCTCATATCCCCAAACACACTATTCAAGATCATCATGTGAGCTCTCTCTGTCCATTAGTGCTCCTCCTGAGCTCGAGTGACTGCTTTACCATCTGTCTTCCCTGCAAACTTAACATATGTTTTTATTTTTTATTCCCCCCTATCGCTAACACCTATTAATGTTCTAAAGCCCCTCGTAAAGCCTGTTATCCAGTGCCCATCCATCTTGGAACAGACACCACACTGTTCGTTCCTCGGTCCTGTCTTCTCCTCTCCTTATTGGCTGCAGTTGGAAGAATAATCCTCAGTGTACTGAAGCTCAAACTGGGTGTCCCTGACTGCTAGTAAAAGTCATCATGCCACCCCTCCCTTCATCTTTCTCTTTATATCTGTGGCTTTCTCCCTGTGTTGCCTTCACATAAAGCTGCACTTGACCTCCATTTCTGTGAAGAAAACTGGAGCATCTGGCTCCTTCCCTATTACAACTCAACACCTTCTCCCTCCCTCTCTGTCTCCCTCAACCTGCCATACCACCCATCTTTCACTCCCTACAGAACCCATTTCAGATCCTCTATGTTCTGCTCTTCCGTTCCCCAACAAAACATCTAATTTCTGTAGGAAACGATTACACTTCAGTTCAAGAGTCAATCTGTGGCTTGCTTTATACTCAAGGCTTGTCATAGACACTATCTTATGCTCTGTTTAAAAAGAGCACACACAATCCAGAAAATCAATTCAAACACTGCGGGAAAGGGAGCGTTCGTAAACCTGGTAGTAACATTTGGAGACTATTTAAAGATCCATTCACTGAGATATTGATGTTAGATAGGATGTTACTGTTATGTCTGAACCGGGTGTTGCAGCTTACTCTAGAAATCAACGCCCTGCCAAGCAGTGTCAGTTCAAGCTCAAATAAAACTGGCTCACATAAACCTCTGATAAGCTGCACTTAGCAAGGAGATCATGGACGTTAATTGTACACAGGCTGCTCTGTCTGAAGTGGATAGAAACAACTAAAAGGATTAAAAAGTCAAATATAGAAACCACAAGAAACAGGTATTCCCTCAGGGGTTGGATGCTTAAAGCAAGAATTAAATGAGAGAAAACAGTGCCCATATGTTTGTTAATCCAAATTAAACACTTGAACACATGAATTTGCTGCTAGTATCCACTATCTGCACAGGTCCACAAGTGTTTCGCTGGCAAATTACAGGCCAGCATTGCTTTAATGCTGCTTTAAAGAGGCCATCTCATGAGAGTTGAACTTACAGTGTGAACTAACTACCACAAAGGCGAGGAAATAAGATGAAAACAAAAGGTTTTCCGCAGAAGAGAGCCAGCAGTGTTTGTGGGCGGGAGGATGTGTGACGGTTTGTCCTCTTCCATTTACTTGGTAAACCTAGGCAAGTATGCAGGTTAATGATGGTCGGTGGCGCCTCTCGACCGCAGCGCTTCGCCTCTCTTTGCCAGGTGAAAGGTGAAGGAGTCATATTGTAGACTTTCATAACAGACTTGGCATAACAGGAACAGCTGTACCTGCATTCAGCAGCTTAGTAGCAAAAACCCTCCATAAGACTCTATAATCAGTGATTTCCGAACCTGAGGTGACATACTGTGTATGCTGTGTGGGGACAGGCCACTCACACACTGGTACTGAAGCAGATTTAATATTCAGATCTTCAAAAGCAATAACTAAAAAGCTAGGCCAGTATTTGCAAACTAATTCTATCAGTAAAATAGGATAATTTTGAGTGATTTTAGGGCATTCAGATTCCTCTTTCTATAAGAATCCCCCTAAGGTGACTAGAATTAGCAGCCCACAGATCTACACAGCTTTTGATTGGACAAAAAGAATAGATCATTTTATACTGTATGTTTTCAATTTTCTCAACAAAATTGACAAGTGTTCTCTTGAAAAGTCAATGATGGGTGTGGTGTATTTTCCACACCACACACATTTTCCAAAATTCCTTCTCACGCCCATCTGAGCTCCTTTTTGATGGTGTTTACGCCTTCTTCATATCTTGAGCGCTGCATCAGCAGTGTTCAGGAAAGACCACCACTGTTTGAGTCTAATCACGGCTGACGCTCCGGGCGTCAGTTTGATAAACAGACAATCTCTGCTTATAAATAATTGAACAGCCCCGTTAGTGCTCCTGCTCCCATAGTGTCACACTCGCAGGGTTCTTCAGTCATCCCTCCCCATGTTAGCGAGGTGATGCCCCGCTAGTGAGCTGGGAAAATCACAGAGAAACTCGGAATGCCAAGTCAAAGTAGCACATTTCTTTCAGTCCATGATGCTGTTCAGAGTGCACGTGCTTGCCTAGTTCAATGAATGCGGGGAGCTTTCTTTCTAACTAAACCAACGCCCTCCTCATGGGTGTGTAAGAATAAAAGCTCTCATCCCAAAGTGAATAAGTGCTTTCTCATCTGTTTTTAAACACGAATGCCAAAAGGTTCATGAGTGAAATGTCAAACTATTCCTTTAAGGAGATTACATCTCCTTAAAGTTATCAACTTTTTCCCAGAAACTGTAACACATATGCCGGTTCCTTTGAAGTCATTGTGCGTCTCCACACGTGACATTCTCTCTAAGAGCAATCCAATCTGACCCACATGGGACCTGCTCCTATTTAGAACAGCCCATATTCAGGCCTTCTCCTCCGTCGTCCATCACTGTCCTTTCAGTGTCCTTCTCTCCCATATGATTGTGGTTGGGTGACTTCTTTCCTGTAGTCACTTGCTGAGTTGGAGGAGCCACATTTCGTACAAAAAGGGGAGCTGATATCATCCCATGAGAGGGAGCGAGATCACCAGCCCCAGCCATCCAACAGAGATCAGTTAGATGCCAGTCAGGGCCAACACATCAGGCTGCACGTGAGATCCAGATGTTCCTTCTTTTGTCACTGCAACATCCTGGGCCCTCAATATATATATATATATATGTATATATATATATATATTTATGTATATATACTACCTCTCACTGAGGCTGTGCATGTGTAAACTCGTTTGAATGTGAATCCTTGCACAGCAGGTGTGAATGTTTCCCTTTCCCTTAAACAATCATTAGTTTTGAGAAGCACCTGACAAAAATCATGTGGCACAGTGTAAAAAAAAAAAGGCTACTTTGCTTAGATGCCTTTTTGCCCTGCAGAAAGAAATGTTTTATGTCTGTTAGATGAGGACAGATTTGGTATTTAATCCAAGACAAAAATGTTCTGCAGTTTGGAAAATTTAGAAAGTGAATAATCAAGGATAAGCAAAGCACTTTGTTTTTTCCATTTCTTCTGAGGTCGAGCTTTATTCAGCTCCAGTGCTGTGCGACTACTTTCTGTTCTAGCTTAAAAGCCCTTGTTGTCAAGAGTATAAGGATGATTTTTTCAAGTGTCAATTGGCAGCTGAGGAGGAGGTCAAAATAAACAATTCATGTTCAATGTTCTTTTTATTAGAAACCTCACTGAGAGGATGTCATGTAGTTACAGTATATAACTCAACTAACAAAATTATTTTCCAGAAATTTGGGCTTGAGGAAAGATAGAATTGAATGTGTTGTAATAGTGCGATGAACCTGTTTAAAAAAAAAAAAACGTTTTAACTTTAACTTAGTTCCTTTTTCGTGTCTCAAGTTGCTCCTGTTTTCATCCATCCATCCATCCATCCATCCATTATCAATACCGCTTGTTCCCTATTGGGGTCGCGGGGGAACTGGAGCCTATCCCAGTGGTCAACGGGCGAGAGGCAGGGTACACCCTGGACAGTCCGCCAGTCCATCGCAGGGCCACACACAGGACATACAAGTACAAACAACCACTCACACTCACAGTCACTCCTACGGACAATTTCCCCAATCTCCAATCAACCTAACATGCAGGTTTTTGGACTGTGGGAGGAAGCCGGAGAACCCGGAGAGAACCCACGCAGACACAGGGAGAACATGCAAACTCCACCCAGAAGGGTCCTGGTTCCCCCGGGATTCGAACCCAGAACCCTCTTGCTGGGAGGCGACAGTGCTAACCACCACACCACCGTGCCGCCCTCCTGTTTTCATACTTTTAGTTATTTCTCTTCCTACATGTTCTGCTTTCCTGTGGCTGTTAGCTTCTGTGTCTTTATCTGTCTTAGTTTCCTGTGTTTACCTTTGTCTTCCTCACCTTCTTCAGTCTTCGTCTGACCTTTTTCATTACATTTACTCCTGTGACCTGTGTGAAGACGACGTAAAACGTGCTGGACACGGGCCAAGAGGACTGGAATATGACACGTCTGTCTTGTGTTTTGACATTTCAGTGCATTTGAGATATTTGAAAGCGGGCTGCTTTGAAAAAAAAAGAAAATTCTAACTTGTCCTTAAACCAAGCTAAGTTGTTGATAGCTCCTTATTGGTATGCTGTCAAGTACTGCACAGCTATTAAATATTACAACAAAATTATTTAAGAAGGAATTGTCTGTTTGCCTTCAGCATAACAATCAAATGTACTACAATGTCTAACTACAGGGATAAGAAGTAATGTGAGAACTAAGACCAGGGCCTTTGTGTTATAACAAGTGAGCTCCAAACAGAAAAAAATAATTTATGGAAAAAGGTTTGCAGGGATTACCTGTTTTATTACCTGTTTGATAAAAAATGAAGCTGCAGACTAAGTGTGTTTATATGCAATCAAACTTGTGTTTATATAGGCACATTATTCATGTGAAAAGAATCTAAATACACATAGGAAGCCATATACTTGTCATACTTTCAGTACATAAACTATTTTACATAGCACTTAATGAGATATTTTTACATAATTTATACTGCCTCTTTGTACTGTACCTAATATAATTACACTTATATAGTAAGAAAATTAATGTGATTCAAGTGTATGATAATAATGGGTTAGAGTAGACACTATGGCTGCAGGATGTGGATGAATATTTTCCCACTTTGTACTTTTTCTGCAGTGGTTTTAGGGTGAAATGGAGCAAGCAAGATATTTTCAGCCACCGTGTCTGAGTGGATTAGTCCAGTATTCATTTAAGGGACCTAACACTTTAACAACTCCTTCTGTGAATCCCATGACTCCATATGGATTACAGGTTTGGAAGGAACATCACCAAGAAAACCACAAATACCTCCGCAGAACACTGGACTGTGCAAAAGTTATGACATGCAACCCCATTTTACTCTGTCATTCAGAAGAGTCCGCGCAATTTTACAGTCAAAACCTGCAAATCCTCTTCTTCTGGCTGCATTAAGAAATAATAGATTTGTAAACCAAATGTTGGACATGCAGAAAAAGACAAGCAGCCGAAGAACTGTAGCAATTTCTCCAAGATGTTTGGAACAGAAGATCAGCAGTTAATCTGGAAAAACAAGTCCTTCCACTTCTTCTCGATAAAGCTGAAACGAGGAGGAGGAGAGGGGGTCTGCAACTATTGAGCTGGAGGCTGTTTCTGTTTACTGCACTTTTGATTAAGCTAATTAATGACCAAAAAACTAGAAAGCCATTATTTTCCATTTTTATCCCACCCACTCATGTCGTCGCCAGATTCGCCGACAGTTGCATCCTGTTCTATTTTTCGCATTTTGTGTCTGTTCACATCTCCAGGTTGATGAGCTGATTAAAATGTGTGTGTGCTGGACTGTGAGCTGAATCTACTGCGGGCTCTTTATTGATCTCCTTCGCACTCAAGGGTTGCAGGGTTAGCACTGTATGGTTTTCATGTATCTACACGCTTAAGTCAATAAAGTTTCACGTTGCCAGCCTCCAGATCTTTTATCCACATTTAAAGACTGGTGTTTGACTCAATCACAACATGATCCAAGTGAGAGTGTACAATCATACAAACTATGTAGAAATTAAACTGGACTGTGAAGCAAGATGGTGAATTATTTCCCTTTTTACCCACTCTTTGTGCGGCGCCACTCAAACACATTTCTTTTCGCTACCAGTTGCCATTCACACCCTGAAAATGAGCAGGAACCACACTGGCAGCGTGCCTTTCTTCACATTTTTGGAATGAATGGATTCATGCTCTGAGGATTTTATGTAGAACACACCAAGATTAGCTGGATGTTTAATCATGGAGCCTTTTGAAATAAGCTTAACATTTATCCAAATGCAAAGTAGGAAAAAAAGGAGCCTGGGAATTGTGTTCATCTGCACTCAGGAGAATATAAAAGAAAATCAAACAATGCTGTCAAATGTTGGAGAGTCTGTTTATTGATTTATTTGGGACTTTTTTGATACAGCCTTTCAGAAGCAGACTTTGAAGATTTTCCCCACATCGTTACATGCGGGAGATAGAAGGAAATTTTTGAACTTTTATTTGTTGGTTTTTATCCTCGTCTGCATGTATTCCTGACAGCCACAGGAGATTTCCAACTGGGTTTTGTCTTTTTCGGCATGATGGAGCTCTCCTCTTTCTCACCTTCCCATTGGGCACAAATCTCTGCCCTTTGAAAACGTTGTAAGAAAACACGGCACAGTATGTTGCACAGACACGCGATAGTTGTGGAAGGGCTCATTTATGAAGATGATATTTTAGTGTGTGGCAAAATAAAGAATAAAAAAAGAAATCACTTTCAGGAAGAGAGTAATGTGAAACCCACAACTGATGGAGAATCCCAAAAAAATCAAGGAAAAGTTGAGACAGAAACGTTCCTGAAGAAAACTAGTTTAAATAAGACAGCATTGTAAGATAAGACAGCAGGAGGTGGGGGTTCCAGTGCTGGTGAAGGCGTAATGACTTCAGGCCTGTTCCGGAGCACTGGAGATCAAGTATGACCACTGCTTTGGGCAATGGTTTTCTTGTTGTTCTCTTTATAGAAACACATGCAAAGATGCTCGGAGTAACTGTCTTTTAAAGGTCAAATCGCTCGGTGCTTGCAGAAAATGGTCAAGGCAAAAGCAAACTGCTGGGGCGAAGTCCAGCAGATGTCTCAGCGCTGGCAGAGCTTTTAGTCTAAATTTGCAATGACACAATGCTGTGAAAGAGCTCTGTAGATCGCCTTGCGCAGCGCTGATTTCCCTTTATTAGATTTTATTTCCAAAATAATCTGCATTCCAAAAAGGGCTGATACTAGAAATAGGTTTTTTTCAAATCTGTATGTATTGGCCAATGGTTCCAGAATGATTATGTTAGATATAATTGCTGAATTACAAGAACGAGACAGGAATGGTGGAATAGAGGCTGTGTAATCTTTTGAACACAGTGACTCGACCCTCGCTGCTCCTACCTGTTACATTAACATACCGAGCCAAATGCCTTTAGCACTGCGCAGTCGTTTTTACACCTTTGACGACAGAGTGTGATCTTGCGTGGCTGATTCCTTCCTGGACCTGGACTGGTGATGATGATATGATGTGTCGGGTTTCATTTACACCTGTCATTGCCAGAGACACTGCGAAATTAATTAAGCCAAAACAATCCTTTGCTTGAGATCTCTCAAAAGTCAAAGCTGTCACGAAAAAGCCTTGCATCAAAGCTCGAGGCATGGCCGAGGGAACGCCGGAGAAGCACAAAACACATGCGTTATGTGGAGGACTGTGTCATCAAGGAAGAGAAAAACAGCGAGGATGAAGAGATCAAATTAAAATGTTGCATTAAAAGAGGATTGAGAGACTGTTAAAATGATGTCTGCAGACTGTTTTTGCAAGAATTTATCAAATCTCTGTATATTGAGATTCCGACTTGCTAAAACCTGCAGTCATTTTAGATTCACAAAGCATCCATTTGGACCAAAGAACTAACATACAGGGAGACAACAGTACTAATCATCAAGCCAACACCCAGCCTTTCTGAACGTGTTTAGCTTTAATCATATGGAGAGGAATGAGGTGCGAATAAATTAAATTATTCTCTGCTGAACTCCCCTGTATCTTTTTAATTAGTAGTTTCCATTAAATCTGTCAATCAGATGCACAGAAAAAGTAACACTTAATTCTCCAAGTGTGAGGGAAGGTGTCATCGGTACGTTAGTGTAAAAACATGTGTTACTAGATTCCTGTATAAACTGCTTTATACTTTTCTTAAAATTGACTTATGCTTTACAAGATTTGACTTGTATACTGAAACCTCACTATTAGTTTAAAGGCAATGAAAAAAAAAGTTAAACTCAACGTGGGGCATCTTTATGCATCTTCTGTATTAGTTGTTGTTTTTGCCTTTGGCTTTTCCGGTCAGGAGTCGCCACATTGCATCGGTTTTCGACTCGCATGGTAACTTCTGGCAAGTGCGCTTCCCTTCCTAAACATGACTGACACACAGCTTTTTGGTAAAAACTGTAAATATCAGCATTGGTCTGGTTTGGTTGGAGTGCACAAATGATACTCCGAGCCTGAATTAAGCTGAATTCCCTCCCCAAGAGTCATAACTTCAGTGGCGGAAAGTCTGCTAACATCTCAAAACTGTCTTGGGGATCAGATACTCTCATCATTACGATTAGTTTTCCTTATCCGGACTTTCCCTCTTGCCATCTTGTCTTTGACTACTTATTTTCCTCCACATGCAATGTACAAGAAGCTTAAATGTAGACGTGTGTATGGAGAAGCATTAAGTAGGGTATTGCCCTGCTGCTAACTATGACCCAGATTTACAGCGGAGCACTGACCAGTCAGACCATCGCTGCTGTGCTGTGGCAGCACTCTGCTTTTATTTGAAACAGCTCCAGCCATGCGTAGAGAAATGAAGAACAAAAAGGAGTCCCATCTCTGTGGATGAACAGTGGTTATTTAGGTTAGAAAAGCAATATGGGTCCATCAGCCACAAGCTCTCTTCATACAGTCTCCGTTTATAGATGAAGCATAGACTGGGAATCACATCAAATTGAGAGACTGGTGGAAGGAGAGATGGTGAGGGTCACCGGGTGCTGTTGGTGGTAATATGAAGTTCAGCGGTTTTTATCAAGGTTATGTCCAAAGTAAGGACAACAATGCAGACGTTTAGTTAAAACAATCACTTTATAGATACAAGAATGTTGTTTTAAATGTCCACCTTCAGTATGAGGAGCACATTTGCTCTTACTTGCAAAGCCAAAACTCAGATGCAGAATTAGTCTCAGTGTACACAAAAGTTAGTCACACCTAATGTAGACTTTTAAAACACACAAAAAAGTCTTAGTTCTCAGCAGAATCATACAAAATTATATGTGCTCACAATAACCCAAATGAAAAATGTGATGAAAACAACACAAAAAGCTCCAACATTTTAAAATATGTCAAAGTTAAAACACTTGACTGTTCCAGAGGGAAGGAGAACTCAGATCAATTGACCGCCATGATCAAAAATAAAAGAGTGTCCAGTCTTCCTAATTCAAGACAGAAAAAACCTAAAGTTAAGACAGAGTGTGAGCTCGATTTTCTCTTTTTCTCATTGTTGAGTGTTTTAATTTAAATGCCTAATTTAACATACGGAAAACACAGCATCGGCAGCTCCTCAATTATCAGAGCAGACTGGACCTTCTGGAAGAAAGTTAGGTGACAGGAGCCAAACACGGCATCTGACGGAACAGAGGTGCACCAACAAAACACAGAATATAGGAGAGAGAGAGAGGACCGTTGAACATTGAAAAGACAAACGCACTCTGGTAGGTTTCAGAAGTTAGGTTATAACCTTTTAAAAAAGGCATAAACAACTTGTTCTAATGAAAGCGTATAAAACTAGCTGATCAAATCTAAACTCCGGACCAACTAACGTATGACCAAACAGTTGAATAAATCTCCAGGGACAATATCATACATATTCAACGCACCTCATTTATTTGGTTTGGGTTTCGGTAGAGCTGATTAATAAATTAAAGTTATTTTAATGATGATGTCATGCTTGTCTGCTACAGGCCATTATTGCCTTGATATTGTTGTGAAATGTCGGCGAGTGCCACATGAATGTGAATGTCTTTGTCAGAGGTAATCACATGCAGCGTCTTGTGACCACTGAGGTGGAAAACTGTCTGCTCGGCCATCCACCTGTCTGACCTGCTGACCATTATGCTACAACTTGCAGCCTTGTCGCAAGATGACCTCAGTGATTCACCATTGTCTGAGCTGTTTGCCGCCCCTCCTAATGCTCTGACATAAGTTCTGCCTCACCATGCCTGTCTGCCATCCTTCTGTTTGCTCTCCGCTCTTGCATTTGTTCCACTGTCTCTGCAACATGGTCTTTTTACTACAATACTACACAACATCTCCCAGTTCCTCCCCCACACTCCCTTCTGCCTCTGTCGCTTGTTCCTCTGCTTCTCCTTTTCCCAGACCTTCCCTGGTGGGGTTTGGCGGGCAGCAGGCGATGACAGTTGTATTAGCAGTTGATTTCGAGGTCACTTTCACTCAGTACCACTGAGACTCAAACATGATGTCTCAGCCAAAGGACCAATGAGAGAGGAAGAGAAAACAGTTGAAAGTGGAAAACACAGAAAAACTATACAAGTGTATATGACTATGCATATCTATCTATCTATCTATCTATCTATCTATCTATCTATCTATCTATCTATCTATCTATCTATCTATCTATCTATCTATCTATCTATCTATCTATCTATCTATCTATCTATCTATCTATCTATCTATCTATCTATCCATCTATCCATCCATCCATCCATCCATCCATCCATCCATCCATCCATCCATC
>JABUIW010000152.1:5274123-5431823 GCA_013363375.1 Menidia beryllina | reverse complement strand
TATCTATCTATCTATCTATCTATCTATCTATCTATCTATCTATCTATAATAATACACTTATGGTGTACATAAGTGTTCATAGTTGTAGGAGAAAGGAAATAAAGGTAGAAACAAATTGATAAATACAAATCACCATGGTTTAAAAAGGAAGGCTAAAAAATTGCAGTGAAGAATGAAAAAAAAAGCCTGAGAGTGTCATTATTATGACATAATCTGACTCCACCTACATATGTTTGTTTGTTTAGTGTAGTATGTTCAGCTTGAGAGAATCCAAGGGTAAGACCAAGTGCCTGGGCATGTGGGTGTAAAATCCAATGGAGAGAGCCCCGGACATGTCCTGATTGACATTTAATCACCATGGCAACAGCCGACCGATAAGCTTCTGCTTTAGTGAGAGCTTTCAGTTGGCAGGTTGCAAGACGCAAGGAGACCGAGGACTTCCTTGCCAAGCTTGTCATAATATCGTCGCAATCCACGACTAGCACATAAAATTGCTCCCCAAACATCCCCAAACCCACCAATGTGCAGGTGTTTACCCCTTCCCCCCCACCTCTGTAACCAGCTGCGGACATACGTATCAGATGTGACAGTGAGTCATGATCAAGTGTCACATGACGATCAGAACATGCTTGTTGGATCCTGACATTCCTGGTTGTTGAGCCTTTTTCCTTTTTTTTTGGATGCTAAGCATTACTGCTAATTGTTTCCTCTCTCAGTGGGGCCGCAGCTTCCAGTGGCTTTGTGTTGATTATAAGTTCCTGCATTAGATTTCAGATTCAGATGAGCAACAAAATGATGGTGACACATTGTGGCTTCCAGATGGTGCTTGTCTCTGCATCTGTGCAGTGTTGACTCATCCTCTCTACCCTTCTTGTACCTCTACCTTCCTTGGCTGTCACTATGTGGCTTTCTCCCTGCACTCAGTCACTTGTCTCTTAAGCGTTGAGCAAGATGCGGAATCCGTCTGGGTTGTTGAGCAAACAACGGCACGTGCAATCCCTGCTATTTGTGCACTGAATGCTGAAGAAGACAGGAAACTAGCGAGTGCAGGACACAGCGAATCTCTTAGACTACAGAGGACAAGAGCCAGCGTTTGCTTTCTGTGTCTCTTGGAGGTACATATAACTTAGAAAAATGAAAGACCACTTCCATTTCATCTCCATGTATAGGTGTATTTAGGTTTGTAGATACTCCTCTATAGTTACCATAGCATCCCTTGTCTGCACACAGATCCCTGCTGAGGTCCAAATGTGGGGGCGTTTTGAGCCCTCTGCAGATGGTGTCATTCCAACACACCACCCAGCAGGGGCCCACTCTACTTGTTGAAGAGTCAGGGTGGGCAGTTACTTAAGATGGTGCTTTGCGCAAGATGCTCTTTCTTAATGTGCTTATTCTGCAGGTTGATGGGAGGCAAAAGCCACTCTGTCCTCTACTTAAGGCTACGGCTCTCATCTGAAGCATAATCTAATGCAGTTTTAATGGCCTCATTTGTTTGATTCATTGCACATTTTTTAATATTTATTATCTAGGTTGCATGCCCAGTTTGGACACATGATATGAGCACTTTCGAATTCAAGGTTCAAAACACATGTTTACAGATTACTTATAGAAAACGATCCAGCTATTTTGATTTAAGCAACTAGATTGAAATACATCAGGCATCAAATCAACGAGATTGGGATTTGGTCTCCGAAGTTTGGTGGCAGGGTATTTTATGATAGAGTAAAAGACATGAATTTATCATGGTTCAGGGTGCATGTCATGATGATGAGTCAGATGAACTGTCCAGGTAAAGTTTAGTATTTGTATATGACAAGAGTGTGTCGAAATTTCAGTTTTTCTGCATGACTGTGCGCCCTCCCTTTTCCTTTCGAGTTGTCATGTATCATTCCGCTTACAGTCCTCCTCTGAGGACTGAGTAAAGAGCTGAGCATGAAGCCTGAGGCAGAGCTGGGCACCCACTCTGAGCTTCTACCTGGAATTTTCAGTTTGTCTCACAGTACTTCACACACACACACACACACTCTCTCACACACACACACACAGACACTCCTTGGCTGAGTAGAGAGAAGGTTGACCAGGGACTCAATGATGTGGGGTTAAAAGGATTTAACACACAAGCACTGAAAATAGTTCACAAAGTGTCTGACAGTAACACAGCTAAGAATAGTGCAGCCTGGTTCATGTAAGATTGCATTACCCATTTTCGAATTTTAAATGCTATGTAGCTCACAAATGATACTTTTGTCTAGACTGAAATAATTAGATGCTGATGTAGAAGTAACCAAAGCTGAACAAAAAAACTGAAACTTAGAAAACACTAAAAGGGATAAAACACATCTGATTAGTCTAAAGTCACCATACAAAACTGACCTGTGCATTCAGCTCAAAAAACACAAAGAAGAAAAAAGCCCTGCATGACAGTCTATTTAATTAGTCTCCACAGAATTTAGATATCCTAGAAAAAAGCTCTGTAATATTTTATCTGTTCAGGCAATAAATGTGCTGAGTTCTTTTTTTAAATATTTTTTACTTTTTTGAATGCATGTCATGGAATAAGTCTTGTTCCATGAAAGTCCCTGAGATTACCTCAACCTCTTGTCAACATGTTGAGACATGTGGAGTATTAAAGTTATGTAATCAGAAAGCAAAAGGTTTACCAAATCCCAAACTGGTATCAATCTGAAATTGATGCACTCATCGTTCAGATGGAGAAGCGCTCCGGGTGCTACTCTTGCAAGGTTCACAAAATTTTTTCCATGAGCATACGGTAGTCTGGGGTCGAGTTCCAGCGTAATTCAAGAGAGTCTTTTATTTCTTTTTAACTACAATGTTATTGAGGAACAAAGATGAATCAAAGACAGAGCATGAGTTTCCTGGCCAAACTACTTTTGTGCTGAGCAGAGACTCAAGATAATAACATCTTATGTGTCTGCCAAAAGTAAATTGGAAAAGGGCCAATGCATTCCATTGTGGTTAAAAGTATAAGGAGAAAAATTAGCGTTGTATTTTGATGTGTTCCATGGCTCCTCTGTTCAATTTGAATTTACTACAGGGAGGATCAGCCTCCAACTGATCCTGTTTGAAGTTTGGTAGAAAAAAATCCTATGGTAACTAATTTGGAGGATGAAATAGAGATAAGAATTGTTAAGCTATTCCACAATGACTATCTCAAGGATTTACTACAGGCTAGAGAAGCATCACACTGTGAATCGCTTAAAAAATTCAAAACAACACTTTGTCTAAGCTTTCATGAAAGAAATATATCAGACGAGTCGGCTTAAACACATTTTTCTGGCCCATAGTCATTTAATTTATTGCTCAAATTTCTCATTAAAATCACAGAAACCCCTTCTCAAAATGTGTTGTTGGTATGTATTGCTCGCTGTCATCCTGCTCATCGAACATCAGGAATAAACCAGGGAAACATCAGTGACAAAACACTTTCATATAATTATTTTCAGCATCTTGCTCTGAGCTTTGACAAAATTACATGAAAGGGCTGAGAGAGAAAAGATGAAAGTGAAGGAAAAGTAGGAGCACACAAGGTAAAAATAATCAGCGATCAAATGAGTATTTTGCTGAGAGTGGAAAGCAAAATAATAATGGTGAAGGTAAAAGCATAGATGTGTTTAGACTTGGTCACAACCAGAGGAGCCACGAAAGAGCTTTTCTTCTCCACACTGTATACAGTAGGGATGGGAATCTTCACCACCAAGGCGATACGATACACATCTCGATACACAGCCAACGATTCGATACATTCACGATTCATGGAATTTCTAGTGATAAGATTCTATACGATTCTCCAACCTCCTGCGATCCGGTGCGATACAGAACGATCTAAATTTAAAATGCTGCGATAAAGTGCGATACGATACGATACAATACGATGCGATGCAATGCAGAAGAAAAGTACACCATGGACTACATAGTTCTATGGCACGCAAGCTAACTGTGCCTTTTATTTTGAAACAAAGGAAGTGCAACTTAGAGAGTGATTGTCTCTCTGAAACTTTACAAGTGTAAACTTCAAACAAAAATAAGATGTAAATGTATTATCTCTGTTTCGTTTTCCTCCATGCTAACGTGGTTTCTAGCTTGCCGCCTCTGTCCTCTTCGAAAGCAAGTTTAGACCCTCCTACTCGCGCGAGGCTTGGGGCGAGACTTGAGTGGCAGAGAGAGACTAGCATGCACGCAGTAGGCAGGCAACAGGGATGGAAAGAAACGCAACTAAAACTCAAAGACACGTTTCTAAAAAGTTATAATAATAGAAGATAATAATCGGTTTGTATCGATGCCGGTAGTTTTGATACGATGCATCTCGAGTTTATGTGCGTTTTTTACCGATGCAGACGTTTGCAAATCGATGCAACCGTATCGCACATTTCGTTCCGATGTTCCGATACGCATCGGTGAATCTTGCCATGCCTAGTATACAGGTCTCAATCTAAAAGCCTCATAAAGGCCTCCCCCTCTCAATGTGAGTTTTTACTTGATAATCTGTCATTGCGTCCTTCTGCACGGTGTGGCTTGACCTGGTTAAAACTGTTCCTGTCTCAGTTGTAGTGAGCAATGCTTATTTAAGTCCTTTTCAGCTTCAAAATGCCAAAGAAAGATAGGAATGTTACAGGAGAAGGGGCCCCGTCAGACTTGAATTTCAAACCATAACCCGAACTTAGATGACACTTTTACAGTTTTTACAGTTGTTTTGTAAACTTAGAAATGTATTGACACTGCAAGGGTTTATTCATGATTAGGACAAACAGAGTGGGGTGAAGTTGTTGTTCGGCACGTCCTCCAAAAAGCCATGTGGGGATGGTAGACTAGTCGTTCCATTCCATTCGACTCCGGGTCAGTGCATAACCTCACAAGAGAGGGTAACTGCCACTGAAGCCTCTTTTAATGACTTATTGACAGAGTGCCTGTGAGGATGCTCCATCCAGGGCCTTCAAAGCAATGCTAGCGTTGCTGTGAAGCCTTGCTCGACGCGACAGGGCTCTGCCTCAGTGACTAAAACAATGCAGGATGCAGGTAAAATAAGAAATAACTGAGCAAGTGCAAGATTCTGACATATCCGAGCTGGATGATCTGTCACAGTCCCAAAATTCTGAGCTATGTGTGTATTCTCTTGTCTCTGTGTGTGTGTTTGTTTTGCATTATGCACAGGCCTGTTTATATTCTGTTTGCTGAATTCAGCTCATATGTTTCTTCTCTTTCTAACGTGGTCCCATTTACTTCAGCGTAGGTGTGTGTTTGCCTGTATGTCTCTGTTTGTGTGGCACACTGCTGCTTATATCCCAGCTTACTTTTGAAATGCAGCCCGACCGTAACATATTGAGCAGTTCTGAGGAGATTTCTCTCTCTTGTGTGTTGCCTTTGATGAAAGTGTGTCACAGACTTGAGAGATGCACTCATTTGATCTGGTCGGATGTGAACTGGGGAGATGATCTGAGTGCAAACAGAAGCAAGCGTGCCCATGTGCTAATTCCCCATTTTTGAATGATGGAGGATCCTGGCCTGAAGAGATCCCATTTAAATGGAAATGACCAAAACTGAGTTCTCCAGAATTTCCCTGTTTATCAATAGATGAGGAAAAGATGAGTGAAGCAATGATTGCTGAAAGGAGGCTGAACACATTGGTCAAACCTTTGACGAACACTGGCCACAGACTTAACCATCAATAATACCCAACTATGTCCAGGATGAGGCTTGGGCCCTCATAACCTTGTCCCGCAAAGAATTCACACTTTAGCTAGTGATAAGTTTTTAATGTTAATATTAAATTTAGGAAAGCTCGGTAGTCTTTTCTAACTTAATTAAGTATTTAGGCTCACAGCTTTTCTTAGTTATACAAGTAAGTAATACTTAACGTCTTTTAGCTTCCTGCTGTGCTCTTCAGGATGAGGACAATCAAAGCATATTTTGTAGTTGTTATGTAATGATCTAATCCCCATATTTTTGTCTGAATTTGAATGGATGATCATTGATTCATTTTTGCTTCTCAAAATAAAACAAAAAAAATAGTTATAAAAGGAATTGAGTCTGAGTGAACGATTTGAGAATTAAGGCCTTAACCCAGCATCATCTTCATCCCCCTGTCTGTTCACTGAAGTGCTGCTGTCGTTCAAGCTTTGCGCAGCCTTTTGAAATGAAGTGCACATTTAAAAAGAAAGAAATCAGTAGGCACAGATTTGCTCTTTTGACATGAAGTGTTCTCACAGTTTATTCGGTAAAAGCAATAGAGAGATGGGAATGCTGTGTTGTTTTATGTATGCTTATGACTGTACTCCAACATTTGTGGGGCTAACTAGCTAGCTGACTCCACAACCAGACTAGAGAAAAGTCTGCAGAAACAGACACACTGAACTGTGGCAGCTCTGTCTGAAGCATTCCGAAGATAGGAATCAGCTAATCAGTCTGCAAAAAAAGATGAAAAAAATTCATATCTGCCAATGCCATATTTGATGTTGTTTAAACACTACTACTTGTTCCATTTTATAACCATTTATAACCATTTGATCAAGTATGACCCACTACCATTTTGTTTGTTTGTTCCTTGGAATAGGCATATTTTTACAAAGATGCTTGGGACATCACAGGATAGCAGACTGAGGTGCTGATTTATTGCAAACAACCATATAGAATACTTTTTTAAATAGTATATGTTGTGGTCCTCCATTTTATTTTTCAGCTGGTATCAAACAAGTCCTTTATTACATGTAGTCATATTGAAATGCAAAAGTTTTGGACATCCCCCCTCTGAATACAGATACTTACACACCGTAACACTTATGGTCCAGCTGTCCACTTGAGATTATAAATCAACATTCCTTTTCTACTCTTTTCAGCCCACAATAATGAGACAGAGACATCAAGTTGTCCTCTCACTTTCTCCGTCTCTCTCTGTTTCTTGATCGCTGTCACTGTGCGTCTGTCGCTCTGTCTCATCGAGGTGTTGTGTGCTCGCGTATTGACAGCCTGTTTTTCTCCACAAAGAGCTGAGTTTTCGAGAGACTGTCGCTTCCCATTTTCCATTTAATATTTCAGTGAGGAGTTTCCGGGACTTGTCGCTGCAGGGTCTGCCACAGGGATTGCGCTTTTGTGACTTGATTGAAAAACTGTGTGCTGTGTAGATGTGAAAAGGATGGAATGTCCAAAGCGTTTTCTGATCAACACTCCAACACAACCTCATGCATTGTGTGTTAATCACCGTGTGACATGTATTTAACCAGTTGAGCTTTGGCCAAAACTGACCATGTATACATGGTGATTACACATTTTAAGGAATTGTTTATGAATGTACACATGATTTATACCTGGAAAAACTGGGGGGTTTATGAATTCTAAAGTCATTCTGCTAGTCCTTTATTCGTATAAATGTCTCAAGATACATGCAATCTGGAACAAAAATCATTATTTTATTACCCATTACCATTGGAACATAGTCCTCTATTAGAGTGTTACCCTTAACATCATGTTGTATAAGTATGAGTTGATGGACTTCTGATTTCTAGCTTACTACTGTACTGCTCAACAGTTCTTAGGTTGCAAAGTCTCAGAGAGCAGCGTCAATCATAGAAAGGAGAGACATTACCCTCATTCCAGATAAAGTCTATAGACAACTTTAAAGTAACAAACAAACTGATGTGACGTTTAGAGAAAAAAATTAAACCAAACAGCCCCATTTTCACTGGCTAAAAGACCTGTGGTTGCTTTCTTTAAGTTACCAAATGAACAAGGCTTGTAAATAGCTTACAGATCCCCCAGGTTGACCTTTTCCTGTGGATTTATACATGATAATTAATTTAAACTTACTGCAATATTGATATGGCAAGGCAAAATGTATATTTCTAGCTCTGATTTAGGCAGATTTTGCCCTTAACTTTGTCATTTAGGCTCCCTCCTTGATGTTGAAGCATGAGTAGGGTTTTGCCTTTCCTCCCCGAGAGAGTGCTGGAGTAATAACAGCTGCTCAGTCCTGATTAGAGCCACTGTCCTTCCAGAGCCAAGCCCACACATTTCCGTCCTACTTTCTCTTCCTCTCCTCCTCTCCTCCTCTTGATCATCCCCTCTGCTCAGCTTCCCACCATCCTCTGCAGCATATAATATTTGAAAATGGAAATTATATCCCATGATAGTTTTTCCAATGTGATATCTAATGTTTTCTTAGGTCCTGTTTGCTGTTGACATTGGATGATCCACAGAGTTCTTACTATGTAAATGAATGTCATTACTTATATTGGGACAGTTCATAATGGATGTGTTCATAAGGCTTTAGTGCAAAGGTAGGAGTCAATATTACATACAAGGTTTAAATGCCAGCGTCAGCTGCAGTTTAAGGATTTCTGTTTAAAGACAGAGATGAGCTCAAGGTTTTTCTCCTTCAACTTTAAACCCATTCTCACTCCAAATTTGTTACAGGAGCCCTCTGCTTGAATTATACTTTAGCAAGTTGCCCAAACAGCACCCCTTTTGAACATACCAGGTTTCCCTGACCGCTAAGAGGATGGTGTTGAGACATGTAAGAAGATTTGACTTTGTCAGTAACAATTTGCACAACAAAATAGAGAGCACCTAACATCTCCTTCCTGACCTTCCAAGAGAATTACGATGCACAATGACGGAGCATAAGAGTGGAAAGATGTGGAAATCAGCAGTGACAAAGTTCCACTAGAACACAAGCTCCATGCTTCAGAGTCATGAGTCTACCCCCTCTCCCTCCCTCCCACCTCCTAAAGTGATCTGTGATGCTTGTTTATACACCAGCAGTATGGAAACATGTTTCCTGTCAGTGTTTATTACCGCTGCAGCCGGAGCGTGACATACTGCTGCAGAGGATCCATGTGCATTGAAACTGAATGTGTAGGTTTCCTGATCTAACAGCAACACGGGACGAGCTAGGAGCCAGAATGTCAAAAATCCAGCCCTGGAGTGACAAACCGCTTCCATAGAACATGTAACTATTTATTCATCTTTATACCTAGAAACGTCTGGGGGACTGTAAGTCCTAAAGGTAAATTTCCAAAATTCTTTTAAGTTCCAACACAAACTCACTTAATGAGTAACTTCTGCATTGTGATTTTTTTCTGTCCAAAAAAAAGTGGCTTCGACTGGGCATGCATTCAAGCCATAAGACCCACAATTTCTGTTGACAGAATGTGTATTTTACAGCCAACATAAAAACAAAGACACACTCATACAAAGAAGATATGTAGCATAAATGAGTCACGGCAAATGCTGCCACCAGTTCACTCTGCAATGCAACAATTCACACCAAACTAAATGAGATGTTTTATAGCTTTGGTTTTTTTGCTTTTGTTGTTAGGGCAGGACTGGGACACTCCATTCTATGTCTCTGTATGATTAGAATGTCTGCTGTTGTCCTGATACCGGACGCATGGAAACTATTACCAATAAAAGTGATTCAGTTTTCTTTAGTCCTTTAATTATTCTTTCATCATTTAGCTATGTTGGTCAGGTTTTTGGTTTTTAAAGAGGTGTAAATGGAGATTTGTAGGATGGTGTCTAATCAATTCTTGTTGGCAGGATTTTTTGGGGATATGCTTTTTTCCAAAATGATGACCGAACAAATTGAAGTGGCTCTTCCGACTCAAATTACTCGAGGGTCAGGGTTAGTTGAGTAGCTTTGTTGCAGATGGGTTGCTTTCTATGATAAAAAATAACACCACAGTTCTCCATTTTGAGTAGTCCACTGTAACTTTAGCAGGATGCAGTATAAGCACACAGACTTTGGTGATTATTTCAGATGAGCACAGCAGTTGCAAATAGCTTGGATTAGCCTTAAGGTGTGTGGCTAATGGTCACTGAGTTCACATACATTATTTCACTGAGATATGAATGGCACAAAAAAATGGTGGTATAATGTATGCCAAGTGATTCATTTCAGACTCAGAGAATAAATCCAGCCAGGGATTCCCAGAGCATCATAAGTTTGGCTGGGTGGCTGTCTACAAATCCAAAGAAGTTTTGCATAATTAGCGATGCAGGACTCTGCACAAAATATAAGGCAGGGGAAAGACTAATGAGATTATCAAAAATAGAAGAAAAACAAAGGAGGGGGCAAGATGAAAGCAGACAAGTAGGAGGAGTGAGAGATTTCCTTGCCTCTCTCCCCCGGGCTGATGGAGCAGGTTGTTCAGCCTTCAGTTGGATATGCTCGAGGGTTTGTGAATGAAACGGATGCCTTGGCACGCTGCCCATACATTACACACAGCGGTTTTCCCTTTCCTTCTTTCCCATCCCTCCTCTGTTGCCCTATCTACCTCCTTTTAATCAGAAGTCTTCCAAGACTAACATGTTGGAATCCAGTTACCACCACTTAGCAAGTCCCAGGAGTCCTCAGCCCTCTCGAATGCCTAATGTACCACCCGCCCATGTTTTTGAACAAAGAATTAAAATCCCGTGTATACTATAAAGTCAAAATAGTAAGAAACGTATATTTCTGATCATTAAGTTTTTTACTGTATTATGTGTGTTGTCATAATTTAAGTTTTCGTGTATGAACATATATAAATATACACTTATATACAGCCATATGACAAAATTATTAGGAAGTGACATCGTGATTACTTTAATTTAAAAGTCCTTGATATTGCTGATGGTTGGTTGTATCCTCACCTGCACACACTGAGTAAATCTTATTGTTTCTCACTAAAACACAACTTGGCATGTTATATATCACATTCAGCACAACTCACAGCCATCCAAAAATGCCAACAAAGTAAAAAAAGAAAATCTGCTAAATGCATCAACAGACACAAATGAGATCATTTAACACAACCAAGGGTCTTCGACTGAGCTCAGTTTCATGGTGCTTTTTGCAAAGATTATTTTTTGTCTTTTAGGAAATATCCTGGTTACCATCCATCCATCCATCCATTTTCAATACCGCTTATTCCCTGTTGGGGTCGCGGGGGGAACTGGAGCCTATCCTGGTTACCAATCTATATAATTTTTTTTATCTGCAAAATACAGAGTGATGAAGAACAGAAGATGTGTGCAACATAGTTTAAATTTGAGTTTGAGTTGAGTAGTTTCTGTTCCACTGGAAATATTCCAGACTTCCTGTGTGCAAGTTTTTTTTTCTGTACATCAGTTTAGACATGCCACCATCACATGCTGAGATGCTTCAGGTTAAATAAATAACTTCACTCACCTAAATGACACATTTCGAAATGGTTGTGTCAAGGAAGCAACAAATATAACACATGTTCAATATAATTGTTTAGCAGCTGCTCTGGTTAGCTTTATGTCTAATCCTCCATCTTATTTAATGTGTCCTGGTTTTATTGGCAATAAGATGAAAGCACAAACACAGACACCCTCACAGTCATAGTTTGTGTGTACGGTACATAGAGCTGTACTCTTCTCAAACAGCTGCATCATGTGTATTTGCCAACTGCCTGCTGAGAGGCATTTAGGAAAGAGCAGCACGTTTAAGTCACAGAAAATAACCTGATTTAGTCTCCATGACAGACAGTGTTTTAGTACATATTGAGAAAACATACATTGATATACATTTATATCTCTCCATATTCTAAAAGATGTAGTGTCGACATAATCTCATATATATTCAGTTCCATCTTCAGTGTTTTTCAGTTCTTGTTTGATCATTACTTGATGCTTTTATAAGATCACTTTCTCAGCCACCACTATACACAAACACACACTTAAAAACACAAGCTTAAACACACACATCACTAATCCCAACAACCGCGGACAGTCTCTTCCGTCCCATCTCTCTCTGTCTACTGATCTTAAAGTGCTCTGCCGCATTAATGGCCAACCTGCATCTCACATGACATTGAACAAGCTTTAATGGAGGGAAACAAGGTTCCATTTGGATATATAGAGCTCTTCTTTCTTTTTTTCAGATCTCAGATATGGATGACTGGAGCATGTGAAATCTGCTGTGGATTTCTAGAATATCCAGACCTATATTTTGCAGACTTTAAGCAATAAGATTTATCAGGAAAGAAACTATTAAAAAGTTCAAATAAAAGTAAAATCAATGTACTGTAAGACAGTGGCAAAGATCTCTTTCAGTAGGTTCAGTCAGGGCCTGGCTCTTGTTTCAAATGGTTGGAATTTAGTCCTGCACTTGTTGGTATCTTATGGTCCCAGTGGACTCTGACAATCTGGTGTCAGGGAGAACTGAGGCGCTACAGCTGGGATCCCATCAACCTGTGGCCTGTATTCCGTGTACTCTGCTGCTTTTATGTTCAGGTGCAGTCAAATCCTGAATCAGAGTCAGTGATTGAAGATTCACACACTGACAGAGAGCTAGAAATGTCAAATACTACAGTTGGAATACTTCAATAAGAACCCTCTGTGCAGTAGCTTAATGGCTGCTGTTTACGGCAAGAGGAATAGATTTTCCATCATTTAAAAAGAATCCCTTGAAAGGCGTCATATTTAGGTCAGTCTCCTGACCTAAGTGTGAGCACCCACTAAATATTTCAAATGAAAAAACTGTTGTGGTCCACCTGTTTTACGTGACTGATATGTACTTCTTGGACATGTCAGCCACTATGATCTTCTATGATTTTCATTACACAACTTTCTCTAACATGATCAATATAAATTATTCAAATATTCAATAGTTGTATCATTTTTTGCTCTTACTGATGACCAGTAATATTTTTGTGTTTATTCTGATAGCCCATCCAACGTCAGTTCCTGCCATGGCCTGCCAGTACAATGCTGTCAGTGATTCCCTCATTCCATGAAGGGAACTTCAGAGAGGATGGAAAGGGGCTCTGGTGTCTTGGTGATGGGATTTGCCATGTCAGCCCTCAGTCTTCCTTGCATAGATTCACAGAATAAAGAAAGGGCTCAGGATGCCTCTATCGATCAGGCACCATCCCCCCCATCGCTTTTTTCCTCCTTCTCTGTATCTAACCATCCCCCAACCCAGAAAGGTAAAGCGGACCCAGGAGTACAAGCTTTACATGCATGCATGTTGGTTTTGTACGGAGATAGGAAAGCTGACATCATGTATCTGGACTGTCTCAGAGGATTTCTATTCCGAATTACATTAATCAGTGTTTTGGGGATGGGATTCCACTGTTTAGTCAAAGTACTGCAATGACCAGGGGATATCATTTTCACATCACTGGTCCATCTCTGTGTGTGTGTCTGTGTGGATGTTATGATGACATTTAAGATTATACTTCATCACCAGTAACATTATCTGTGTTGGGCTGCATATTCAACCTGAAACAGTAGCTGTCTGTGACCTCAGAGCACCTCAGTATTACTAAAATATCTCTGGCATATGCCGTTCTGATAGCCTCATAATGCGCTGTCTGTTTCATTGTCTGTTTCTCTCCTTCCCTGCTGGTGACCGCCTGATATTTTTGATCCACCACAACAAGGTTTTTTTTTTCTCAGCAGGCCTATCAGCCACTAGCAGTTGGGGATTGGCACATATGCTTTGTGTCACCGGATCCCTTCAGGTTATCGTACAGCTCAGGGCTTTCCTGCAGTAACCCTGTGATGGTGTGAGCCCTGGTGTGAGGGTGTCTTTTCGTTGCTGAAAGGCTGTATACAAGTGTTTTAGCAGCAGTTTTATTTGTGACATGATAGTGATATTCATTCAGTACGATTTATTTTTATTTATTTCCCTTTATTCATTTGGCCTGTGTGATATAGTAATGAGTAACCAGTGTGTTCCGTGCAGTTCACAGCAGTTTGAAGTACCAGGATGGGAGGCAGAAGGGGAGCAAAGTCAGCTATTCTGTAAGGTGACATATGAGGAGTTTTTCACTTTCTAAGATGGATCAAACATAAAAGATTCACACCAGATTGACTGAGCAATAATATGAATTTTTTACACAGAAGCACTTTTGCATCAGAGTCATTTCCTTTTCAAAGTATTCTCTTAAGGTTTGTGTAAACTGGCAGTTGTGCACAGACCCAGACTGCAGAAAAAGCCACAGTAACACTTTGGCTTGAACAACAGTGTAATGAAACTGTTTACTTGGAATTTATTTGTTCAGCTCTGATTGCCACTTGAGTGGACGTTGCCAGATGTCTTAACAGAAACAAGAACATGTATTTATGAGAAAAAAGGCCAAAGTAAGTGATAGTGTTAATGAAGGGATACTGCTGTGAGTGTAAACATAGCCACTTACAACCTAAAAGTACTTCACACATGTCCAAAAAAAAGAGTATGTCTTTCAAGCTTAACTTGTGTGCATATGGGCAAATCTTTTATGTGCTTACATATGTGTGTCTATAGGAGACATTGACAACAAAGACAAAGTACAAAGAGCGGTGTAAGAGTCTTTCTATGTGTGTCTGTGTGTCTCTGGGTGTGTTTGTGCGAAACCCTTAGCATTGCAACAACAGTGTCATTTATGATGGATGAGGTGACACAGTGCATGTTAATAATGAGTCCACTTCCTTCTCCTACATTCACACCCTCTCTAAAAGAAGGAATCCTGTTTTTTTTCTTTTTAAATTAGCATGTTATGCGACTAATCTCCCTCCTCAGCTGTAACGCCTGTGAAAATGGGGCAAACTGCTGTGTGTGGGAGCGTTTGCATTCTCCCAGGGGTATATTCCCTAAAGAGGAAGATTAATACATCAGCAGATGACTAGAACATAGTTAAACATACACATGTGGTGGTGTGTGTGTGTGCCTGTGCTCGAGTTTGTGACTGAGAGCATGTGAACCCTTCTAAGGAGCCGCCTCCTTTATTTGCATGTCTGGAGTGAACATCTATCATCATCATCAAGACGCTGCAAAACAGCGAGGCAAGCGCCGCCACCGCCGCTCTGCTCTCAGGAGAGACGCAGCACACTTTCAAACCTTTACTGCAGCGATATCAAATGTTTCCTAAATGCCTGCACCTAGGGGGGACACACACAGAGGCACAGATGCAAGCAGACGGATGCTTTTTTTATATCAGTTGTAGTATTTTCCCAACGTTCACCGTCACACTCAGCCTTCATTAAATAGCTGGATTAAAACGCCAAGGAAACCTCATTCAGCACAAAATAAAAAAATCTAAACCTTCCATTAAGCCACTTCTTTCATCTACAGCATTTTTTTATGCTGACAGTCAGAGTGGCTCAATCCATGTTTTTGGAGCCAGAGGGGATTACAGGGAAGCACTAAACAGACGGGAGGGGGTCAGGGTGGGGGGACAAAGTGGTACAGTCTGATGGATAGAGGAGGGAGAGACAGTGTATGTGAGCAGAATAGTAAAAAGAGCCCCTAAGACGAGAGGGGGTGCATGAGGGAGGAGTATGGTGGGGTGGAGGCATCTAGCCAGAAAATTGCATTGCTTGCTCGGTGATTAGTTTACCTCCTGGGTCTCATTCTGTCTCACTCACCTCCTTTCACTGGCCAGGCTCTGCTGTACCTCCAGTAGCTCTTCCGTGTGTCTTTGTCTTGCCACTTTTGCTGGCTCTCTTCCTTTCTATTTCTCTGTCACTACATCACTCTGTCACTTCTCTCTATTCTCTCCTCCTTTTGCCTGCTCCCTTCCACTTTCTCGGTGGTTATCTCCACTGCCTCTCCTCTCTATCTCTGTCTCTGCCCTCCCCTTTTCTCCCCTCCTTTCCTCAGCCTCTTTCCTCTATTCCTCCCTGTATGCTGACTTGGCTCTCGAATCCATTCTTGTGTTATCTCCGGGGCTTGAAATGCAAAATGCCACCTAACCTGCGAGCAAAGCCATCAAACCCTAAAAAGTGAAATTGTGCTGTGAAGTAATTATGTGTTTTTTTGGGTTAGGGTAAATGGAGGTATAAATTCCTCAGCATAAAGAACATTTACACAGAGAATTTTTGGTCAGGGATCAAGTCAGGGAAGCGTTTTATGAATATAAGCTTTTCCTACTGATTATACGCTTAAGAGCAATAAACAGGAGCCTCAGTGGGTTCACATGCCACAACATGGTCATGTGGTGCCTTTTTGGATAGGACTCTTTGAAAACTAAGTGGGTCAAGCCTTTCCTTCTTAATTCATACATAATCTTGCCCTTGCTCTTGTGCAAGAGCAGACTCAACAGTCCAGGAGGGGAGAGAGAGGATTTCACTTTAGACTCTCGAGTTTCTCTTTCTTCCGCCTCCAGAAATAAATTTAAAAAGGCATTTAAAAAAAAGAGCTACAAATTGTTATCCTAACAAGCTTCTTTTCTGATATTTAAGCAAAAACTGTCAACAGCAATCTTGTTTTTGCATAAGCATTCTTCGTTGAATTTGAAATTAAGAGCTGCGAGAACAGCGTCCATGTTCCATGTTGCTGTGTGTTTGAGAGGGTTATTCAGAAATATCACTGCAGCTGACACTTTAACCTTTAAACAGCAAACAACTAATAGAAAAGGCATTCAAACTTCACATCAAAGTCACATGAATATGGAGAGCACAGCTTGTTTCAGCATATTGTGGTTGAGATGAACAGCTTTGCATGGGTTTAAAAAGATTGTTTAACAAAATGAAAGCAAACAAATATGATCCAGGAAGTCTTCCGTGAAGCTGCTCCAGACGGCCAGGGAAAAAAAAGGCACCCGCCTTCAGATGAAATGATTTATACTTGAACTACATCCATCGGTGTCTTAATCCAACCCATTCCCCGAGCACATTGGAAAATAGTCACGTCAACTAATTCCACTCATTCGTGTCCAATTTTTCCTTTGAGCTAGTACAAATTACTGTGTTAGAACAGCTTATTCACTGCTTTTAAATCAATAATTCAACAAGCGCAAAAGTCCATCTTTCCAGGTTAGAGGTGGCGTTGCATGATGTTACCACCCAGTTTGTGGATTTCGCACTGTGGACTTCCACGCATCCATTTTCTAAATTTGCTTAATCAAATTCAGGTTCATCTAGTTCATCTGGGAAGTGGGGCTTATCCCAGCTGCCATTGGTACAAATTGGAAAGATTGCATGTCCCTTTTTGGACTTCTGAACTTGAAGTATAATCTTTGAACATAGCTGAAGAAGAGATCTGCTAATGTCTTCAACATCTGCAAGTGGTTGCACTTTCTCTATGTCAATATAATCTTCATTTGGAAGAAGAAAAAAAAAACAATCTAATCTCTTCGGTGTAGTTTCAAATGTAAGTGTTGAAACAAGTCCATCATTTAATTAAGCCGTAATCTTCATTTGATTACGTCCCAAGATGTGTAAAAGCACACAGCACAGCCCTGGTGCTGTTGATAGCACCAAATACCCTGCTGATGAGATCAATATCCTGTTTCTAAAGGCAAGCCGACATCCCTTCCCTTTAGAAGTAACATCAAATCCACACATCCTGATCCATATCACACTTTTAGTCATTTATTGGAGACTGACTGAATGATTTTTAATCAACATGAATCTCTGGCTGTAATTCATCTGAAGGTAGTGAGGCCTTTGCCACATGCCTAAAGTACCTCTTTCATCTTGCCTTATGAATTTTCCTTCCTCAAAACTCTTCTGTTTCTCGTTCTTCCATATCAAACACGATTACTTCATAACCTTTGCTCTCATTTTCTTTTGTTACCCTCTTCTCTGGGCTTTTCTTTCATCTCAGTTGTCACACAATGTCACATTAACACAACTTGGTGAGCTGGTGTACCTGAGGACTGTTACTAATGGATACTAATGACTGGTGTGCAGAGAGAAAAAAAGGAAATGTACAGCCAAGTGGAAAACTAATATACACTATATTGCCAAAAGTATTTGCTCACCCATCCAAATTATCGGAATCAGGTGTTCCAATCACTTCCATGGCCACAGGTGTATAAATTCAAGCACCTAGGCATGCAGACTGTTTTTACAAACATTTGTGAAAGAATGGGTCGCTCTCAGGAGCTCAGTGAATTCCAGCGTGGAACTGTGATAGGATGCCACCTGTGCAACAAATCCAGTCGTGAAATTTCCTCGCTCCTAAATATTCCACAGTCAACTGTCAGCTGTATTATAAGAAAATGGAAGTGTTTGGGAACGACAGCAACTCAGCCACGAAGTGGTAGGCCACGTAAACTGACGGAGCGGGGTCAGCGGATGCTGACGCGCATAGTGCGAAGAGGTCGCCAACTTTCTGCAGAGTCAATCACTACAGACCTCCAAACTTCATGTGGCCTTCAGATTAGCTCAAGAACAGTGCGCAGAGAGCTTCATGGAATGGGTTTCCATGGTCGAGCAGCTGCATCCAAGCCATACATCACCAAGTGCAATGCAAAGCGTCGGATGCGGTGGTGTAAAGCACGCCGCCACTGGACTCTAGAGCAGTGGAGACGCGTTCTCTGGAGTGACGAATCGCGCTTCTCCATCTGGCAATCTGATGGACGGGTCTGGGTTTGGCGGTTGCCAGGAGAACGGTACTTGTCTGACTGCATTGTGCCAAGTGTAAAGTTTGGTGGAGGGGGGATTATGGTGTGGGGTTGTTTTTCAGGAGCTGGGCTTGGCCCCTTAGTTCCAGTGAAAGGAACTCTGAATGCTTCAGCATACCAAGACATTTTGGACAATTCCATGCTCCCAACTTTGTGGGAACAGTTTGGAGCTGGCCCCTTCCTCTTCCAACATGACTGTGCACCAGTGCACAAAGCAAGGTCCATAAAGACATGGATGACAGAGTCTGGTGTGGATGAACTTGACTGGCCTGCACAGAGTCCTGACCTCAACCCGATAGAACACCTTTGGGATGAATTAGAGCGGAGACTGAGAGCCAGGCCTTCTCGTCCAACATCAGTGTGCGACCTCACAAATGCGCTTCTGGAAGAATGGTCAAAAATTCCCATAAACACACTCCTAAACCTTGTGGACAGCCTTCCCAGAAGAGTTGAAGCTGTTCTAGCTGCAAAGGGTGGACCGACGTCATATTGAACCCTATGGATTAGGAACGGGATGTCACTTAAGCTCATATGTGAGTCAAGGCAGGTGAGCAAATACTTTTGGCAATATAGTGTACATGGTCAGAGCAATTGTTTGCTGTCTGCAAGAACAGAGAGAGGAGGAAGCTCTTTCTCGCTACCTTATGGAACTAAATTGAACCAGTAAAGATTAGAATCTTTTCGATAAGAGCTACGGCCAAGAGAGCTTTAGAATGAATACTAGATTATTTTTTGGACTAGAATAGAGTGACACTGCCATCGTTTCTACTGATTTTTGTAGGGGTAATGTGTGTAATGTTCCCTAACCAATAAGAAGAAATGCAGCCACCCCAACATAACATGACAACATTCAGATGACACAGACACATAACCATGCCCGCATAGGTCATTTGTAAAAGCTTTAGTTCTGGAAACAGCTAAATATTCCTTCATTTGTGTTTATAAGTATACAAGCTTAAGAATACTTTACCAGAAGACTTCATGTCACAATGCCAGAAGAGGCGGTTAAACTCAGAGGGCTGGACACCTCCAAGGTTTAAAGCAGAAAATGGACAATCTGAGCTGAGCGAGTGATGTGCTTTAAAATGAATGAAACTACAACTAAAAAGGCTGTTCCTTTTCTGCTAGAATATCTTTGTGTAGTTCATTGAGAAAAAATAAATCAGTCACATCACCTACAACTCTCCTCATATTTGTCCTAGAAAGCTGACTCTGATCAAACAGTACTGTATCCATGGCAGCAGACAAAACTTAAGATATGCATGTTAACACATATTTTCAGATGAGCACATTAGCAGTTTGTGACATTACCTATTCTTTGCATCACATTAGCAGAAAGTAGGTTTTATAAACACAAGTATTGCCTTTGGGATAAAAAAATTCAAATCTGTCAATGCAATTATTGGTAATAGTCATGATTGTGGTTGCATTCACCTGCATACATGAATTGTTTTAAAACAGACAATTAAGCTATTAGCACCTGATGATCTTAGCCATGATATTATGTCTGATGTGTGCAGACTCTACCATAATGATAATTGCTGAACTGAAGCAGATCTTAACAATGAAAATGGCACTGATTTTTAGAATAAAATAGGTTTTATGAGTTCAAGCAGTGAAAAATACCCAGACTGTCTTCTGAGATTCACTGGTTTGCCACTGGGAATTATAATTCTTCCACTGTTACCTAATATTAGCTTGGCATGATAGCGGTATGAACTGATTGACACATAAATCCCCTGCAGCTACAAGTAAAAATTCTCTGATTTGTTTTTCAGATGTCACAGTAGTCTGATTGTAGTACGATGATCTAACATTTCTGTGGTTTTCATTGATTGAAGACCATGACAGTGGACGTCAGCACCTCAGCAAATCTGCACAGTCACAACAGCCTGACTGAGAGAATTTAGCATTAGTGACACCAATTCAGTATTCAACCAAATGAGAATTATTTTCTCAATATCTTGATCTTGTGAGTTATGGACCTGTTGTTTGCATGTAGATGTCATAGGGACGCTTATATTGTGTCTGTAAAATTTCCTTGTCTATCATGTCATCATACGACATCATTCTGATCCCAGCTGAATAAAGCCAATTTTCATTACCTGGAACTTGGAAAAGACAAAAAAGACCAACTTTTCCTGAACACACCCTCCGAAATGTTGTGTGTGTGACCCGTTTTAATTAAAGTGAAAATATTTAGTCAAGATGTCACCAGTGGTTAAACATTACAAACTCACAGAACTGACAAGGCAGAGCGGAGGTAACGCAGGACCTCTCGTATCAGCCTGCCGCTCCCCATCGCTTTCAGCTTGCATCATGTCATCCTGGTGCCTATTCAACATTCCAAGAGTCCTCTGTGCAGCTTCCACCCAAAGGCACTGGTCACAGATCGTTGTGTGTGTGTAAAAGTGTGCCCGCCTCGCCTGCAGGACCAGATTTTAAACTCAGCCAGCTTTTCATCCAAGGCTATACCACCACAAGGAGGATAAAGACACTTCTAATGTGGGATCAAGAGGTTGCAGTTAGAGTTGAGGTACACTGAGCCATACTGAGCCACAAAGGGGTTCTGAGGAATCTAGAGACAAACCGCGAAAAGCATACTATTTTTAAGATTTCTTTTTCAGTGCTGGTTATACTTTTTAATCCTAAGCTCTCTCTTAATGATTCTGAGTTGAAAAAACTAAAACTTAAAACCATAACCGACTGGAAAAGGCAAAAACTTACTAAAGCGCCCTTGAATAAACAACATATCCTTGACAGCGTTCTTTTAGTTGCTCTATCCATTCTACTGACCACAGGGTAGTGAAGAAAAATGTGATTTTCTGTGCATGCCTACTACTGCAGTCGCAATGCTCGGGGGGACTCTATCACTCTTTGTACAATAGTAATAGCCAACAGTACTTTTTCTGCACACAGTGCACTCACTTACATATTTTAAGTGATTTGAAAGGCAGCTTATGAACATGAAAAAGCAGAGCAATTGTGCTCCGTACGAAATTACCAGCTTCCTCCATCCATTAATTAGCTTTGCGCATGTTCCACCTGTAGCGAACAGAGGGCTGGAGCCTGTCACACAGGACAGGTGAGAAATAGAAACAGGTCAGGTTTGTTTTTTTATGATTGCTTTTTAAAAAATATAACAGTAACATCGAAGAAATTGACAGTTGTTTGCCTATTTAATATATATTAGCAAAGATCAACTTTTTACCTTTATTAAGAACCAAATAATCATACTCTAAACCAAACAAGAATGTTACATTTTTGCAGCGAAAAAAATTCTTTATTACCTACTAAAAACAAACAAACAATGCTTTAAAAACTGTTCACAATTACTTTTTATTTTTAAAAAGGTGGCAAGAAAAAGATGGCAGTTGCCCACTTCCTTAAGTGAAATGAGCAAATAAAAAACAGGAATCACTGCTAACTCAAGCAAGTGTCATCAACACAGCCTGCCATCGATCAACATTCATTTTATTTTTCTAATTGGATTTATTTAGTCAATTCCTTAGTGAAGCTATTGCTGCAAGGTCCCAAAAAGGTTAATTAGTTTGTTTTTATTTATCATTGATAGTTTTGTCCAACAGAATTTCTAGGGTTTAAGAACATTTTAAAACACTTTACATTAACTAAATGACAAGGCACAGAGTGTTTTTTCAAGCGTCACTGATATAACATGAAGAGATGACTGTTCCAAGTTTAAGAGGAAAGACAAAAGGAAGAAAGCAAAAAAATGAAAAATAGAAAAAGAGGGAAAAGGAACAGAAATGTACATTTCCCTGATAAAGGAGGTTTAAGGCTCATTGAGAGTCGATGTGTGGCCCCTCAGAGTGACTCAGGCTGTGACTCATTGCAGCTGGCACTGCCTCCACCTTACACACATAAGCACATTCACTTTTTCATAAACCCTCAGGCCTTGTATATGTTACATGCCACACATGCTTACTGTTCTGCCAGATTCCACCTGTTAGATAATGCATGAGCTCTCCATGCTGCGGTAATAACTCTTGGGACATTCCTGTGAATCAGCTTATGAGACGATCTGAGAACAGTCTGAGATGCTCAGCCTACCCACGGACATGACATAGAAGACAGATGCTGTTGAACTTGGGAATGTGCTGAATGTGAGCGTGTGATCTGTCTAACCACCTACTCGAGGGATTAGTGTAAGACTGGTGGGATGACTCATCGGTCAATGACTTTGGAGGAGAGGGAGAATCAACATGGCCATGTTGCCCACATGGTGTGCTTGTCATTCCACCTGTCTGGAGTATGCAGCTCATGCTCCAATCTCGAGATGTGTACACGTGCAGTCATTATTACATATCTGTGTCTGTGTGGTGGAGGCGATGATGCGGGTGGTGGGTCGCCTGCGTCTCAGCAGCACTGGCAGACGGCGAGCTTGGCTCATGACCCCAGCACGCCGTCGAGCTGTTAGGCCGTGTGTACACTGCCTAACCAGTCATGAGTGATTGCTATGATCTTGCCACAAATAATTCATGAGGAGACCCGTGGAGGAGCTAAAAGGGATAGGGGAGAGAAAAGCAACAAGGCCACAGCCTATGTGACTGTGTGTGTACGTGTGTGTGAGTGTGTCTGTGCTTATCTGTGTGTGTGTGTGTCTGTGTGTGTGTGAGTAGAGAAGTTAGTTGGAAGACAGAGATGGATCCATCTGACAGATGTGTCTGGAATAGAAAGGAAAATCCCCTATTACCTACTGTGCTGACAAGTTTGAGCATTCATGTGTAGCTGTCAGTGTGTGAGTGCTTGTTTTTCCGAGGCAATTTGTGTTACTACGTCTGAAATGGCGCAGTGGGAGTGTTAACAGTGTGCATCACAATCGCAGGATGTGTGTGAGATTCTTGTAAAGAAAAGCGCCGCGGTGTTGGACACTTGATGAAGTGAGTTCAGATTTCTCTGACAGCCCTTAAAGCCAGTGTTTAACTGTACATATTTTTTTGTTACTATTAACAGAGTGTATTATCAGGAAGGAACTGGGGCAGATGCAAGTAAATTACCTCTCTTGGATAAGATACTTATATATCTATTTCAACTACTATTATTACAATTACAATCATTATGCTTTTGTTGACATTTGCAATGGCATTGTTAGCAAAATTAAGTCATAAACAAGAACAACTACAATACTGTAATTTTCAAAGTAAAACATGTCATTCTGTACAAGCTTACTCAAAGCAAATCTCTGTTGGTAAATTACAGTGACTTAAGGGAAGGAATTGTTGTTATTACTTCTAACCTGGCAGCAAAAATACTTGTTTGGACATATCTGTGAGTGGGAAAACCAGTTCAAAACCAGCATAATGTTTACAGGCACAGAAAACTGTGAAACAGCTTCTGTTCAGTTTGTATAAATAAGATATTTTGGCATGGACTAAAAAAATGGACTTCTCTGTAATTAGTCTCATCTTATATTCAAACTGCAGACCATCAGAAGGCCTGCACCTACACATATCCTTCTTCTCTCTGGCCCACAGGCTGTGTCCGTCTTTTTTGTTTTCAACAAATGAGTAAAAAATGTAAGTGTCAAGTATTAGCATGTTCATTGGTGGCTCGTTTGCTTGTAGCTCACAGAGCCATCAAGTCTTTGGTTACAGCTTCTTGGGGCTTAAAAATTTGGCTGTAGAATCGTATATTTTCTAAGCGAGACAACTATGAGACCATGAAAAGGGCTGTTTCTGACCGACTAGTGAGACGTAACTGTGGAATATGGACTAATGGAAGCAGGAGAGTGGGGAAAGGGCCTGTGTAGCACTGTGTGGCGTGTCATTAGAGAAGGAGTGAGGTTGACTGGTTCCATCTGACATTTACCAGTCTGTCTGAAAATGTCATGGAATGTCAGGTTTTACCTCTGGTTATAATAGTGCCTTTTCCTGCGAGCCATTGATCCCTAAAAACTTTTTCCTGTTTTATCTCCCTCTTAATATGTCAACTGTCCCAAGACCGGCTATCACTGCTGTGCCCCGTGATAAACAGAATTACTACAGAATTCTTTCTGCTCCATTGTTTGGTGTCTCCTAGTCATACCAAACAATAATTCAGAACACTAAGTTCTATTGACAGAAAAGTAAATGTGTCAAAAATATCTTTACATATTCACATGTAAGGCAATCATATGTGCACCTCATATTCCTAAATGAGGGTAAAGAACAATATCTTTATGAATAGGTTTCTGTTTATATCAAGCATGAATTCTATTGCATGAAATGGAGTTGCACAGGTCAATGCTCAAATTTCACAAAAATTATAAATCCAACACAATCAGGGCCAGTTCAGCAAGAACACATTTCTCAAGCTCATTTCAAATGACAAACTAATCTCTTAGCCAATAGCCAATGTGAGAACTAATCATGCTGAAAACCACCCATCAGTATTTTCTTTTTTCTTTGTTATACAGAAGGAAATTTGTATCCTTCTTTCCGAAACTGGATTTGGATCCTTGGTCTCTTAATTTGTATTGGAGAGTGCTACTGTCTAGTCTATTTCTGTCCTTAGAACTCTATTGTCCTCAGTTGACTGCCTTCACATCCAGGGCTGGATTTATTTGGCCTCTCTGCCGGATCAGGCAGATAGTCCCTGCAGCAATCTAACGTGCAATAGTTTAAGTTACTGCTAAGATAACTCTAAAACTACACTGGTTTGAGTTTTTATTAACAGACAGAGTTGTGTTGGCACATTTAAGAAGCAGTTTTCACAAATTCTGTGTGAAATTTCCATCCAAAGCTTTGATTTATAAAATGTACTCATCTGTGCACATTAATTGGCAAGTGCAGCGTTACATTACAAAACAAATCCATACCCAGCCAGGATAATGATCTTAATTAGCTATAGGTCAGCCCCGAACACATTACAGACTAAGTCAGCAGTGCACAACAAGTCATTTTGACTTATCTTTTCGGAAAAGAGAAGTGGTTTGGCTTTAATTACACCAGACGTGTGATTCAATTAGTTGGCTGAATCTTCTGAGTCACCTCACGATTATGAAACTCCAAGACTTTCCAAAAAAATAAGTAAAAATACATGTTGCACCATTATTTGTCTGTTACCTGTGAAAACAGCTTCAAAAGTAATGGCCTGAAACAGGAAAGTGATAACTGATTTTTTTCATTTATGTTTTCCATAAGGCTTTTCGTTATATGGAGGGAACTTGGTAAAGTATTCATACATGAAAAAATAAGTTTTTTGTTTGCCGCAAAGCATGGAAATTAGGTTTATAAGCATCAAGTAAAGGCAACTTTTTTCAGGTCTGTCCTCCCCTATGATTTAGCAGAAACTCTTCATCTTGATCTGCTCACATTCCAATATCCAAAAATATGGTTAAGATGTGGCCACCAAACAGGTCGTGGGGGGGGGGGGGGGCTCAGACAGTTTATTAAGGTAGTTGTCAATAAAGACACTTATACCATTAAAGTAATTCCAAACAGACATACCATAAGAAAAACATTGCTACTAAAAAGTGATATTATCATATAAGATGAGCATGAGAAAGATGAACCAAAAGATGCAGATGTCAGCTTTTGTCACACAATGAAATCATTGTGTGACAAAAGCTGTTAGAATTTTCAGTCAACCACTCCTAATAATTAACTTTTTCACAGTGCCGTTATACATTCCTCTTTATACAGGTAGTTAAGGTTTTGGTGCATTTAAATTGTGACTTAGAATGCCCTCTAGTGTTGTGAAAACTCCAAGAAGTGCAGATGAGAAGTGTCCATGTCCCTTGGTTACATAACAGTGTTATCGCTTCTGTTCAGAAAAAGCTATTAGAAAATATATACATGGTAAAAGTCAAGAACGGCATTTATGTCTTTATCCGCAGGTACATCCGCACCATGTATCTCGGCATACAAAGTCACCGACAGAAGGAGAACCAGCGGCGATTTTACTGGGCCATGATGTACGAGTATGCTGATGTCAACATGCTGCGTCTGCTGGAGACCTTCTTAGAGAGCGCCCCTCAGCTGGTGCTGCAGCTCTGCATCATGATCCAGAGCAACAAGGCTGAGTGGCCGCAATGTAAGAGGCTTCCTAAAAGTCTAATGTCTTTTTTATGCGTGTGTCCTACAGAGCTTTGATGCTCCTACAATCTACAACTGAGAATCTGTCATCTGTGACGTCCACGTATCTCTTTACACCGTCTGAGAAGCTTTCGCCACCATCAACACTCCATCACTTTTAAAACTCCAGTTTCCTCATCCAATACAGTCACTAGAGGAAAGCAATTCAATCATAAGAAGTGATACACTTCATGGTGGGGGTGTGTAGAAATGCCATCAATACATTCTCTGAGAGGCTCCATGTTGCAGCCCTGCAGATAATCCTCTATCATTTTTCAAGCTGCATGTTCCAGACCTGACATATCTGCTGTCGCTACTTTTATAGATGTCTTTAGGGAATTGGTGCGCTAACTGAAGACCGTTGACTAGATGTTGATCTCACAAATAAAATGACTGTGTAAAACGTGATGGATTGCTTTAGCTGAAATAAAATGTTCTATTTGCTGTGGTAAAGCAGCCAGCTCAGGATGTCACCATAATTCTTTGGGATATACTTTATAGTTAAAGTGAAAAATGGATCTTTTCTTCGTGGTTCAGATGTTTTAAGAATCATCCATCAGTAGATGCCTGTGTCCTTCATTCTTGGTCTTTCTCTGCTTTTATTGTCTCTGTATATTTTCCCAGGTGTTTCTGCCATGTCCTCCCTCCTGTCCCTGGCATGGGTGCTAGCCTCTTACCACAAACTCCTTCGTGATTCACGTGACGACAAGAAGAGCATGAGTTACCGAGGTGCCCTGGTGCATCTGCTCTGGCGCCTTTTTACCATCTCTTCACGGGTGCTCTCCTTTGCCCTTTTTGCCTCTATTTTCCACATCTACTTCGGCATTTTTGTGGTGCTCCATTGGTGCGCCATGGCTTTCTGGGTCATCCATGGCGGCACTGACTTCTGCATGTCCAAATGGGAGGAAGTACTGTTCAACATGGTGGTGGGCGTGGTCTACGTCTTCTGTTGGTTCAATGTTCGTGGAGGCCGGACGCGGTACAGAATGGTGACTTATTATACAGTTGTCCTGTTAGAGAATGCCATTCTCACCTCACTTTGGTATGCGTACCGTGACCCAGCCACCACCGACGCCTATGCCTCTTTTGCACTCTGTGGCGTCTTCCTGTGCTTTGCCTCAGGTGTGGCCTGCATCATTCTCTATTACGGGGTCTTACACCCCATGGGCCCCCGACTTAGGGTGCTGGCTAGCTCCTGTTGCGCTGAGCTGCTGTGGGGCCTTCCATTACCGCCTGAAGCTGAGCCTATGGCTCCCACACCAGGGCCCCGTGGCTCTCAGGCCACCCCGACGCGGGGTCTGGCAGGAGATCATACAGAGTCAGATGAAACACCCACAGACACCTGCCTTCCCGTTTTCCAAGTGAGGTCTACAGAACCTGTGGATGCAGCTGGTAGGCCCATCCAGCCTGAGGGTCCACTTATTAAGATAGACATGCCCAGAAAACGCTATCCAGCCTGGGATGCACACTTTGTGGATCGGCGCTTGCGCAGGACCATAAATGTGCTGCAGTACATTAGTCCTAATGCAGTGGGCATCAGGTATAGGGATGGTCCACTACTTTATGAACTCCTGCAGTATGAATCCTCCCTCTGAAGGCATCTCCCACAGTTCTGTCACGATGTTTTACACACAATGATGCACATGCTTTTCCTTTTTTTTATTTAATTTTCCCCTTTCTCTCCTTCCCCCGTTTATTATATCTTTCTGTATGGCAGTGGGCCAACTCTAGTCTGTTCAGTCAGTTTTCCAGCAACATGTGTGTTCTGTTAGCTAAGAATCTGTTAAGACAGTCTAAACACACAGTAATGATTTATTTTTGAAAAAAATAAGGTATATGCTACATACCAGATAATTATGAGCCTATAGTATATTATGTGATACATACAGATGTCTCATTTCAGCCTCCTACACTGATAGAGGAGGCTTTTGTAAGAGTGTGTAGATAACATATGAATGTTTCATTACAAAATGTGTTAATGCATCAATCTGAATTGGTGAATCAACTTTTGAATCCTTGTGAAGGGCACACTGTACGTCCCTGTGACATGGGACTGATGCAAAGCCTGATGGGAATGATGGAGGAGAGTCTCAGAAGAGGCAGGTCTTTGCACATCCCAACTTTTACTGCCATTCTGTATATAGAACGTTGAAATATATGATAATGTTTACGAAGTCCATACTCCAAACAAAAAAGAAGAAAAAAAAAACACATAACATTTCCCATAAAACTACTAATTCTAAAATCAGCTTAATCAAAGAAACATCTCAAGGAAACATTTCCTATGTATACGTTTTCATCCCTCAAGAGCGTTCGGTACACTTTTTCATCAAAAATGATGAATCAAATTCACAAATAACAGGTTGTAAAATCGAACACCCAATCAGTCATATTCACCCACAAATTCAATGCTTTACAGTGCAGGCTGCCCTCCAGTGGAGGGAAGCTGCAATAGCAGGCCTTATTCGGTCACTTCTGCCCACTTCTTAATAGTGACAACACAAAATCTTACAACAGCCCTCTGAGATAAAAAATAAAAGGATAAGAAAACTAAAAAACAAGTTAATTTAAAAAAAGCACATTTTCTAAACCAGAGAGTGAAAAATCTCATTAAAACATTCCAAAGAGTTAAAAAGTTAAGCAGATTTCAGGTGTTTGGTGAGTGGAGGGGGACGTAGGTGTAGTAAGAGCACTCTTTTAAGTGCAAAGACAGCCTTCAAGGATTCCTCCACCATTCCCTTTTGAATCCTAGAAAGTAACCCTCTTTTTGAAAACGTACTGTTGGTTTTAAAGAAATGTTTTAGGTTAATTTGTTGTATGTGCTTATTGGGTACAAAAACTTAACGAGAAAGTATAATGAGAGACAGGTTCTTGATAATATTATGAGATGATATTTATATGCTATTTTACTTCAGTCCATACTTAAGTCTGTATTTATATTCACTGACAACTATATTTTGCCAGAACACATAACTTTTTACATAAGAAAACTCTGCAGTCATTTCAGTTATTATCGTTACTTCTTAACATCTTTCTGTCCTCAAAGAGGTAACTCTCTTCAATAGGTGTACAGGGCAACTGCTCCTGGCATCTTCTGGAAGTTGAAACAAAGCCAAATGGTATCTTATTGTACTGTCTTTCTAAATTATCTGCCCCTATGAACCAGATGAATGAGTCTGTGCAAAACCTGTGCCGTCTTTAGGCCAGCTGTGCAGTAATCAGAAACGTATGTACTTCTGACTAAATCTGCAGGGGCTCTCCTCCACAGATACCTAAGGGACAACCACTGTATTCACTCCTGAAAAAGGTTTATATCCATATAAATATATAACGTATATCTGCATAAAAACATGCCTTCTAAGTCAAAGGAGCTTGACTAAAATTTCCAGAGAGGGCTATTGAACAATTCATGCGAAAAATGAATGCATTTCATACTCCAATTTTGTCTATCTCAATGCTTCTCTGAAATATATAACGTCTATTTATTTTATTTTTTTACATTGTAGTGTTTGACATTAGTTTAACATGAGGTATTAGTACAAATGCACCCAACTGGGAATGTCCAAAAGTCCTTTACAACACAGAGATCCCTTTATCCTAGCTTACTGGCTCTCTGCTTAGCTGTGGCTTCACGTGCCTGCTAACATCGTACTGTAAAGGGCAGATGCTCCAGAAGTCCAGGGTAAAGGTGAACGAGGGTCTTTGCCAGGAATGGAAAAGAATATGAGGACAGAGCTTACCAAAGGGCCTGACAGGATTGTGGATGAGTTCTCATGTGCTTGTGTGAGAAAGGTGTTCGCTGTGAGACTTACAGACGTGTTCCCTTAGTATGCTGGCATGCCTGCGGGTGTGTACGCAGACGTGTCCTCAGCCCTTTCCCTTGGTTCTGTCCTCCTGTCGATTGTTCGGCTCCATCCTTGGTTGCTGCTCCCCCTCTTCCCCATCTCTGTGGTGTTTGGCCTTGGCACGCTCCCACCAAACACTCTCGCACTCTCTGGTAACTGAACAACGGGGTTGAAGCTGAAAAAAAGGGAGATCCTGACATGAGAACATGCAATGAGGTACACTGCCATAAACAAGAGCTTCAACATCCAGGGTCTGCCACCCTTCAGTTTAAAAGCGATGTTCAGCCCTGAGTAATTGAGAACTGTTGGGTCAGCTTTGGTGGATCAAAACATCCAGCACACCACATGTGTGGACACGCATGTGTATGCAAACAACCAAGATGCTCATTGTTTACCATAGTAGCAAGAGCAGTTCCTCTATGTTGTAGTGAATGAACAGCCATGTTATAGTTAGTCTTTGAGTGAGTAATGAATTAGTATTACTAAACTAAGAAAAAAAACAGCCAATACAGGGGTTCCTCAGGACCATCTTACAAGACCACTGAACCAGCTGACTCAGGGGTGTCTCAATGCAGTTCTCATACCCAGGCATGTCCTCAAGGGTCTCCATTTTCTCCTTCACACATTGAATCCTGGACCACTCCTCGACTGGGATTGTACCACAAAGTGATGGTTTGCACATTTTGCTTCAAAGGAAACATCTACTGATTCCTGTTAATGGGGGTAGGGGGCAGTTTTGTGGTAGTAGGCTGCCTGGCAGGCAGTGCATCCTTTCTAAAACAATACTGACCTTTTCCAGATGTGGACACATGTCAAAATCAGGTGCAAATACACTGTGATTCATTCATTTTTGGGTATGAGTGTGTGTATGAGACAAAGATAGCTCATAGCCTCATAAACAAAGTTCTTTACAACTGGGCTGTCTTTAATTTAGTGGTGCTTAATTTGTCGTAAAATGCTGAGCATTCATGCTTGTGTAACTGTGTCAATAAAAGAGCAGCGATGGCAGTCAATTAAACTGATTTGAAAAGTCCAGAAAGAGTCTTTATGTATAAGTCTGAATTTTTACAAATCGTATAGTATATGCCACATATTTCGACAGAACAACTACCATTTTGACACATCCTCTAACTAATGATTAGCCAGAAGCAAATGATAGCCACAACACACAGCAAGAGCGTCTGACCAGCAGGTTTGCTCGTCTGAGTCCTTGTTGTGCCTTGTTACTTTGGGTGCTTCAATCCAGCCATGGCAGCCACGTACGCAAACAACAACACCAGTGTCTTTCTTTACTCGTTTTCATGTGCCAACATGCTCACAAAGATGGATGGATAAACCCAAACAACACTTTCTCCACAAGCAGATAAAGCCAAGTTCCCAATTCCTGAAAAACATCACAACTGACAGTGCTTTTTTTTTTTTGTTGTTGACATTCTTACAGTTCCATCCAAGTTGTCAGCTGCAAGACACTTTTTCATTAGTTACAACTGAACCTCTCAGTGCAACACAGCCTAGTGGCAGGAGCTGACTAAAACCCTGTATCCGGCTCAGTTGAGAAGGTTTGTTCATTCTGAACATCTATATTCAGTAAAGATTTAGTAAAGCTGAATCACCACAAACCCAGCTGATTCAGCAAGATACAGCTTGCAGTGCAGATGCTTGAAAAGCATTACTTTGGACTGTTTGATGGAGAGCCACGATTGGGTCAATGATTGTTTAGTACTCTTGTCTATGCCTTTACATAGTATTCTGTCTTGCAAATATAAAAGATTTGTAGTGCCAAGAAGTAAACTTTCTGTGTTATTTTTTTGTTTTGTTTTTTTTGTGTCTCGTGTTAACGGTACATCCTCTCGCCAAAACAACAATGCCCACATTATTGCATTGAATACAATGCGGAGGATGTTGGCGACAAAATGTGAAAAAAATCTATGATGTTGTATTTCCTAAAATGGAATAATGAAAGAGGTCTGATCATTGGTTTGCTTTTGAATAACCTCATTTTCTTGCTTCTCTTCCACTTCCCAGCATGCCTTTCAGGATACATTGTGAGATAACCCTCAACATTTAGCATGTAAGTGCTTTCAACTGCACAAAAGACCCTTTGATTTCTGCATTAATGTGTAGCAGCAGGGCACTGTAGTGTTAGGCCTGGTTTAAGTCTCTACTTTTGTGTCATGAACATCGAGGGGGCAATATTTTCAGATGATAAAGTGGTGCATTCTCTTCTGTTTCTTCTTTACGTTTTGCCAATAACCTGGTGCTGAATGAATACATTAAAAAGGTGCTACCACTGCTAACCGCAGTGTCCATTTCTTGGCTCTCTGAGAGCATAGCCTTCCGGTTGAGAAAGCCTGCACCCCACAAACTTGCAGTCTCAGAATGCTCTGCAGCCAGCACCTCAGATCCACTCAGTTTACAGCTGAACGGTGCCATTTTAATTTTCCAATCTGCACAAAAAAACAACAGTTACTCTTCTGCTCAAATACTGATTATTCTACTGGGTTCCACATACAGCACGTTTTTATTTTTTTAAACGATTCAGTCTGCACAATGGATTCTTTGTTTTTTTTCTCACTGAAAGAATGAAACCGGCAGATGACAAAAGGCATCTTTTTCGTAAAGGTACAGGAGCACAAATGTACTTCTGCCACAGGAAGTTGAGTAAAAATATAAATAGAATGTGATTGCTGTGTTGTAAACTACTGTCATCTATATGTCTTTAACCTGTGTGTATCTATTTTTGTTGTTCCTGTAGAACTGGCTGTAATATTTTGTTTAAAAATGGATTTGATATTCCAATGAAACAACTATGGTTGGCATATTAATTGCTGCTCATTTTCTTTTTGTAATTGTTCTTGAAAGTGTTTGGAAATATTGCTTTGTTTATATTCAATCAGTTTATAGATTGTGTTAGCTTGTTGGTGTATTTCACAAATCTATCAGGATATTCCCTAGGCTATATGATTTATCTGGGGTATTCCAAAAGTTGGCATAATGTTAGTAATCCAATATGCTACAAAATGTAGCCTATTTATGAAAGTGGAGTAATACGATCTTTATTGTTACTAAGAAGGAAGGGTTACCTTGTTGTTGTTAAATATAAAAATGTAAGTTAATTGGTTCACGGAATCCCTGTTCTTTAAAAAATCAAATCTGATGTCCAGTGTTGTACCTACACCCTATTTTTGGGAACAATATGAATATTATTAATAACATATGGTGCTAAAAGTTCTTTTTGTATGTTTTGGTTTTTAGATTAAAAGAGAAATATTATGCTGAAAATGTAATGTTATAAGCCTTACTGTAGATTCATATATCAGACTGTTCATCCCAGAAGAGAAAAATAAATATAGTATTTGAAAGTGCAATACATCAACAGTGTTTTCCCCTTCATGTCTCACATGTTTGATGTGTGAAAGAAAAAGTTCAGGCTCTACATTTACTGTAACGCCTGTCAAAAGTGGGGCAGTTAGAGCGCAACTGTTTAGTACTGATCTAATTTTAACAGACAAGCTTTCTTCAACTTAGTCTGATCTGCTTCACAGCACACTGTAAGAAATGTGTGTTCGTTTGAACCACACTAGCTTTAGGCGTTTTTAGGCATTGTGGTGAAAATTGCTATTTGTGATGTCAATAAAACATTTAAAGTTAACTGTCAATGAGTTTAAGGATCTAATGCATCACACAGCCAGGACAAGAAAACTAACCATTTGTTAAATGAATATTTTTTTCCAATAAGAATCAGCAGGGAAAAAAACAAACAATAGGCAAATTAATAGAAAGTAATCACATTATTCTATATATCTTCGCATAGTGCTCCTTTTGTATCATTATTGTCAATACGGATAGATTTTTTTAAGAACCAAAATGGGATCTGACATTGTATAAATTCAAATACCTTAATCAGAAACTATCCAGGTGACATTAACATATTAAAATATTAAAATTTGCTAACGTTTATCACTTTTACAAGTTTAGAAGTATATCTTAAGTAGTCAAGTTTCCTGTTAGAGAAGCAGGCTTCTATTGTTGAAAACCTAACACCAAACTACATCCTTTAAGTGCACAGAGAAATAGTCATGAGATCAATCAAAACATATTTTTGAGTAGAAACGGGCAACATGCAAATTTAATTCTAGGCCACCATTTAAAAAAGATTAAGAATATCAGCAGGATTTCCCTGCTGTAGACACGTTTAGAAAAAGAAGAAAAGGTGAGACTGCTCTCCACTTTAATATCCTCTTTCTCTACAGGTGTTTTGCCTTTCCCAATTTATCTCATCTGTTTCAATTCACAGAAAGTTCGCGCTGTTCAGGCTGGCTCCACTGGGCGCTGGGCGGTGTAATCTCAGAAATGTACAACACAGATGCCTGTTTTGGTTTGTGCAAAGCAAAGCATGCTGGACCACAGTTTAACGCCCAAAATGGCGGCACGATTGAAAAGTTTTGGCTGTTTTGTCCGAGTTTGTCTTCTCTGTAGACCATTTCTTTAGTTGTTCTGAATCCAAGGAAACATCTCTTCTTACATGTGTATAATTCCGCCATTTTTTCTAATAGTTTTGACCCAGGATAAGAATCAGGATGGCATTTTGCCTTAAACTCAAAACTGGGCATCTCTTCACAAATGCTATGCTACGTTAAGGTAGCCTAGCAAGCTATCTGTTGTCAGATAAATGCTTGGCTAAAAGCTTCGGTCGTAACAACTTGTCTCACCTGGATCCCTAAACTGAAGAGAATATGAAGACGAAAATCGTAACTTAGCAATGGAGGATGATGTAAAAAAAGTAAAAAAGGTGAGTAGAGTTATTGACACTTTTTCAGCAAGTTGGCTGCATGCTAACTTATTAGCTAGTTAGAGTAGGCTAGGCTAACTGTTAGCTGAAGAAGTTAAGTGGACTCATTACTGAAGTTTACTGTCACATAACCGGCAAGCGCACACGAGCAAAACCTCCACACCACAACGCTGACAAGGAAAACGTTGTCTTCAGTTAATGTCCTTTCGAATATGACAAGTGTTATCATATTAGCTAAGGGCAAGCAGAAGTAATTACCTCTGGAAAGGCGAGGTGTTTTGGGGAGGACTTGACACGTTAGCGTATCCATGCAGATCCATGACAAGCTGCCGTCAGGATTCTGTGCATCATAGTTTCTCTTGTCAACTTAGGCGCTCCTTGCTTTAATTGGTTTAGATGTAATTACAAATCAATTTCTGTGTCATCGGCAATTGCTGTGTGTTTATAAAAATACATTTTCTAATCGACCGTGCAGATAGGTTTATCCTCCATAATTAATTTGCGACACTGTTGTGCCTCAACGGTAGTTGACCTAAAGCTAATGAGAGTCCACCCGGGTTTCCAAATGTAAAAGCTCGTATCACATAAACCGTCGAAGGTTTCCAGTGTTGTTCAAAAGTAAACTCGCTCTGGTCCTCCACACATTTTTATACAGACACAAGGAGCCTGGCAGATTTGCAGACGTGTTTGTTATCGTTGCTTTCTGCTGTGTGCTAGAACAAACGCCGTCCCGCAGCTGAAAGGGGAGGAAACGGCGGCAGGATGCCACAAACTTACCGCCGGAGCAGCGTTTCAGAGAGTCTGCGACCCGAAGTCTGGATCTTTGACACGAGAGAAACTGATGGTGTCTTTTCTGTGCTCCAGTTTCCATTTGAAAGAGAAAGTTCGGAAAAAGTTTTCACGAGAGCCGCGACGGTTTGTTGTAACAACGAAAATGTTTTTTCTTCCCGCGGAGATGAGCTGTACCGAGGTTTATTTTCAGAATGACTTCCACTCAACTGTCCATTATAAAAAACTATCGCCCCAGGTAATAAAGTCTGTCCATATGTAGGTTGTTACTTCACAAATGGCGTAGCAGAGCCAGCTATAAGGTTATAAATAGTTTAAACGATGTTAGGTATTAGTCATTGATGCTTTTGATCGTTTCATTATGGTCAATTTGAGTGTCCATACTGCATGCAGTTCCTGTTTTGACCACAAGGTGGTGGTACTGTACTCCATTTGGCCAGATGTTTACATATCCACAGAGCAAAAAGGTCAGGCTCCCTTTTGTGGCATGAAGGTAGGTGCTCTATCTGAATTTATTTAGAAACATAGTGTAGTGAAGACTGTATTAAGTCATTTCTATATGACTGTTTATTTTTAGAAAGACTCAAGAAGAAAGTAGCTAATTTCCCACGTATTGAGTGTGTAAGATCATCCTTACTCGGCCCATTTTATTGACAGACTTATGAAGAGAGACCAGTCATCTTGTGGCCTGTTTCTTGGGTTAACCTGAGTGGCTAATATCTCACATTACACAAGCTGAAGCTGTAAAATGTTAATGCATTTGTCTTAAATGGAGATATGCTGTTAAATAATGTAGTGGTCCAACTGGTTGAGCTGCTCTTCAGTCTGAAGTGGGATCAAATGTCAGCACATAAGACACAAGCCATACTAAAGCTCGTGTGTATTCAAAATCGGGTGCATGATATTCCTACCAACAAGGATTGTTCATAGGATGCTCTCATGGAGCTAAGATAAGCAAAAACAAACAAAACAATATATTATGAAGGTAATTTTAGATTCTTAGACTCTTATTAAGCTTCCTTGTGGTGAGTGTAAATTACTAAATCTGCAACATAAGAAGCTTTGCAGAAGTGACAGCTGTGGTTAGCATTGCAGAGTGTACACTACTGGTTCTTTCTCTGTGGTTTGGCAGTGTTACGCACAGGCTTTGAGTTACAAGGTCCCAGAAGAATGATAGAAGGAAGCAATGCAGAAATGCATTCCAGACTGGTAAAAGTAGCGCACGTCACGTTTGCCATTTTTAAAAATGTTTCTTCCGCCGTCAACATCGACTGTACTGTTGTCAAAACAAATGAAGTCAGCTGAAGATAAGTGTCTCAATACCCAAAGCACGTGTCTTCACAGGAAGCTGAGGCCAGTTTCTTTCCTGTTCTTGTGCCTGAGAAAAAAGTCAGAGACACTTCCCCTCCGATGATTTGGGGTGAGACCCCTCCCTTTCGCGGCTTGGGTTTGGTTGGGTTACGCTCTCGGCAGTTGGCGTGTGCGAGTGGAAGCAACAGGTGCTTGTTTCACTGCTGTTGCAGCATTCGCGAGGCTGAAGTCGAAAAGAGGAATTTAGCTGTGAATTAATGGAGACTGAGGTAGGCCTTAAAGTATCCTTTGACTCTAAAGGGCTTGTTTTGCAGAGGCCTAACATGTCAGAGAGTGTGCTGTGAACAGTTTGTTAGATTCTCAAGCTGTGATGGGTTAGGGTTAGTTCTGGAGCCGAGGGTTTCTGAAAAGTGGCATATTTAGTTTATCCTGGCTCTTATACTGTCACTGTAAGGGGAAGCAGGCACAGCAGAAATGACACAGCAATGGATGTTGGCACTGTCAACGCAATTCAGTTTCCACTTTGCTTTTGTTCGGATGTCCTTGATCTTGAAGGTACATTTGTAAGTGAATGACATGCCTGGAATTATGATGGATACTACCATAATATGTATGCTACAGGTTCACCATGTAGAATGTGGTAAGGCACAGATCTGAAGGGAGCGACGTTCTAACAGCTCATGAACGTGGCATCACTACACAGTCTTCATATTGGGCTCATCTCTGCTCTCTGTGTCTTCCTACAACAGCCAGGCATCGTGTCTCCATTCAAGCGCGTCTTCCTGAAAGGAGAGAAAGGGAGGGACAAAAAGGCCCAGGAGAAGGCCACCGAGCGCAGGGCCCTGCACACCTTCTCTCTGTCTCAGCCTGACCACCGCATCGACCCCGACATCCTGCTCAACGACTACATCGAGAAGGAGGTCAAAGTGAGTGTTTGGAGCTGGATTTTTTTTTTTTTTTATTAATCAGCTGATTGATCAAAGTATTTTGCAGCTTAAACTCTTTGCTCACTCACATCTGACATTGTCTGATGTCTCTGCTGTGTTCAGTACTTAGGACAGCTGACATCAGTGCCAGGATACTTGAATCCATCAAGTAGGACTGAGGTCCTTCAGCTCATTGACAATGCAAGAGTAAGTTTCTGAGTTAGAGGTTTTAATTCGATCCTTAGGTCAGAATAGTTATCAAAGGGCAAAGAAAATGTACACAGAATAATATGAGGGATCTTTTTGCTCTGTGTGCATGATCTATTGTGTGTTGTTCAGAAGTCGCATCAGTTGGCGGGCCAGCTGACACCAGAGCAGGATGCAGTGGTTAGCTTGTCAGCATACAACATCAAACTTGTATGGCGAGACAGAGAAGACATCATCCTGCGTGTGCCCATTCATGACATAGCTGCTGTCTCCTACATCAGGGATGACTCGCTGCACCTGGTGGTGCTTAAAACAGGTACAGAGAAAACAGCCTGTAAAGATTCAACTGAATTAGAGGCCTGATGCCTCGTGAGTGTTCAGGTGAGTTGGAAACGGTATGATTCATTTCTTTTCTGTTTGTTTCTCAGCTCAGGAGTCTGGAGGTTCTCCCTGTCCCAGTTCATGTCCTGATCTCAACAAGTCCCAGACCCTAAGCTCCTTGTCAGAAAGCGGGGCTGTGCTTGTGGAAGTTTGCTGTCTGCTTGTGCTGGCGGTTGATAATAAGGTAATATTCTGAGTGCTGAGTAGTTATTGTCGAACAGTAGAAGAAAAATGCTCCAGAAAAGGTCTGTGGCCTGTGGCGGTGCACAGTGGTAATATCTGACTTATTTTGACTTTTAGGCGGCTGCAGAGGAGCTGTGTCTTTTGCTCAGCCAGGTCTTTCAGATTGTTTACACAGAATCCACCATCGACTTCTTAGACAGAGCCATTTTCGATGGAGCCACAACGCCTACCAGACACCTTTCTCTGTACAGCGGTGAGGAGAAACCAAAATCAGAGCCATCCTGCACAGATGCAACGGACTATTGGTTTGATTTAATGTTTACATTTATATATTTTTTTATTTCAAAGATGATTCTTCAAGCAAAGTGGATGTCAAAGAGCCTTTTGATGAAGAAGCCAGCTCGTTGTAAGTACTCCGCTTTTGAGTGACAGTTAGTGGTGTCGTCCTGACACATTTTGATCCATTGCTGAGGGTCAGTACAGCGTTGCTTCTTCTTTATACGGGGAACATTTTCTCAGCCCCATCCAGGTTACTATGGATGCAGACGGAAGCTCTCCATCTGCGTCCACCCCAGCGTCCCCTCAGACCAAGACGGCCAGTGAAGGAGAGCTCAGCACGACTGCTGCCGAGCTGCTGCAGGACTACATGACCACAGTACCTAGATCCATCCTATTCGACCTTCTCAAAGGAAAAAAGGAAAAGACTTTTTCTTCACATGTCTTTAAATGTTGTGTTTTCCCTGCCCCTCCAGTTGCGGACAAAGCTGTCGTCACAAGAGATCCAGCAGTTTGCTGCTCTGCTCCACGAATACCGCAACGGTGCCTCCATTCACGAGTTCTGCATTAACCTGCGGCAGCTCTACGGGGACAGCAGGAAGTTCCTCCTACTCGGTACAGCCGGGCTCTCCCCACTACGGTCGGCACAGATCTCATGTAAATGCACATGTACACCAGTTCTAAGCGCTGCCTCTCTTGCCTGTAGGCCTGCGTCCCTTCATACCAGAGAAGGACAGCCAGCACTTTGAGAACTTCCTGGAGACCATTGGAGTGAAGGACGGCCGCGGGATCATCACAGACAGCTTCGGCCGCTGCAAACGCACCGCCAGCTCGGCGTCCGATTCCACCACCAACGGCAACGGAGCCACCGGAGGGAGCAGTGAGAGCACAGCCTCGGACGAGGGCCAGGAAGCCTCGGAGGGGGACGAATGGGACCGCATGATCACGGACATCAGTAACGATATCGAAGCTCTGGGCTGCAGCATGGACCAGGAGGCAGTGACCCCCTGACACCTGGGACAGGGGCTGGTGGCCTAGCGGGATGAGCAGCAGGCTACAGCTAAGCGGATGAGATGAATGTGGTCCTTAGCACTGACCCTAAGAGTTATTTCATTGTATATTCCTCTAATTGTTGAGAGGACATTCCATTGTCTCCACACTCAAGGAAAACCTCAACTTGTGACCATTGAATCAACAAATGCACTTATGGAAACCTTGTAGTTGCAGTTAAGTGTGCTTCAAATGCATTTCAGATGGATTGATAGCCTCTGATTTTTTTAAAAACTTTTTTTGACAACTTTTTTCTTTGGTTTTGTACTCATTTATTGGCAGCATCTGCCACTGCTATCAGTAATGTAGCAAACATCTCCAGTCAGTGCAACACAGACTCCGGAGAGTTAATCAGAGGACTGTTCACATGTTTGTTTTTTCAGAAGGCAAAGACTGAGGTTTGTGCGTTTTGTGTAGCTAGAAATCAATCGGCTTCATTCACCAGAACTTTATTTTTCATCACGTGGTCTTGCTGTGACCGTGTAACATTTTGCTATGTATATTGTTTTTATCAGTAAGATTTGTATACTGCTTTGTTTTACATGATTATTTAACCTGTTTATCAGTGTTATCTCATTTATAGAGTTTTTTATTCTATTCTATTCTATTTTTTTTTTTTTTTTTTTTTTTTTTTTTTTAAATTTAAAGAGAAAATTCTGTAAAAACAAAGACCTGTCGATTTAAAACAACTGACAAAACCATTGAGTGGCTGGCTGATGTAAATTCATGATTTTCTGTCTTCAGCGTCATCATGCAGGTCATTTTTTGTAGCGTGGCATTTGCCACTGTGCCTTCACACCACAGTACTACTGCCAGCTGTCTGACACAGACGGGCAGGAAGGAGCCCTGGTTATTGAATCCATTTACACCCATTGTATGTTGCTGGTCACGATCCATAAAAACATGACATAGTCCTTTGCAGGAGTCTGCTGTACGGTCTCTGGTAGCGAGCACTTTGAGGTGAAACTAACTTCTTTGCTGGGATGCACCTAACCTACAAAACTTCATGAAAACAATCATCCATGAAACTGCCAGGACAGCTCGAGATGAACACGTTAAAGGCCCCCCAGCAGGCTTTTACTCACATTCCTCACAGATCTCTTTGTGTATGACCCCCCCCCCCCCCCTTTTTGGTGAATATACATACAAATGTAGTAGAACCAAAACAACCGTTGATCCTGGTTTCTTAGGCCTGCAGGCAGAGCCTGGATGGGCTGACGGGCTCAGACAGACAGGGCTGCTCTGAACAGAGGACTTGTGTAAGAATGTTTTTCTTTTTTTGCCATCACATTGTGACAGTGTCACCACATCATGTTGCCACCAAACGAGATTAAATCATTGTTTACTATGTGCCGTTGGTGTAATTGAACTGTTTTCTCACATGAATCGAAATTGGCCTCCTGTAAATTCCCCTCTTTAATCCAATTTCAGACTGAACAAAGAATTACTTGGGAAGGGACCCTATTGAAAAAAGCCATTTTGGGAAAAAACACATTTTCTGATAAGATCATTGAAGGCTCCTCTGTTGTTTTATAGAGCTTGCAAATAAACAGCAACAGTTAGGAACTCCTGTTGCCTAAATCACCGTGTCTAAGGAGGCTTTGATCAGCCAACTCCCTACTCAGTTCATGGAAAGGATTGTTTTTAAATTGTAAGGAAAACTCCATTAAATTTATCTTCGAGTGAAAACAACTTTTTTGTGGAAATTGCATATCACAAAGAACCTCCTCAGACTGTTAGTTAAAATTAGCTGACAAATTGTTGACAAAGACCACAAATCCTGATTAGTTGTGTTATAGCACATGAATTCATGAGATTCCATATTGTTTAATCTCTTTAAACTATTGAAGAGAACGTCTATTCAGGCTTCTTCTACAATCCTATATTTGTTTTTTTCTGCAAATATTAAAGGATCTATTAATGATGAATATTTTCTGTCATTAAGGAAGGATGTTCTTTCTATAGATCTTGGCGAGCATTCCATGATTTGTTTTTTCCATTGATCTTTCTAATTAGTCATTTTTTTAATCTATTCAATTATTTCCGTGCATGTCTTTCAAACAACATCCTTATAAGTGACTAATCTGTGAATGTGTAAAATGTCAACAAATGCTGCTATAAAGCTATGAAACCAGCTTGCCTGTTGGATGGAGAGAGAAAGTCTGCTACAAAATGAAAAAAAGACATGTGAGGAAAAAGTTTCCTTAAAATGAGTTTTCCACAAAGAAAATCCTGTTAAACATTATATATAATGTTTAACATTTAATATATATAAAGATTATATAAATAACATGGCATGGACACTTCAAACAATGTGATCTTTTTAATCTTTTGCAAATAGTTTCCAAATTCGTTTGGGTTTGTTTTATTGGAATTCTGTTTTAGGAAAAAGGGGAAAAAAAGAAAGAATGAGGCAGAGAGTTCATCCCAAAATGTATGTGACTGCCCTCTTGGCAGCCTCACACCGACAGAGTCGTGGGTTTTCAGCAGCAATAAGCTCAAAGAGCTGGAGCTCATGCATGAAAACCTCCAGCTCAGCAGAATCATTCATGACATGCCACTTCAGGACGGAGAGGGTTGCAGGGATCACGTAGAAAAAGTCATAATCCCACAGTCCTGCCTCCACACATACCGGTTTTATGATTTCAGCGCCATTAGAGCTTAGTAAGAACAATTCTACTATCACAACAGTCATTTAAGCAATAAATCAGCTGCTAACTTTTGGAACATAAAACGTCAGGAAGGTAAAGTGTTTATCCCTGAATCCTGCCAGTGATTAAAAAGCATCCTGCCTCATCCAGCAGTTGCACACAGCTCCAGAATACCTCAGGGCATGATGATCTGAGACTCCTCCTGGTGTTTTACAGATTTCTCACAGGGACATATGAGACACTTGACCTGAGCAGGAAACATTTGAATTATTGTGTTTGACCCCTCTCAGTTTACAGTTTTGTTCTGGCTGAAATCGTCTTCGTAAAATTGTATCTTATTTAACATAGCCACTGTTGTATCACCTTTCATAAGTCGTGGACATCAATATTATATTTTACAATTCAGACAACTGTACAAACTCTCTGTAGAAAGCATTTATTAACTTTGGGTAAGAAAGAGGGGGGGGGGGGGGATGAGTTCAATTTCAGAGTTCTTCCTGGATATTAAATCATGTGTATCCTTTAAACAGACAGTAATTATCACAGGAACAAAGGCTCCCATCAAGAGCTCAGGACTGTACAATGGAGCCTTAGTTAGAGGGGAAAACATTTCCCAAACCACTGGAGACGGTTATCAGTTCAGAAAATACAGCAGACATGGAAATTTAGCAGCGATGTGGCTGATGAGGACAAAGAAATCTGACAGGGAACTGAGTCCGGATGGACTGAAGCGCTGAAGCCTTAAAGCACATTTCATTGGTCTCCTATGGTGTTGGCTTATCACACGGTCCCTGAACACCAAAAGGAAGTGACCATAGCAAAGTTGTTCCTGAACAAACTGTTGCCTATCAGGGAGGATGTCCCACCTAGCAGAGAGAGAACCGCCGAGAGTTGATGTTCATCTTGGTCACGCCGATGAGCCTCAGAGGGGCCGAGAGCCCGAGCCCCGGGGTCACCGGGCACTCGCACAGAAGCTCCGACAGCTCGTCCTTCTCCTCCAGGCCGAAGGTGGCGTCGTTGAGCATGCGGCGATGAAGGCGGCACGTCTGCTCGATCTTCAGCGTGCTGATGTCGTCCCGGAGCTGTATGAGCTGCCTGGCCAGCTGCTGGTCCTGCAGCCGCATGTCTGTCTGCAAAAGGCAGGGCGGGAGGCTGAGAGGTTCCCTCCCATAAAAGACAGCTTTCACACATTCAGCCACTCCTTCCCACAACATCTCGCGCGCACCGGCTCACGTGGTCTTTATCGTGTGGCAGAATCCCAATGGAAAACTCACATTGGGATTTCCACAAACAAACTGTGCCTCTGCGGAGCTACTGCGGGCCTCTGAAGTCTTTGTGCAACATGTTTGCAGCCCCATAATGTGCGAGTTTGCCTCAATCAGTGCGTCTTTGTGTGCCCGGCCCGGGCCTGTGAGCCACGGCTGAATGTGCGGAGTAATTGAGCAGAGTAAAAATGATTACACTTGCAGAAACTCTGTGTCCTTCTATTTTCTGAGTCATAATCTATCACACCGCCTAACACCAACAGGATTCTTCTGGCTAGCAATCACACAGTGTGAGCTCCGGCAAATTCTAATTGGCTAAGTAGCATTAGGTTTCGTGTTTTAATCTCAAGTGCTGTTTTTTTTTTTTACCGTCCAAAAACAAAACCTAAGGAGGTATTTAAGAAAACTGTACTCACCAGCTCTCTTCTGAGCCAAATGAGAGCTTCATCGATGTTTTCAAACCCCTTCAGCTCTCTTGATGGCATCTTCCGTGGAATGTCGTCAGAGTTTGTCACTGTAGTCCCTTTAGGCTCAACATGGATGGGGTATTTAACTGTCCCTGCCTCTTTCAACTTTTCTACCTCCAGCTGGGCTTTCCACTCCAGGTAAGAAGGCCTCCTGGTCTCCAGTCTTAATTTCTCCGTCAAAGCCTTTAGTGTCATGAGATGGTCATCTCTGGGAGTATCTACATCGTCCTCCGGCCCACTGGATCGGTTGGCTACAGTCTGTGGAGCTGACGCTGTCTCCATCATCAATGTGCTACATGCAAAAAGGCAGAAAACTGTCAAATGAGAGGTAAAACAGAAAAAAAAACATTTCCTGAGCTTCAATGACCTTGTTTATTGTTGTTTCTAGTTTTTTAAGATGCCGGGACTGTAAGTAATCTGTTGAATAAATCTTTTGAATTACCACCAACAGTTATTTTTTGCAGAGAATAGACTGAGTCAATGTGTTACTCTGCAGAAAGACGAAACCTCAGGTTGGACATGGCAATATCCTACAAAGACAAGCATCTGCGCACATTTTTCTCATGTCTATAAACTAATTTAGACGGAGCACATGGCCTCTCAGATTCCACATAATTATGGCACAACACATGGGGGAACGCATCTCCAGGACTTTCATGTAACAGGAACAAACTGTTTCCTAAGCAACCACACAAACTTTCTAAAAAAGGATCAGTAGTTTTCTACATCGTGGTTTATTGCCTAAACCACCCCAAAGAAGTCACAAGCCACTGGAGCAATACGGCCAGCAGGCTGACAGAAACATTTACGTCCGAGGTAACATAATTAATGGTGTTCATGAGACTATTTCAATGGAAGACTATGGGCACATGTATGCAGTGTGGTTTTACCCAAGTAAATGCACTAATATAATGCTGGTATTCCATTCCGAATATAACCTCACATCAGAAGAGGTTTGAACAAGTCTAAAAAGTGGAAACCTAAATAACATAAAATGAATTCCCACTTGTATTTGATTGCAGATGGTAAGAATGTAAGACATTACGTGTATTGCCCCATGATCTTATTTTTATTCATCAAGGTACGTCCAGTGCTGCCATTAAAATACTTACCAGTATGTAGGGACATGGGGGAAATAATGGACCTTCAATAGAAGAAAAAACAACAACGAAACAAATAAAGAAATAATTCAAACGATTAAAGAAAATAATTTTTCAAAGAAATGTAAACAAGCCAAAGTTGTTACGCAACCCTCTTAGACATTTGTGAGGATTTGTGATCCTCAAAGGTAGACTGGGAATGATTGGCTCCGTCCACAGTGCATGACATCCTTAAACAAATGATTAAAAGAATTTGGATGAATTTTGGAGCATAAAGTTCAAAGGAGGCAGATGTGGTGGACGCATGACACGATCAATATTCAGTATTCAGATCTGGTTTTGGAGAAATGGACTCCATGTGCACCAGATTAGAGACAAAAAAGGACCTTTCAGACTGTCCAGAACACAGCATCTGTGACTGTGTGGGTTGGGCAACAGTTCTTTACTCTTGAGATTTAAGAGAAGCTGCTTTAAAATCATCCATTTTCCAGGGATCTGCAATTCACAAGGACAAATCTGAAAACCTTAAAATCCATGCCTGTGGAAGAGGAGGCTGCAGGCACTGAGCTTGCATGGCCTAGCCTCCATCTGGAATCAGAAACTGAGGATACACACAGACTCATTCAGTCATTCATTTACTTTTAAAATGACCCGGAGGAACCGCTGCCTAATTGATGTAACATTTCAATCCAAGTTCCGATAAGTATGTCCACTACAAAAAACTACTAAGGTTTAAACTCCCCATTTAATGATGCTGGAAAAGTCAAAGGGCAAGAGCTGACTTACTGCTGCATGTCCGGTTACGGAGGGGAATGTGCTCAGTTGTTCCATAATGGGCACAGCAGACAAGCCGTGAAGTCACTGCCCCAGTATCTAATGATCAACTTGGCCATTCAGCAAGGTAAAATAAACCTCCGCCTGTGCAAAGTAGCCGACCGTCCAGCAGTGGATCTGCTGTTATTCTTTACAGGAATCAATGCGTCTCCTGAGACCGTGCTGTTAGGAGGGCATCGTAGCAGGAAGTATGGATTTCTAAAGGATCTGTGGCACCACGGGCAAGCTCATTTAGATTATGAATATGAAATGCAGAGCAAGAGGGATTGGGGAAGCTGTATTATTGTGTGATTAAATGGTAACAACTATAAAGAAATGAAAGGGTAGAAAACCACTGCAGTACTGACTGTTCTGGTTTAGTTTGCGGTGTGAAACGGCGGGGATGCCAGAACTTGGTCTGGCTGAGCAGCATAGAGTGACTGGCCCCCCTATGTGGAGCAGATCATCATGTTTGCATAACAAACCCACCTGTAGACTTGAATCAAGCCTCAGTGCTTTTCTCCTCCAATATCTAACCTATCCTGCCTGTGGGGCATTTGGAGATTTTTTTAAATCTTAGAATCTGAGATAATCATGAGCATATAGGCATTATCTAAAGAAATCTTCATCAAGCTGCTCCTAATGTTTAAGTACAGCAGACTGAAAAGTGGCAGAGGAAGTAAAAACAAACTATTTGTACCATATTTAAGCACAGTATACCAACAGGTACTCCAAGCTGTTTCAAGGAGATTGAAATAAAAATTCTAACTTACTCAACCTATAATAAGAATATTTTATGCCATCTTTTGGAATGCAGACATGATCGACATAAAAGTGGACTAAACCTGTGCAAAGGTTCATATGTTTGTTAAATGTCAGCTTTATCATCAATTCATTTTGTCAAATACTGAAAAAAGTATGTAACATAAATCTCCAAAAATTATAATCAATCCCTACAATACTCTCAGACTTCTCATGAAGTATGTTCCACACATCTATCCATCTTTTTAAGATATTGTATTTTTTAAAAGCCAAATGTCAGATCACAAAGTCGTCTCAAAGTGAACGTTTCCCCTTTTTACGACACATCCGAGAGGACAGTGTTACCGGAAAACGACGTAAATGAACGTTTACCTTGACGGAGTTTCCCAGCAGCAGCAGCAGTAGCAGTCCACTTTGCCATCGTTAGAGCTAAGACCACATCGCTGCTGAGACCGCTGACCCCCCCACACCCTCACTCCCTCCCCTCTCTATACGAGGTCCATTGGTTTCTGAACACGGCGCTGCCGGAGGAGGGGCGGGGCCGTTACGTCATGTTCTGGTTGCCCGGAGACGCCTCAGGGATCCAAAATCAGGCTTATCCGGTGTGTGGAAATTCAAACAAGCCACAGCCTCACAACACCTTAAAAATAGTGATTTTAATAGAACAAAATTCACAAAAAAACATACCAACACATAGGGGCCCTACCACCACCGAAGCCTTAAACACAAACTAATGTGGAGAAGAGCTGAGACATGTAAGGGTTCCATGTTCCTGTGTGTGCATCAGTTGATTGTCGAAATCAGTTGAAAGACTTACACTTTGAAAAACAGACAGAATAATTAAATACCAGAACGGGATTTCTGTTTATGCGTGTGTGCTGTACAGCATTCTCACAATTATGAAATCTGCTGAAGTATTAAGTGTGTCACATTGATGAACCTCTCCCCATAGAGAGTTGTTTGAAACTGTCATATTTAAAAACAGGAGCTCAGGTAGTTGATAATTGAATGCCTTCAGACCCGTTTAAGAGTTGAATGATGTTCATAGCTGAAAGTATGCCGAAGTAGTTTGAGACTGAAAGGGGTCAAAGTTTTTGTAGGATTTGAAAGATTTGCCATTCATTTCAAGATGACCAAAAACAAAAAACAAAACAAAAACTCTCAAAAAGTTCAATATTTGAAAAATGTTTAAGATATATACACCAAAAGACATTGCAAAATTGTCCTAAACAACGTGAACGTTTTCATAAATAACTGGTTGAAATCACTCAAAGTGTTTGGAACGAGTTATACATTGAAAAATGTGCAGAAAAAAAAAGTTACACTTTCCTGAGAGTGCTGTACAGTATCTCATCATAATATGTAGATAAAGACAAACAGGAAAATAATAGTGAGAATAAATAGGTATATGTATAAAAGTGAAACTGAGGGTTTATAGTGCAGATTGTCATTGCGATCATGGTGCTACCAGCTGGACACAGTGCAGAAGAGCTCCATAGAATGGGGACATTTGCTTTGACACAGGAACCTGAATGTGCTGTAAAATATAAAACTCATTTTACAAAATAATATACATTACTCCAGCACTCAACACACACTGATTGTCTAACCTCTATGTATTTTTGTGGCATTTTCTCTTAAAAACCTAAACCTTAAAAAGACTTAAGATCATTACTTCCAAACAAAGAGCCTTAAAAAAAAACATAGATTTACAACTCACAAAGAACAGTGACCACAAAGTATACAAAACACTTCAAAGTGCTCAAGTGTACAAGTACAATGCCATGTTTTTAATAATTCAACTAGAGTGATATCCTGCTTGAGGCTCAGTTATGCAGAGCCAGAGAGCCAGGTGAGTTTTATAATGCGAGCTCCTCTATGTCATCATCAAATGAGGTGATGGCCCGGACGGCAGGCCTGCTGTCTGCAACCTGTAAGGTGTTAACAGCAGAGGCTGGAGGAGTTGAAGACCCTGAGCTGAAGTTAAGCAGTCCTTCCCGTCTCGAGCGCACTCCATTGGGGGTCGGTGGACGACCAAGAAGTTCCATTTTATTGGAAACACTCATATTGTCCCCAGCAAGTATGGCCTGGGGACCAAATAGTTGCTGTAAGAGGTTTGACTTCTTGTCCTTCTTGTCCGTTTGTTTTTCTTCCTTTTCCTTATCTGCAGCCACACCTCTGAAATTAAAAAATCCTATGGCTTCTAATGGGGAGTCCCTGTCCTCTTTGGGGGGAGGTGGAGGAAAGCCAGAGGACGCTCGAAAAACCGAGTGTCCAAATGAAGGTGCATAGCCTCCAAACGCCAAATCCTCACTGGAGGTTTGAGAACGCAGATTTCTTCTACCCATTCCTGCTGTGATAGCTCCACTCTCTGTGCCTGACCTCCTTCTTCCATTCTCTCCGCTTCCAGCGGGCAAAGTACTCGTCTCAGCTGATTCTGTGAGGCTGAAAACGGAGGAATTCTTTCTCTGTTCTGGCGGATGTGGAGAAAAATTATTACTAGTACTCTTATTGGGCTCAGAGGGGTTTGGGTCAATAAAAATGGAGTCCTGCGCTCCCTGGTTTTGACGGTCTATTTCACGCATCTTGGCCAGCAGCTGCTCTTTCTTGCGACGTGCTTCCTCTGCTGCTTGCTGATGGGACTGAGGTACCTCGTTCCACCTGCTGACCTCCTCCTGGACATGACTATGGTTCCAGTAGGTCTCTTCCTCCTTCTGGCTGAAGAGCGAACTTGTCCTCTTTCTTTCTTCCTCTTCATCCTTTTCCATCTCCCTGCCTTTAAACATAATGTAGTGGATTCAAGCACAAGTCATAACTGCCACTCCATTTACTTTCTACATATTCTGCAAATTCAGAAGCAATTCATTAGCATTCTCTACTTGTCCTTACCATCTCTGAATTGATTTGCCTTTCTTTCTAACACATCTGGCTCCTTGCTATGTTTCTGCACCATCTCCAGCTCTCTCTCCTTCACCAACTCCTTCTCCCCAGCTTTTTCTTTCTCCTGCTTTTCAGAGTCATTCTCTGGCTCTCCATGTCTGTCCACTTTATCAAGTTCCTGTTGGCAGCATTAGAGGAAAGACGAACAAGAACTGAGTGACAACAAACAAAATTGACCCATCAGGTGCCGGTGGGGGGGGGAGATAATGCGTAGAGATTTCACCTTAAGAGATAAGTACTCATCAGGAGCCTGTTCGCTGTCAGCGTCGCTGATGGCAGGGGGGGGCGTGGGGAAATCCAGACTGGCCGCTCTGTCCTCAGTCTGTACGGCCTTTGTGCTGTTCCTGCTGGTGGCTTTGTAAAACAAGGACAACCTATTATTTACTTTTGTTGACCCCCGCCCCCGAATATGAATGACCAACCTTATCCATCAACACACTCCATGTTCAACTGTAAAATCTCACCTTTCCGTTTTGTGTTTGTGCCATTTTCAGTCTCTTTTCTTATTGATGGTTTCACTATGCGGTTGGCATATATATTTCTCACATCAAGTTCCCTTTCTTTTTCCTGATAAAAAAAAAAGCATCTCATAAAACAACTCTTTACTTTCACCGACAATGATAAGCAGTTTATGGTTTCAGTATGTTTCCAGTTTTCACCTTGAGCCTGCTGGTCAGCCGGTCCAGCTCCTCCTGCAGAGCCCTGATCTCTTCCTGGGCATTGATGGTCTTCTTCTTCTCTGCAACCAACTGTCGCTGATAACTGCTGCTGGTCAGCTCCACGCTACGCTCCAGTTCCTTCAAGCAAAAAGGTGCAAATACAATCGTTATCAGGTAATGATATTGATTATAAACAGAAATTTTATTTACAGATAGGAAAACCAGAAAAAACATGTTTACCTTAATTTTATGCTCTGCATCCTGGGCTCGTGTTTTCTCTTCCTCTAAGCTACGGTTTAGCTCATCTCTGGTGCCCAATTCTCGCTGGTTGACCAGCTTCTTCAGACGTGTAATGGTCAGCCGGCTCTTTTGTAGTTGCTCCTCGCTGTCTTTGAATCGCCGCTCAGCTGCCCGCTCTTGCTCTTGTGAGCGCCTGAGCCTCTCACGCAGCACATGGGTCTCATTCGAGTGCCGTGACAGTAGCTGGGAGATCTCGCTTTCCGTGTCATCGTAACGCTGCAGGGCTTTCTCTTGACGCACCTGAAGCTGCAGCACAGGAAAAGTTTTTTAACCAAGTGTAGATGGTGAGGGTCACACAGAGAATATGTTAGAATGCTATGCCTTAATCAGCATCCTTAATTTACTATGAAATATATACATGTTTAGTCATGACTAAATCAAAGAGTGTTACCCATACTTGTCTGAGAATTTGATTTTCCCTTTGTATTTCCCGGTTGCGCTGTTGCAGTTCAGAAAGCGCATTGCGCAACTCATTGATCTTTAGGAGGCGTGCAGACAGCATACGCTTGGTAACCAGGTCCAGGTCTTTAGGCGGGGTGGACTCCTTGCTTTGTGAGCGCACACCTCTGCGATGCTGCTGGGTCAAAGACAGGCCGCCTAGTCGCTGTGAGTGAGACGCACCCCAGCGCCCCGCACCACCTGCATGGAAGCAAAACACACATTGTTCCAAGACATGACAATGGTAATGAAACATTTATGGTAACCATTACAACACAACAGTTCAAAATCCCTGAGCACTAACAAGTAGCGTTAAAGGATAAACATGGAACTCCAGCTGGATTAATCTTACAAATAATTGGAACAAAAAGTACTCTGAGACGTCTTTCTTTTATATAGACGATCTTGTCAAAAGTGGCCTCACACTGCCATCACCTGGACAGTTTAGTGAATAAAAGTCAGTTTTAAGTTGATCTAATTAGTCTATAAATGCTCAGTCAAATCTTAACTTTACATACCGGTTTTGTTGAGAAAGCTTCTGGAAGACCGCTTTGTCCGCACCCCTCGTTGTGGGGTGAGAGATGGGGTCCGGGACCGGGAGAATGAGGAAAGTGAGCGTTCAGAAGGTGTTGCTTGCTCATAGTCTTCAGAGTAAAATGAACCATCACTTCTCCGTCCCTCTCCATCTGATATCCGGTCGCGATCCGAATCTGAACACCGCGTTTGTGTTCTCGATCTGCTCTCAACGCGGCCTTCTTTCCCCTGGGTCTTGTTTTTTTTGTGCTTCTGTACAGAGGATGCTCGAGAATCTTTCTTTGTACTCCTCAGGGAATGGCGACTTGAGTCCAGGTTGTCTTCACGTAGGTTAGGGGTATTTTCATTTTCCATGCTGTCCCTTTGAGAATGTGAACTAAATTCATTTAAAAAAGGGAGAAACAATGATTTCTGAATTACTGATGAGCAGAATAAAGTCTCAACGCAACCTTAAAAATAATCTAAATGACGATTTTGAGAAGGGCAAAACAATAATTACAATGTGGGCAATCTGGTTTCTCTGGGGCTTTCTGCATTGTGTGTCTTGGTCACTAAGCAACAACAATCATGAGGATGTCTATGGCACCAAGGTTTTTCACCACTGCCCTCACTAAAAATCGTCTCTATAATCTCCAAATGTGTGTTTATGTGTACAACTATGTACCTGCTGTAAACTGAAATATTAACTGTCTTTTAAATAAATTGTATATTTTTGGACTCTGTGAAAGACATTTATTGAACGAAATGTCTTATTTCATAAACCATGCTAAGAACATTGTCATTTAATGAGTATGTATCGAAGGCAACTTTGGTACTCAGAGTAACACCATACCACTATATATGGAGAAAGCTCACATTGTACACCATAGCTCTATAATCTAATCAAATGCCTGCTTTTTCAATCAGTCATAAGATTTCTTGCACCCCCTTTGAACAACAGTTATTTCAAGCATCCCTTATTTGCACAATAATGCCCAATAAACATGCCAAAGCCCCTTGCATAGTCTTTCCTAAGTGAAAAAACTAATAATTGATTATGTAAATCACTGTAAGACTGGTCGAGACATATTTCCAGTAATCAACATCTACTTTCTCAACCTATAACTAAATGCCATTTTAAGAAAAAATAGTCTGAAATAATGATAACATCTTAGACTCACCCCATAGATCACATCAATATCACCTCTGCTCTCTTCAGTGTCATTTTCTCCTCATGATTGGGAAGCATTATGGGTCTGACACCACATGATGACACTCCACATGCCACATAGTATGTTTGTATATACATATAAATATATATATATATGTAGAAAAATACTTATTTCGAATCGGTGCTTGCTTTGTGAAAACAGACAATAACAAAGTGTGTTGTAGTTTAGCGGTCCAGCAGTAGTGGACTCTCGTTCTTACTCTTTTTAATGAAACAGACTGATTGGATTTAAGTAGGCCGTGTGCTGCGGACAGGTGCTATGTTGTTGTCAGACTGGTCGCCGAGGTCGATATTTAAGAGGGACATCTGCAACTACACGTAATATACTTTGTTAAACGCACAAATAATAATAGCGGAAAGGACACGTTTGAGTTTTACAACATTAACAAGCTCTCTTGAGAGCTAATGGTACGGGTAAATCGAGAGCTAAATAAAATACTAGCATGACAAGAAAAACAACATTCAACAGGTGAACTTTAAACGCTACCGTTGGGAATCTGTGAGCACAAACCTGCCCGTTTCAAAGCTTCTAGAAAACATGACCCAAATCTTAAAAACACTCACCAGCTTCTCCCAGACTACTGCTATTGCTAGCTTCATAGCTTAAATGACCAATAAGCTAGCTTGAACTTTAGCTGTCTTTAAATATAAAAAGAACAAACCGCTCAACGGTTTTGGAAGTAAACTGTTGAAGTTACCGTGCACGTACGCACCGTCCTGTAACTATCCGTCCCCAAAAGGGGATATATGCCTCTACAAAGTAACGCCGTTTGTATCAGTGCACGCCTTAGTTTTTACTCCTGTGAAGCCCCTGACGCCCTACCATGACAACCGCAGCACTTCCATGCAATAACACAACAACGCCACTACGGTGGCGCTAAAGTAGGGAGCACTTGTGTGAAGAGGCCAGTGATAGATTTGAGCAGCAGAAAGCACAACACTTGGGTAATAAACAGATAAATCAAAAAGTATTTAGGTCGCAATCGATTTAAAAGTGATTCTGCAATTGTTAAGCGCATAGGACAAGTACATTGTTGAAAAATACTTGGTTTAAACGGTTTGTTTGGGTTAGGGTCTATTTTTCATTTCTATATAGCCTATCATAGAAATGAAATTCCCCATGCAGTGATAGGCTAAGCAAAAACGTACGTCCAACTTCGTTTCACCTCCAAAATAGCAATTCCTAAAAAGTAAGTTCTCACTTATAAGTAACAAAACAGACTATTTTTGCAGTAATAAAAGAAAGATTTCAAGTAACATGAATTTAAATAAAAATCAATTTTCTTAATGACATATTGACGCACAATAAGATGGATTCCACGCTGTAGTTAATCTCAAAATCGGCCTTTGGTTTTAAAAAAGAACAGTATTACGCAGAAAAACGGAGGGGAAAAGGTATCGTGTTTGCATCGAGGGGTGCATATAGTCGTTTATTTTGAAAGTTATCCCGGAAGTTTCTGTTGCACAGTGCTCACTGAGCGTCGTTTGCGGTGTCACTCAACGCGAGCGCACGCTGTTTTATTATCATGGGTCAGAATATGTGTTGGAACAACAAATAAGCGCTCGTGTAATGTTTTATTTGTAACTCCCAGCTATTTTTGGTGCTGTAAACGAACTTGGTAAACTGAAAACAGTTTGACAGCAATCTGATGTTAATTTGGGATTAAAATGGTCATCAAGGTTTACGTCGCCTCATCAAGTGGCTCGATCGCGGTGAGTGTTTGCAAAGGCTTCCTAAAACTTGTCAGCGGTTGTATTAGGATGCAGGCATATAAACATTTTCTTTAAATGTATAAATCTTTGTAATCTTTTATCAGCTGAGCGTAATTATGTAATCAATCTTGGCGCGTGTTTAGCGCTTCCATGTCAGACTTGTATTAAACCGTGAAAGAAAGCATCATTCAGACAGGTGTCTTGGCGACCAGGATAAACTGGATTTATTGTTTTCATTTTACTCATTTTACTTGTGAGCAGTGGTCTGAGCTGTACACATGCCATGTTTACTTATTTTATTTTTTTAATTGCTTTATTCTGGAGACATAAAATCAAGTCATGATGGTCCACCTGCACCACTTCAGAATGTATAGGCTACATATTAGCATGGACTCTTCATTATTTTCTAAATGTGTCCTCAAAAAGAGAATATAACTAATTTTCTTCTCTCTTATATAAGAAAGACTGTTAGGTTAGACTGGGTGATTGACAGATAATCACATTGAATAAATATCTGAGGTTGTCTTAGAAAAAAGAGGGGATTATTTGTGTATAAAGCTTTTGGGTTCTGCTTTAGGAGCATAATCAAGAGTTCAGAGAAGTGTTAACCTCAGGGAAGTTTCTGTTTTTATCTATTTTTCTTTTATCTTTTGGACTTACCATATTATTGTATGTTAAATGTATCAGAGATGTCCATTTCAAGTTGGTGAGGGGCTCCTATGAATAATTGTAATATCTGCTACAAAATGCACAACTGAGCTTTTAAAATATAAAAAGAACTATACATTATAGTCTGATTCAACATAATTTGTCTCCCATTTCTTTAACTTTTAGCATGTCATTACAGAAGTCTGTATTAAAATGGATGGTGGAAATAACTGCGAGTTGAAACTTCTGCCCTGCTGCTGTCTTTTGGCAAGCAAATGATACATGCCTTAGAAAGTCCAGCTGATATAATGTGAGCACAAATTCAAACAACTCTCCTGCATGAAGTTTTAAAGAATTAGGTAATGGTACAAATGAGTAATACATTTATTTTATCAAGCTTCGTTTCTAGAAAAGGTCTTCTACAATCTGTGACTGTTTACAAAGAAGTTATTTTTAAGCCTATGACACATTAATTTAAAACACACAGACTCTCCCTTACACTCACCCGAACACACACAAAGCACTGTAATGTACGCTTGAATAAGTCCACCATTTGGGTCAGTTATGTGAGTGCTCATGTGAATATGATTATCTCTGAACGATTCAGAATTAAGTTACAAGTTAATTGAGTAAAGAGAAAAGGTGAGTGTGTTCTTCAGGTTGAGACGCGTGAGCGTAATATGTCTGGTGACACTAAAATGGAGAAAACTGGAACTGGTCAAGAGATATCATCTAGAACGCATACTTATTTAAATCCAGTGTCCAATATTTTCAATAAAAAACAAAACAAATAAAAAGTATAACAGAAGGATGCATGTATGGCCTCATAAAATCATAAGCAGTTTAACATCCGCAGGTTAGTGGGTCGGAAATAATCAGCACAGAATAGACGGGATGCAAATGAGGTTATGCCCGACTCTTCATTGAATAGATGTGTCATGAATGACAGTTTTATAGGCAGAGCGACTAACAATGTCAGTACAGTCCAGCATCATACATTGTTAAATAAATTAGTTTAAAGTAACTCACAGCTTTCATAAGTATTTTATTGTCACGGACACTTTTATCTTTTATTATCACTATCATAATTCTAATTTCTTTTGCTGATTTTAAAGTTTTAAGCCAATTTTTTTTTGTCATTGAGAATAGGAATTATATGATGGTTTCCCTCCAAAAGACCTCACTATCCTCTTTCTGTAAACAAGAGGGGAGGATTAGTTATCTTATCAAGAAACTAATCCCCAAAAATGGAAAGTCCACTTACAGTTTGAGTTTGGTGGTTAGTATATCAAACCCTCTAAATCGTAAGTCATCCATCTCCCTGCCACACTGACCCTCACTCAAACTCTCCAGGAGCACCTCATTCATTCATTATTTAGAGCCATGCAGCATGCCTTTCACCTTGGAGGACAATCACATCATTCATTGTTTGCTGTTCTCTGTGGCATAAATTGTAGTCGGCTAACAGTCAATCCATATGGAATACTTAACCTTTGAACACCACGAAATGATGATGAAGACAACGCCTGTTGTTCCAAATGTGGTTTACTTTCCAAATTAAGTCTGAGTCCAAATGACATAGTTCTATTATGGCCATACAAAGAGAAGCTTATAGCTTTTAGATAACAGGAACTGTCCAGAACAATTCCTGTCTTAAAGCTGCAACAATAGCATCATTGTTGCTATGAGTTCATAAAGTAATGGGCTCATATGCTATTTCTTTTACCAATGCATCAAATACAGAATAGCGCATATATATTAATTCAGTATTAACAATACACACCCACATATGCTCAGAAGTTAAATTACGTATTTCTGTGACTGAAGTCAGTGCAATAACAAAGCATGCTTATGTAGTGCTTGATGATGTTGGTCCGGCTTTCTTTGAAACTTTGAATATAAACAGTTTACAGATAACCAAAATCATAGTGAGGAAATCTGCAGACACAGAACAGTGCAGGTTTAAGAGTTGTGGTCTGTAGCCCTGTCTCTAATGGGTGCTCACGGCCCATTGAGTGGATTTTTTGTGCTTTCTAAATGTATCCTCTTGTGTTTCTTTCCCACAAATTTCACAAACATAGTCATGCAATCTCGGTCACATATTATATCCCAGAGGTATGCTCTGTAGGGAGTTGCTACATCCATCCCAGATCACTGTTGGCAAAGTTACTTCCATTCTGTGCAGAATGAGGTATCTGGTCAGTAAATGTCTTCATCATTAAGAAGAGCACCTTTAAAATCCATCACTGAACCATCTTTTTTTCTATAGATAAGAACATAGTGACGATAGTAGCTTACTACTGCTTCTCCTGTAGTAATGTTACCATAGTGATATAATGTAAGCTTCATCGTAATTACAAGTGTGTCAGCTTTGAGATTTCAAACTTAAGCTCCTCCACTAACCAGTAATCCTTCTTCAAGACCCTGTTGCCAGTTGAGTCTGTGTGAGTGAGGTGGCTGCATTCCGAGTGTAAGTGTTTGTGTGACCAGGAGAGTAAGTCCCTCTTGGTCTGATGGGTGTCACTTTACCGTTGGTCATTACAGGAGTTAGTTACAGCAATATACACACATTCAAGCCTCTTGCTCCATATCCATGCATATGGAGGAAGTACTGGGTAACACCATGGTTAAAATGTTAAACATGTTTTTTTACTTAGTTTCATCCTCCTTGATTTGTTTATTTTTACCTGTCCAGGTAAAGAAGCACCAGCAGGCTGTGGTGGGTTTCCTGGAGGCAAATCGAATCAGTTTCCAAGAAGTAGACATTACAATGCTGGAGGAGCAGAGACTCTGGATGTACCGCAACATACCCAAGGATAAGTTACCAGAGCGGGGCAACCCACTGCCTCCACAAATCTTCAACGAGGATCATTATTGTGGTGTATGATGGATATCAGTTAATCTTTTTTTCTAATTACCAGCTTGTGATTAGGTAGCAAAAACACAAATTTGAATACATAGTTTAAATCAACATGCATATATTTCTTTCTTTTGTTATTCTTTTTCTTTTAGTTCATTCTAAATTCATGAACAGTATCGATCACTTTTTTTCCCATTTAGTTGCTAAAAATCAGTTAAATCTTTCACAGATAACTCAAAGGGTACATGGTTCAGCAAAATGTTACAAACATGAAATTTAAGAAAGGAGATCACCGGCAAGATATCCAAAACTGGTATGTGAGCTAATACTGAGTTTGAGTTTAAGATATGATCTGATCTCTTGCATCTGATCTCTTGCATCAAATAAATACAAACATTTTTAAAGTATAACATTTGTTTGATTAATTCATTCTTTTAAAAAGGACACGAGATGTTTTTATGTTTAATAAGAAAGGTTTTCTTTTTGAATGGAAGTCTTTTAGGGCCTAGAGAGCATCAGTGGTATTGCACTTTAAGACACTTTCCCAATGATGTCACATCTAGTATTAAATAAATTATATACCCTCTGAGAGATATGGAGCTGCAAAGCACTGCCAGTCTTCACCTGCACCATATTAACCCACAATGCAACTTTTGAAGTGATGGTACTATTACGATAAATATAATGTGTGACAAAACAGTACAAACAGTACAGAAGCACATATTTCTTTCAGGGTAACTCTTTACATGCTTGGATAATTGTGGGATATCCTATCCATTTAATATACATAATTATAAAGCATCCCAAGGATAAGATACCTCTGATAGTGAATAAGTTGGAGCAGCTAGAGCTCACCAGTTTTTATTCTCGTCTGAGACTGCACGCTACACTCTAATCCTATCGTAATCCAGTTTTACGGATGGGGCAGATTATGTGTTCTGCCTGCCGTGCCATCACTCTCACTGGTTAAGGTAATCCAACATTACCCTGAAATGTTGTGTTCAGAAAATTATGTTAAAAGCAGCCCTGCGCTGTGAAGGTTCACAAGCATCTCAGAAATGTCGTGTGATTACATTACACCTAACGTCCTTATTTTTTTCCACCCAGGACTATGAAGCCTTCTTCCAGTCAAAGGAGAACAACACTGTGTTTGCATTCCTTGGGCTAAATTCCCAACCCTCTCAGAAAGTAAGTAAATATGTATACACACTGAAAAACACAGCTCTCTGTGGCGTGCTGTCAATATGAAACAGCCACTGTGGTTTGACATCAGCAGCCTCAGACAGTAAACACTGCACTTGGTTAAAAGGGCCGACCATTTAAAAAAGTGGATGCTTATAGCTGGCTGTGCTCTTAATGTGCAGAAGTTAGGTAAATTAAATGAACAAAATTGCAAGTATGATGCGGGAGATTAGCTTCTCAAATTTTTTTTTTTATTGGACTTGTTTTTTGCACACAATTAGCAAAAGGAGTACAATAAGGACTGATTGGTTTTGATATTTGATTGTGATTAAAAAATTGTGGCAACCTTCAATCACTCGGTTGTTGACTGTGTGTGGTTAGGCTCAGAAGGCTGCAGGAAACCTGTTGACTTCTCACTGTGATAGTTATATTTCATAGCAGTTTTGATTGCTTGGCGGGCAAATGACTTCAATCGTAGTTGCTAATCTGTACTTCTGTCAGAAATATTTTTGCTGCTTAGATAACCTAGTATTTAAGGTAAGTGAGAACGATGTGAAATATAGAGAAATGTTTACTGATATTCCTCTTTCTTGTGCTTTTATGTGTCCAGGATTCAGGTTCCTAAATCGCACAGCTGCTTGGTGTCCTATGAAAACCATCATCTGCAACCATGTGCATATTGTCCCGCATTGCATCGTATTTTTCCTCATGATTAAAAAAAAAACATTTTTACAGCGCCAGCTTTTGCCAAACACTTTCCATAATAAGATGTGTCTGACTGCAGCCGCATATACAACAGAAGAGGAAACGACAACGGTTGAATACGATTTTTGTTTTCAGTGCTTGGCACGTGACATCAAACACTGTTGAAATTGAATTCAAACAAGAGGAACATGTGGCAGCTTTCATATCACTAATCTTTGGACAAACAAAATTCCAGGAAACAGAGGAGGAAATGGTCAGCCGCAGCAGAGCAGCACATGTGTGTGTGGCATCTGTGATTGTTTTCCATTAGCTGGCTGCTGTTAATGAAGGCTGGGTTAAGAGAGGGGACCACAAAGAAAAAAGCCAAGTCATTTCTATTCAGTTTGACTATATGTACGTATGAATTCAAATGTTAAATGTGTGAAAACACTTTAAGACTAAAGGATTAAGATGACCATATGTTGCAACATTTGGTTAAATTTGTCCAATGAGGCACACTCTGCTTTGATACATTTTCACTGCCATACTGCTGTCATGAAAAGGGATTCTGCATGTCGTTTTGTTCTATATATTTGCTACACATTCCATTAAATAGCTAAGATTTGCTAAACTCTTGTTAAACTTCTTGTTTGTTCAAAATCCTCTCCTTTTTTCCATGACACTGCAAACTGTTTAAATCTCCTGATGTTGCTTTTACCTTAATGGCCCATTGTAATCCATGGATAATTGCAGATTTTAGGCTCCAATCAGCACAGTGGAGGGACCCACGATACCTTATTCTAGTAGCATTTCTGTATTTCTAGTGAGAATTATTTATCTTAGAGACTTAAGTATCTCTGAAATAAGCTGCTGTATATCACAATTGGGCAACAAATGTGATACATATCTGATCTTTTTTGTGGGATTTGTGGATGACATGATCACCAGGTTTATCCTCTGGTAAACATTAGCTCTTGTGAAACAATGGTTATCAGGATTATGAGGAATTGAGCACATGTGATAATGCTGGTCTAATTTATTTCAAATCTGACTCAGGATTTTAGGGTAAAAGGACCACCCGGAGATAATCAAATGGCAAAGCGCCAAAAGCTCTGCACTGACAGCCTGTTTCTCTTTTCTCTGCACAGTCAACTCTCAAAATAGACATAGTGCAGACTCTCATCACTGTGCTTTAAAAGGCATGAAATCTTACAGTTTTTTTCCTGCCTTGCTGACTGGGTTACATGTTTTCTCTCACCTAGCAGCCTCTTGATTCTGCTTTGTTAAATAATCACGGCTGATTAATTCCATCACCTTTCCTCGCCCATTAAATGAGCCATAGAGTGGAAGATCATGTGTTCCATCAACACTTAATGCAGCAACATCCCCAGTTCTGTCAAATCATGGAATTATTTTATTTTTATTTTTGATCGACAAGCCCATTAGACAAGAAGATGACTTTCCCTGTGCCTCTGATATAATCTGTGGCTTTTTTCTTTTTCTTTTTCATATTGTAGTCAGTGACACATTAACATGAGGGTTGATTTTTACAAAGTAGATTACAGTATTGTGGTTATGTGTCTTTTTTAATCTTTACTCAAGTTTAGTTTTAAATATCATAAATAATAAATGATTAAAGAATTTCAACACAACAACAAATCTGTTATACAATATTTGCGTTGTTGAGCTTCGGTATAAAAAAATGTATTTTTGAGGAAAACCAACTTGCAGCGGGGGTCGAATAGATTTAACTAATTTTCAAGAGCTGCTGTGTATGTTGTGTCATGTTTAAATTAGCTCAGTGAATAACACACCATCACTCCACTGACTTTGTAGTACACTAAGTCAGTTATATGTAATGTTTTAAAATAATCCTCCCTTTATTCACTAGTCTCTATCTTAATGTTTGGTTGGTCTCATAACCTAGAAGTAATGCCGCAGTACTTAGGCCCATGTGCAAATAGAAGCTCTGTCAATTCAAAAGGTCACTATGGGTCATTGTCATGGCATTAAACCAAAAGACAAACAAAACGATGATTCTGTTACTGATGTTTGAGCGCACTGCCTACAGTTACTGAAGTGTACCCACATTTAAATGATAATGATGTCATAGAAGACACAGTTTAGATTTTTCAGTATAACTGTGCCTTTCACCTTTTTTGACCTTTGTCCTGTGATTGAGCTGATGAAGCCACGGTGTTGTAACATAATTTCCTTTCAGAGAATGACACATAACTAAAAGCCTGTAATGATTAACCAGAACATCAACAGGTGTTTAACCAGATTTCATTCTTCACCATTTGGAAAACTACAGAAGGTCACATGGTTCATCATAACAATATATCTGAAGCTTGTTGTGCCTTTGGCTGTTTACTGTCCACTCACAAATCATCCCAGTATGTTCTGTATGTGATCAACACTAACTGATACACAGTCCAAGCTTAGCTGTTCAGTTAGTGTGTTGGGTATGTAACAAAAAAAAACAAAAAACATCAGTCAGTATATTTGCTATACTATTAGATACTATTTCAATTTCAGTATAAAGTTCGTGGACGGCATGGTGGTGTGGTGGTTAGCACCATTGCCTAACAGCAAGAGGGTTCTGGGTTCTAGTCCACCTTTCTGTGTGGAGTCTGCATGTTCTCCCTGTGTCTGTGTGGGCTCTCCCTGGGTTCTCCGGGTTCCTCCCACAGTCCAAAAACCTGCATGTTAGGTTATTTCGACATTCCAAATTGCCCTAAGGAGTGAGTGTAAGTGTGCATGGTTGTTTGTCTCTGTGTGGCCCCGCGATGGACTGGCGGACCGCCAGGGTGTACCAGGGTGTGCCTCTCGCCCATTGGATACTGGGATAGGCTCCAGTCCCCCCCACGACCCCATTAGGGAATAAGCGGTTACGATAATGGATGGATGGTATAGTCCTTGCAGCATCTCAGGGAACTCCAGTTTGCGAAGTAGGTAGAAGGCCAAAGGTGAATTGCCACATTTCATGTGCAGATCTATCTGTGATTGTTTTTGCTATGAGAAAGCAGACACCGATTGGTAGTGAGGTGAAGCTAGTCAATTAACTTGAAAGGAAAAACATTTATCATCTTTAAGTTTGGTGTTTACAAGAAGACCCTTTACAAGACCAATCTAAACTTGAGAAAACAAACGTGAACTCATGTAACACAATTTACCACACTTTTGAGCCCTTTTGGCACTTTGAGTAGATCCTATTTCTTGATCCATCCTGGTGAGCAATGTGTGTACTCTCAAAAGTGTTAATCAATTTATGGAGAACAAAATCACTGAACATGCATATGTAGGGAGAATGAAGATCGAATGTTCATTGTGAAATTATTTTTTAAAATTGTATGACAAAATTGTCTCAAAGGAGAAGTTTAAGTTGTGGTCATATGATCAAGCAGGGATGTGCAACTGTAACCAGACGCATTCAAAGGAAATTACTGTGTGGAAACAGATGGCCAAACCAGCAGACTCAAAATGCTGAACAAACTAAATAAAAGACAGTTAGGTAACATCATACAGGATATGTTCTCTGTGTTGATGGACAATATGTTCTTGAAATGGAATCAGGTTAAAAAACTAGCATTAACTAAGCGTTACTAGCAATATTCTACTCATTTAACCAGCAGTGCACACGCATCAGTGTATTAAATTACTAAACGTTATATTCAAATGTAAGGGCATCTGATGGAGTTTTCATAGTAATCAGTTTTGCATGTTCTATACTGATTCACAGATTGACCAGAAAATTAGCTGGAAACTAAAATCTATTTCTTTCTAAATATAGCTGAAATTGCTTGTAAAGCCCACTACTAATGCGTACAAATAGCACATCACATCCTCTCGGATATGACATAAAGTGAGAATTAGCTTGAATGAACTTTTCAAGTTTTATTTTTAAAAAGTCTGTAGTTCTGCCAAGAAATTCTGAACACATTCCTTAACATTTTTTAATTCATATCTAGCTGTTCCATAGCCTCTGGGACACTTGTGTCTAATAACAAATGTGCTTACAAAGGTGCAGCGATGATGTACCAAGATTCATAAGAGGAAATGATTAATACACAGTGGACCTAGAGTTAGAGTTACACAATGGCACTTAATAAGATGTGGGACAAGAACTAATTCTGAAAAGCCAAGTGTTTGTGAAAGAGATCTGTTATCAGAGTTCCTGATTTTCTACTGAACAAAGACTACATCTGCCCTGCTTAAAGGTAAGAAAGGATTTTCCAAAACAAGACAATTCTGATCCTCAGTGAAAAACATTCAAATTTTAAATAGGGTACATATTTGCTGTGGTAAAAACATTGTGGTGACATTGTTACACAGTTTCAACATCAAATACTCCGCTTTGGATGATAACTGCAACTGGATACTTTGGAAGTCAGAGGTCAAGTTTACTTCCTGACATTTGCTGAAATACAATCTAACTTTTATCCTGTTTCTGGACAGATTATTTCTTTTATCCCTCTGCCACAGTTTCTTTCATAATATATGAGCACATATTACATTTTCTTTGCAACACTAAGTACCATGTGTTTCTGTCGAAAATCAGTTTTTTTCCCAAGGAGTATTGTAGGTATTGGGTAGAACGACATCTCAGTCCAGGCTCTGTCTTTAATGATTGATCAAAATGTCAACATGTGTCCAGTTTGCAGTCCAAGTCCAGAGAGTGTTTATTCCTGACATTTACTGGATATGTGCATGGGACATCTTTTCTTCGGACATTTGAGCTATGATAACATATTTCATTTCTTGTCTCTTCTCAGTAGCTGACCAAATACTGCTTTTTTGAAAAGGTAAGAGGATGAACACAATCGTATCTTGCGAAAATCAAACCTTCCCAATGCTAAAAAAAACAACTATTTTCTTTTCCAAATCAGGAACTTTCTTTTATGCTACTTGGAAGAAGCATGACTCTTTCAAAAGAGCTGAAGAATTTTTAGGGGAAGTTGAACAACACGTTTTTTCTTATATCATAACTGTACCTCTCAGAATTGAACCTTTCTTGAAGGAAAATGATTATCTCCATTTTTGTGAAAAAACTCCACTTCGTTTTTTTGGTGATGATAGGTGAGTTTAACTTTTCTCTCTTTCATTGACCTTCTGTGGAGTCCTTATTCTCTTCCTCTCTAAAAATAACCATACTGGCTTAGATTCTAAAGGGAGATATGTGATAATTTGATTTAGGATATTTTATCACTATGACATCAATTGGGGCCTTCTAAGCATTTTATTTATGATGCATTTGCCACATTTGAGTGCTGTCTTTGGTGTATGAACTGGAGAAATATATTTTATTAGCTTAGTACAAGGATTCTACAGTTTTTTGTTTTTTTTTGGGCTGCAGGGCTGCTGAATCTACCGCTGTTTACAGGTTAGTGTGAAAAGTTTAATAAAAAGTCATGCATGTTTACAAGTAATAAAAGAAATGTCAAAGTAGCACTACATTTACATCTTGAGCCCTCACATTTCCCCCCAGAATGTAATAAAATCAGGCTGGTCGGGCCTTCGCGCTGTGCTGGAAGGGTGGAGATCTTTCATGAGGACAGCTGGGGAACCGTGTGTGACGATTTCTGGAGCCTCGCCAGCGCTGGCGTGGTGTGTCGTGAGTTAAACTGCGGCACTGTTCAAGAGGCAAAAAAAAAAGCCTTCTTTGGACAAGGCAAAGACGAAATTTTTTTGGATGATGTGAAGTGTGTTGGGGATGAGTCTTCCCTTCTGAAGTGCCCACACAAGCCTCTCGGGGTAAATAATTGTGGCCATAGTGAAGATGCTGGGGTCATCTGTTCAGGTGAGTCTGATTTTACTGACTGTGTTTGCTTTGCTACATGGCAAAGTGCACACACCTGTTGTAAAGTATGAATCCACTTTCACTTGTGTTTAAATATTAGAATACTCTAATGTGAAATTAAAAATTGTAGTAGGTCAACACTTAATTTAAACAGAATATCACTTAAAATTGTCTTAAGGGTGACTTAATTCAGGTCAAAGATACCACCAGACTCTGTTGAGTGCATTATTCATTACTACTGCCTTATTCTGCAGTTCAAAAAAGTGCAATTTCACTTTCATAGAGATTACAAATGTTGATGTTTCTCTTTTTCTTTTCATGTTTTAGAGCACATGAAGCTTGTCAATGGAACCAATCGCTGTAATGGCAGGGTGCAAATCTACCATGAAGGCAGCTGGAAACCAGTCTGCAGCACTAACTGGGGCGTCGCAGAAGCTTCTGTGGTGTGCCGTGAGATAAGCTGTGGAACTCCTGTAATCAATCCTACAATGAAGGATTTTGGGCAGTCTCATGGCCTGGCTGGGGTCAAATCCAGTTGTATCGGAAATGAGACCTCTATCTCAACTTGCGAGATCCAAGAGATCAAAGAAAGCTGCTCTGATGCTGTTGTTGTCTGTGCAAGTGAGACACATGTATACTTTGTGGGGATATGAACTAATAAGGTGACATTATTATTTGATTGTTTCCTTAAAAAACAACAACCTCTTTGTCTTTTTTTCACACTGATAGACAATAAACCAACAAGACTGGTGAATGGGACTAACCAATGTTCTGGTCGAGTAGAGCTGTTCTATGAAGGACAGTGGGGAACAGTTTGTGATGACCGGTGGGGGCTTCAGGAGGCAGCAGTCGTATGCAGGGAGATGAACTGCGGGAATGCTCTTGCAGTGAAGTACAAAGCCTTCTTCGGCAGAGGCCATGATCAGGTTTGGCTGGATGATATTGAATGTACCGGTCATGAGAAGTCCCTTGCTGATTGTCCACATAGAGGTTTTGGAGAGCATGACTGTGACCACAGTGAAGATGCTGGTGTCATATGCTCAGGTAACAGGCACTTTATTCAATTTAAGGGTTCAAATGTTCAAGTACACTTAGATGTAAACCTTTAAAATCTCTTTTCACTTTCCAGAGTCTGTGAGATTAACCAATGGGACCAGTAGCTGCTCTGGTAGGGTGGAGGTCTTGCATGGTGACAAATGGGTAAACATTTGCAACAACAACTGGGGCATTAATGAGGCTTCAGTTCTGTGTAAAGAGCTCAATTGTGGTCCTCCAAAGAAATCCCAAGACGTCTTGAGTTATGGGAACTCCGCACAGACTGGGTACAATAGCAGATGTCCTAATGATGCCACCTCTATCAAAGAGTGTGCACTTGCGGAACATATCGGGACTTGTGAAATTGTCTCTGCTGCATGTACAGGTAAGATATGTCATACTGATTTATGATCTTAACACAGAGGCAAATTAATACAAGACTTCTGTTATTAACAGCTTTCAAATTTAAGAACCATCATGTTGTAGCCCAAATCTTCACTCTTCTCTGTGCATGGGTTAAATCAAATTACATGCAAGACATTGGAAGTAGAGGGGTTTTGTCAATTTATGTGCAATAAAATTCCATTGGGACTATTTCTTAAAGATATTAATGAATGTCCACGTTTGACCAAAAATGAAGGCTCATTTATGGGAATGAAGAAAGTACTATTTGCTGGCCTTTCTGATTTAATACAGACAAAGCGTTGAAAACTTGTAATCTCAAAACTAGGTTGTGACTATGTGTAAATGTGTGAGTTTAATTAGTAATAGAGGACAACGATGAGCTCCTCGATTTGAGTGTAAGCTCTATTAACACAATCTTCCTTCAGAGAATCCACCAATAAGGCTTGTCAATGGCACTGACCGATGCTCCGGCAGAGTGGAGGTTCTACATGACGGCCAGTGGGGAACAGTGTGTGACGATGAATGGGACATGAGAGACGCCCAGGTGGTGTGCAGAGCCGTGGACTGTGGATCGGCTCTGACAGTCAAACCCGGAGCTTACTTTGGTCAAGGCTCAGGAGAGATTTTGCTGGATGATGTCAGCTGCATTGGTAACGAGACTTCCCTTTTGCACTGCCAACGTAGCGCCTTTGGAGAAAACAATTGTGGCCATAGTGAGGATGCGGGAGTGATTTGTGCAGGTATCCACATAACCTTTAGCTTTCCAATGAGACGCCAAGCAGAATATAACATTTCCTGTAATCAACGTAACGTGTTCTATGTTTTTTCAGCGAATCTTAGACTTATGAATGGGCCCAACCAGTGCTCGGGCAGGGTGGAGGTTTACCATCGTTCTAACTGGTCACCAGTCTACAAAATCAACTTTGGGATGAACGAAGCTGCAGTGGTGTGCAGGGAGATGAATTGCGGAGATCCTGTCAAGATCTCGACTTCTTTCGGTGTCAGTGGAGATCTCAGAGGCTTAAAAGTCAGTTGTAGTGGTGGAGAAAGCTCTCTCACAAGGTGCACTCTGACAGACTATGTCCGGACCAGCCATGACCATTTTCAAGATGTATCTGTCGAATGTGCAGGTTGGAATGGACTCATTTTTTTAGATTTCCTTTTTTCTTTCTTTAAGAGTATTCTTATGTAATGTGCATGTAATGTTTGCAGATCCACCCATCACTACTTTATAACTAACAAACAGTCAGTTGGTGTTCAGAAACAAATTTAGCTGATTCGTCATTTCATTATAGGTTCATACATTTCTAATTTGCTATCCACAGAGGGATGGAAACAATTGGATTTCAGTTTTATTGATATATCAACTGTCTTTCCCAGGAAACGTCAGGTTGGTCAATGGATCACATCGCTGTGATGGCAGAGTTGAGGTTTACGAGAGAGAAAAGTGGTGGCCTGTTTGTGGTCATACCTGGGACATGCATGGGGCCACAGTTTTGTGCAGAGATCTGGGCTGTGGTAGATCTCATGGGATCACTACATCTTCTGAGTATGGTCTTGGTTCTGGTCCAACCCTGAATGAACAAATTGAATGCACTGGAAATGAGTACACATTCTCCCAGTGCCAACGGAGACCATTTGGGAACAGAATCTGCAATGCAACCTCAGTTGCTGGCGCTGTTTGCACAGGTATGAAGAACGTTAGGATAAAGAAAATATTTTAGAATAAAAGACGAAAGAGAGGCAGAAAGATATAATCGTTCATCCCTCTGAAGATGTTTGATGTTGTGTGTTCAGAATTTACCGCACAGTTGATAATTCATTGTGTGCTTCTAAGATGTCAACCTCATTTTTTTTTGTCTTTTATAGGAAGTCTGGAAGTCCGGTTGGCTAACGGTAGAGATGAGTGCTCTGGAAGAGTCGAGGTTCGTCATGGTGAAACATGGCACACAGTGTGTGACACGGACTGGACCGAAAGCAAAGCTCAGGTGGTCTGTAAAACACTGGAGTGTGGAACTGCCTTAAGTGCTCCTGGTGGTGCTCATTTCGGTCAAGGCAATGGATCAGTGGTGGAATCGAGTGGCTCCTGTTTTGATGACGTGACTTCTCTTAAAAAATGCTCAGTGCAAGGTTTCAGGACCGTAAACTGCGGCCATCAACAAGATGCTGGTGCGATCTGTGCAGGTAAACTCACAAAAATGAATCCTGGTAAATCTATAGCATGCAAAAGAAAGACAGATTAGATAATATATAAAAGAAATGTGTGAAATCTTTTAACAAGAGCTCATTCAGGCTGTACCATGACCAGGGCAGAACTCGTATAAACCTTCAGCCACACATGAGTGTATGAGTCATTTTGATATGCACATTCACAGGCCCGAACCTGCCAGAGCCCTAAATGTTCATCTTTTGTTTTTTTCTGTTCTGCACCATAGTTATTCTTTCACTTCAAGTTTATGAGGGCTTTTGTGGCTTCTTTAACATAGTAAAAAATAAGTGTATCTGACTTTCACTTTGCGGGATATTTCTGTTTATGATAGTAATGTTACATGACTACATGCTGGGGGGAAAAACTTTGGTTCCTTCAATGCTGAATGATACCTAAAATTAAGCATTGACTTAATCAGATGAAGCAGAACATTATCCTTTTTATGCCAGCATAGGCCAAAAACTTTTACAAAACAAAAATGAGTTTAGTTTCAGCTTTTGATTGATTGTTTTTCTACTTTTTTGTTTTTCTCTTCATAATGTAGGGTTTCAATCACCTGACAATCACTGTGACTTGCTTTTATCAACAGTTTTCACACAAAATCTGTTAAACACGTTTTAATTTTCTGTCACATGTAGCTCAGCTGCGGCTGGTCGGCGGCTCAGGTCAATGCTCTGGCAGAGTGGAGCTTTTCTACAAAGGCGAATGGGGAACTGTGTGTGACGACGACTGGCAAATAACCACAGCTGATGTGGTATGCAAACAAATTGGTTGTGGCCATGCTGTTGCTGCCCCTACAAATGCTCATTTCGGTAGAGGTTCTGGTCCCATATGGCTGGATAATGTTGAATGTGAAGGCCAAGAAGCTGCTCTCACACACTGCAGACATCCAGGTTTTGGAGAAAATAACTGCGGGCATGGCGAAGATGCTAGCGTTATCTGCTTAGGTAAGAGCCTATGAGGGATTCATTTTACGCTCAACCAGCCTGAGTTGGTGATTCATAAACCTCATGTTTTCTACAACTTGATTTCAGGTGCTCTGCAGAAACCACAGCTTACCATAAGCCCTGCTACAGAGGTAAACTGGGGGGATAGAGTTGAATTCACCTGCACTGTAGTATCGGAACACTTGGGTGGGACTTTTGTGCTGAAAAACACCCAAGGGACATACACAAAGGAGAAATTCTCGGAGCATGAGGCTGCAACCTTTATCATCCCTTCAGTGGACTTCAGCCAAAAGGGCTCATACTTCTGTGAATATCAAAAGAAACTGCCCGAGCAAGTCATCTATTATCCTCAAGGAAATGTTGCTGATCTGTCCGTCATAGGTGAAACATGACTTGCGTTGTTTGTTTGTGTATAATTGTTTAACGTTTAGTAGATTCCCACATATGTATGGACTGATATCATGATTTCAAGTTCTGCCTTTATCCTGCAGTGAAACTAGAGAAGCCCAACATCTTCCTGAACTCCCCTCACACCATGGTGATCTACAGTCCAGACAGACTAACGGTCAACAAAGGCAGTACCTTCGCTGTCACCTGCTCCACTTTCAGCTCTTACTCCAATGGTGTCTTCTATCTGACAAACTCTGTCACAAACCACACTGAAGCAAAAGAAGCAACTGGCGACACCATCCACCGTCTAGCAAATTTTGAATTCTCTGAAGTAGATTTTCAACACCAAGGACGGTACTCCTGTGTCTACTCGGTTAACATCTCCACAGAGCCTTTCTGCTCCCTTCCTTCAAAATCACTCCAGATCTCTGTAATCTGTAAGTTTCTCTTGCATTTTTGTTTTTGTTGTCTACTGGATTGTCTCCTCCCTTATGCTTAGCTATTTTGTGACTCCCACAGCCACCTCATCGCCTTCAGTTATTGGAGCTGTCGTGGGTGTACTGGTGGTGTTGTTTCTCGCTGTGGTGGTTGGATTCCTGGTCTGGAGAAAGAAATTGCGAGGCGCCGGTAAGAGGAATACTTGTTTTGCTGCAATAACCTGTCTCATTAGTCTGCAGTCTTTCATCATGAACTCCTACAGATGCTATTCCCACTTTTTTCAGGGGTCTTGGTTCAGTTTAGCAACAGGTTTGATGGAGCAGTTAGACAAGACATGGAAGACAGAAGCAAAGGGCTACCCAGCGAAAGGTAAAAACTAGGGGATACTTTTCTGTTCTGAGATGAGTTTAGCCTCCTCTTGATTTAGGCCTGAGTTTTTTATTTCAAATACTAACTGGTCACCACCACTAGCAGTGTTCTTCTGGACTCACTGCACGTCTCTTCAGGCTCTTCATTCTTTTATTTTCTATTTCCACACTAATGTTCCTCACTGATTCAGTGAAATCATCTCTCAAATCTGTTTAAAAAAACATTCCTCATTGCTTATATATCTTCAATTGCTTCTTTCTAAAATGTTTGCTTCCCACCCTTAAAGGCCTACACTTCCATGCCAATGAAAAACATGCAAAAAAGAAAAAAGTATAGACATACAGTGTGTTTTACACATACATTCTATTCTATTCTATTTATTCTGTTTTAAGTAATGATATATGATCTTATTATGCCATTCTGCTTTGTCTGCTTTACTTATAACTTAATTAATTGATTGAATACATTTTTTTTTCATTTTAATGTACCCAAGTCCACTGTATGTCTGTTCACTGTGTTGAGGTCAAATTTTTTGGGCCACATCCTCAGTGTCATTGTAATCATTATCCTCTCGATCTTCCACAGGGAGCGCAGTAACCAGCTGTATGAGCCTGGACAACACAGCACGAAAGAAAATAATGTCGATCTCGATTCTGACCACCCTGCTGAAAGAGTTCCTGAAGATCTGGCAGGGAAAGTTTGTTATGAACTTGAACCTCTAGTTGATACTTTATAAAAAAAAATAGGAGAAGTGGTTTAAGTCACATTTACAGGGTAACACAGCATCAGGCTTAAAAGCAGCTTTCTTAACTCCTCCTTGTTTGAAAGTATAATTATTTTTTTAATCATCGCACGTCCTGATGCATACTTTTACATCACAGCTTTGAAGTTAGGGGTTCAACTATCTTCTCTCTATGTTAAGTTGTTGTTGTTTAAAGTTTTTTTTCCATCTAACAATTTTAAATTTAATTTCTTTTGCTGAATTTAGAATTTTAGCTTTCAGAGAATAAAAAATAAACATAGATAAGAGTATCATTTTTGGTGACATTCACATACGGTTCAATGTGCTGTTGTGCTTGGCAGTAACAAGGACTTTTGGTTCTCCGGAAGATTTTTTCATCACAAAGCTGTGGTTCAAAGATTTGTCGGAAAATAGTGACAAGCGAACCGAAGCAGGAAATTTGTAAACTTTTGTATCGCATGGTAATTTCTGGTGCACATGACTGCTGATCAATAAATTTGTATTTCTTAAAACATTCAGAATTGTTTGGACTCAGTTCAATTAATGCAGTCTTTTTTTTAACACTTCATTTTTAATTGTGTCTTATAACAAATTATCTGAATGCAAGCACAACTCAGGGGATAATTAACTTATCAACTCACTGAACCATACAGAAACATCATAAAAACACGTCTGCAAAACAAGAATCCGAAAAAGAAAATCAAAAGAGGCAACCGAAAGCTGTACTTTGATCCAGCTTTTAAATGCACTGAACAATTCATTGTGGAATACCCTGAAGACATTTTGACTTGGAGAAATCGAAAAGGTACTGGTATAATACTGATAACTTATCATGTAATATCGCTTTAGTAGTAAGTATCAAGTAAAATTAACTGCAAGGATTGAACTCAATATAATGTTCATTTGTACAGTCCTTGAGTGAATAGTCATTTGTGTGTGGGGCTTGTGAGTTTTTTCACAGTTGAATTAGGCAGGTCACAACTGGAATGGTAGTCGAAAGTAGGTGTGTCCACACAGGCAGGTATGACTTTGTTCAAACCTGCTCGCCAGGTCTGCTGCCTCAGCCAGTTAGTACAACGTAGATTCATTTAGGATACGGGAACATTCCTGAGCTGTGCACTTCTCAATCTTTCTCTATTTTCTTGCCTGTATTTAAATTGTGTGTAAGAATTAACTACAGACTGCAGATATGTCAGTGATATTGTTTTATTCCAGTGTGAGCGGTTCTATTACGGTAAAGTATGCAGTCTTCCTTGTCTATCTTCTTCTCTCTATTCTACAACATACACAGTAAACAAGTCTGAGTTGTGTCAAAGTTTACAGTGTTAACCGCTTTTTTCAATCTTTCGACCATCTCATTTCTTATTTTCTAAGAAACGTAAACTTAAAGGTGGCTTTGTTACATATTATTCATGTGTATTCCTCTACAGATGAAAAAAAATCAAGAAAGGATCATGTCTGTCCTGACGTCCAAGGAGATCCCATTCAAAGCAGTGGACATTTCTCAGAATTCTGAAGACAAGGACTTAATGAGGAAGAGGGCAGGCAATTCAAAGGCACTGCCTCCACAGATATGCAATGGAGATGTCTACTGCGGAGTAAGTTTTCTGTAATTAAAGAGAGTTGTATAAATAATAAGTACAAGTTCATATTCATTGTAATCCATCATGTCAAGTTTATCGTAACCCAGAATGTACCAGATATTGTGTTTTGCTTCCCTTCTTTTCATCTAATCTCTGTTAGGCCTGTGCTTTTTCTTTTGCAAGAATGTTTGTGTTGTTTTAAGCATGCAGGAATAAACCTAAACTCTACCAAAGAGTAGGTGTGTTGTTGTGTGGTCATGCTACTTTTGAACAGACACAGCTGAGCGGCAGATGCAAATAACTTTGAAGAAATTACATGCTATACAATAAATCATTGTTTTACACGTACAGCAAATAAATACTTGTACTATAAGATATGCTGAAACAGGTTGTTTTTCTTCTTACTCTGTCTCGCCTCAATAAACTCTTTAAACTTTCTTTTCTCTTTCAGGACTATGATGCATTTGAGAATGCAATTGAGATGGAGAAATTAGAGGAGTTCCTCAAACTCTAAAGAAGACAGTGGCCAGTTATGTAGGACCAACATCCCAGTGTTTAATGCACAAAAAATATTGATAATTTCATTATGTGACGAGAGATGCCTTCATGTTCAAATGTTTGATGTAAAAGAGTAGAAAATAAGTTTTCACTGTCAAAGATTCTCCTGATTGAGATGCCATGAGGAGTTATGTGGGTTTCTTCCAGTGGATCTACTATTACTTAAATAAAATGCTGTGGAATCCTTAATCCTGTGTGCCATTGTCTGATTCATCATCTTTTATGTAGAATATATACAGCTGATTGAACCACATATACCTAATTCTCTTCAGGATTTGTTAATCTGAATTCACTAGCATAGTTATATAAAAGTTTGATGAAATCCTAATAATTCTTGTCAGTGTTTCTACTTGGTGAAAAAAAAAAACTTTTTATGTACTGTTTATCGTGCAAAATACTGTTTTGATTGGTGTCTAAATATGGATAATTTATTAGAAATGTGTTTTTCTGTGAAGTAAAAACAAAAAACTATTAGGTATTTTGATGACAAACATGCTTTTTCCATAGAGATATGTACATATATGTCTATGTTTTTTTTCCATCTAAAATAAAGACTTTATTTTTTTTAATTAAATCAAATTGGATGTGTTTAGGTTAATTTAAATCAAGATGACAAATGGGGGGGGGGGGGGGGGGTATTAAAACTTACAAAGACATGTATCTTTATGTCGACAGAGATAACAAAAATCAAACAAGTTCAGATTTTTTTCTTATGTCTGTAAACTTTCTTTTTCTGTGAAATAGTTCTAACTCCAAGAGAGGTTGACGGTCTCACGAACCTGAATGCATCTATTATTATAGTTTTCCCACAATTTAAATATTATTTTTGTTTCGTTTAATTTTGTTTTTCGTAACTATAATAGATGTTGACATTTTTATTTTTTGTTAAATGTGCTATAAACGTACAACAGGCAGCAATTTGGACGCCGCGGTATGGCGCTGATGGGGCCTATCGGCATTAAAACCATGTCGCAGCCTTATGACGTCCTCTTTATCCGCTGCCCGAGAGGAGGAAAGGGTGCGTTTTTCTTAAGTGGGCACAATCCCCAGGATTAATTGAACATCGTTAGTTATAAATTCACCGAACATAGTCCTAAATAATGGACGATAAATCTCATGTTGTATGTTATCTTTATTTCAGAACTTTGAGTCCGCCATCCATCGCAAATCTACAATGGCCGAGGAAGGGTAAGCGTGACCCTTCTATATAGCACAACTCTGTCAAGTTGAGCATTATTTGTCAGGGTTGTTGAGGTATCCCGTTGTTTTACGTTGCTTTTTTGGAAAGAATAATATGAAGGTCTTGCAAACGCTTTTTTTCATGTGTGTGAAGGGTAAAGCATCAAGCTGTAGTTACCCAAAGCTAAGAGGCTAGCTTACGAGAGAAGCATTTTGACCTTAATATTAAGCGGCAGAAATTCTTAGTATCTTCAAGTTGAACAATGAAAAAGCATTCAGAGTTTCTGTAAAGGCCCCATAAAAGGCTTTATTACCAATACTTCTGCTCTAGATGTTGAGGTTAAAAGAAGACCATTCAGGCAGTTCTGATGGAAAGTGGTTTATTAGATGCATTCCTGTATTGGCGGTAATGGCTCTTAAGTTTTGTTTCGTATAATCTTTTATACTTATGATTCCATGTTAAGTTCAAGTGATGGAAGCCTTTAGTCAGCCATTGAATTTATTTCTCTCTGGCACAGGAAGGGGATGGGGGAGATTTGATACAGAGTCCTTGCCTTTGTAGGGTCTATCCTGCTAACATTCACCCCTTGATGTGAGCTCTTATGCATGAATGATGATTTGCATTCTTTTGTCGGATACCCCTTCACTCTACAATGAGTGAGACACTCCTTCTGACATGCCAGGAGCTCATTAGGATAACAGATTTGTTGTAAAATTTGTCGTTTTAATATTAAGATGTAGGTCTTGGCTGATTTTTGTTTTTGCGGACAGCACTGCTGCCGGAGGTGTGATGGATGTCAACACCGCTCTCCCTGAGGTGCTTAAGACCGCACTCATTCACGATGGCCTTGCCCGTGGTATCCGTGAGGCTGCCAAAGCCCTGGACAAGTAAGTATAAAACCCTGTTTGTTTTTTCTCCTCACTATCCACCAGATACATCTGTGATGATATGTTGGCTCCCTCTACTGAAACAGTGTGTGGAAGCCTGCCATTGTTACCCAATTTCTGTCTGAGATCTGCCATTGGTGTAGAGCATCAATGGTGCATAGCCCTGTGCCAGCCCTTAATTCAGTTAAATCTGATTTCTCCCCAGGCGTCAGGCCCATCTCTGTGTCCTGGCTGCCAACTGCGACGAGCCCATGTACGTCAAGCTGGTAGAGGCCCTCTGTGCCGAGCACCAGATCAACCTGATCAAGGTAAGGAAGCTGCATCAGTAGTCTCGCCTATGGTGTGTTTATATACTGGCGCTGAGGGCCATGTGTCGCTGTATCACTGATGATAATTTGGCTCCCTCTACTGAACACTGTGAGGAGATTGCCACTGTTACCCAATTTCTATCTGAGATACAGTCGAAGTTTATTTTTCTTATTCGCTAAAATGTCAAAGATGTCTGACTCTGACTTTGGGGCCTATTTCAGGGAAACCTTTGAGCCTTTTGAGTGTTTATACATACTGTAAATATGGTTCTAAAGAAAGGCACATTTTCTTGAATGACTAGTTTTTGAAAGAATGGGTCATTTTCAAACTTGTCAGGTTGATGATAACAAGAAGCTCGGTGAGTGGGTCGGACTGTGCAAAATCGACCGTGAGGGAAAACCCCGCAAGGTGGTTGGCTGCAGTTGTGTTGTTGTCAAGGTAAGAGTTTTTGTTTTTCAGTACAGCTGCAGGGTACTTTGGTGTGTAGGGTGACTACATAGGCTGGCCAGTCAAGTACAGGTGCTGTGCTTCGTGCCATGCAGCTGTTTTAACTCCTGGCAAGACTACGGCCATGGTACGAGCCCCATCGTCTACCTGTGATATCTGGGGTCCCTATGATTGGCTACATACTGTCAAGACAGGATTGTTTAGTTTATCACTAACCCTTCTAAACTACAGTTTGTTTCAAAGATGATATTCTGAGGATTTAAACCCAGTGAATAAATTAACTGTCATTGTAGGCTTTAAACTTTATTTATTGTGTTAATATTGATTTAAATTTTTCCCTGCCCAACAGGATTATGGCAAAGAGTCTCAGGCCAAGGATGTGATTGAGGAATACTTCAAAGCCAAGAAATGAAGTGTCAATAAAATCTGTAAATGACATTCTGTTGTCCTTTTTAATTTTACTCCCAATGATAGTTCAGAGTGCTTGGATTTTGAATGCGTCACAGTTTGAGTGTAAAGAAGTTACAGTGCTTTGTGTGGATCATCTACCGTAATTAGATTCTGTCATAAAAGGGCCACGGATGAATAAAAAAGGTTTTAATGTTAGACAATCAAACACTAAAGAACATATGATTAACATCCCAGTTCCCCCAGAATAAAAGTGTACAAATCCAGAGAGAAAAGACAAGATCCCAGGAAATTTATTTTCCTTGACAAAATGAGCAAACATCCACTGTCCTTAAGTTTATTGGAAATAATTTACAGAAAGTTCTACCACAGATTGCATCATGTTGCGATTATACCATCAGGAAGAAAACATAAAAAAAAACCTTATCCCAGTATACATAGTGGAGCCTGTACAGAGACGCCTTCAAATAATATTTGGGTGAGGAAGGTTTCTTTTTGATGGCAGACACGTCCCAGTGTCCTGGGTGCTTGGATCACAAAATCTTCCCAAGAGTTGAGGGCCTTTTGAACTCAAGCATCTGTGTCAGCTGGGTGGATGGTAGACTTAAGCTTTCACAGAACCAGGAATGCCGGGTGGGGTTTTTCCTGACCTCGATGACCTATACCTCCTTTTATCTCTTTAAGACCAATACGAGTTTGTAAATCCAGACATTCAAAAAAAAAAAAAACACAAAATGGGGGAGGGGGTTACAAATGGTTGCAGTGTAGTGTGTTTTTTGTTCTTAAATAGTTATACAAAAAAAGGGCTGCCTGGCTGACCATTTACCATGAGTCCATATTGCTATGATAGTTACAGGTATTCAAACTCCAGTGCTTGGTGTAATGCCAGCAGGTCAGAGTGACTGGATATCCTCCAGAAAGGCATGTTGTGCTGCGAAACAAACACACATGATTAGCACAGGCGTGGCGCCGCGATGGGAGCTGACCACCACCACCTAAACACATGCAAGCTACACTACAGTAGCTTGTAGCTGCTTACTTTGCAATAGCACTGCAAACAAAACCCATGCAGACTTTGCCCTCTGTTTCAATGAGGCATTTTGGGAGCATTTTTAACCCCTGTTCTGAGAGTTTCAGGAAATCACAACAGTCTTGGAGTTGGAGAGCAGCTACCATGGCTCTGTCAAATGTTATAAAACTAAAGCGTATTAATAAACACACATGGTTTAGGTGGAGCTTTACCAGGTGGAAACTTTGATTTATCTGGTCCAAAGAGAACAAAACTATGTTGTCTCCATGTTGCAGATATGGTTCTGAAGTCCCAGTTGCCACCAAACAGAGCATTTCACTCATGATAGGCTATACATCCTCTATAATTTGCAAACAAAATGAGTCACAGAGTAGGTAAGTCACTGATTAGACAAAAATCATTAAAATATAGCAAATGTGGAAGGAATCAAATTAGTCCTAATGTCACTTTTGGAGTCAGCTTTTGTTTGAATTTCTAATGACTATAAAACATTTCTTGTTTAAAGTGGGAATTACTTCTGTTTAAATAGAGCCATGCTTGCAATTTCCCCATGTTTCCAATTATGCCAAATTAACTGGCATCTGGCTGTAGCCTTCTGTTAATGCATCAATCTTTTTATTCAACTCTCAGAAAGAAAGTGAACACATGTATTTCCCAAAATGCAAATAGTTTTAAAAACAATCCCAACACCCTGCAACACATGAAATCCAAAGATGGACAAGAGCGGATTCATTTTCTTAAGAAAACCCATCCTAATTTAGTCAAACAACACACAACAGATAGTCTCATTTTTTGCATTTTAACTTTTTTGACATACTCTACTCCATCAGTTAAAATGACAGATGATCACATCAGTGGATATTTATCTAGAGACAAAAAGCTTGGTTACTGTGTATATTTGGGCAGTCACTGATTTCTTTTGTTGTCAAATTAATTATAAAAAGGGACATCTAAGTGGTCCAATATCAGTTTGAAAAAAGAAATGTCTCATAGATATATATAAATATATATATGATATATGTTTTATTCAATCATAAATGCAAAAATATACACAGCAAGCTCAGCTGCTCTCTCAGATATTCACTCGGACAACTGCAATCCAGAATTCCATCGCTCCATTAAAAAAAAGCAAAAATCCCCAAAAAGTAGACCAGAGAAGGTTCGAAGACCAAACACAAAACGGGAGCAGCAAAGAAAGGCGGGTTTCGTCCAGTCAGAGCTCACACTATGCGGCGTTGGCGGGGTGACGGTAAGCTTGTGGAGAGGGGTCCATTACCTTTTTGGCCGCCTGCTCCTCTTCCACACCGTCCCCAATTACAACATACACTACTTTCCTGCCAAACCTTTGCATTATGCGTTCAAAGCAACTCTCTTTTCCTGCAAAAAACAAATAAACAAGGGGAGGAAGGAGGGTCACATGGTCAGAGGGGTCAAAGTTCAGAAATCGTTTGTTTACCTGGCTGGCAGCATGCTCCTCATCCTTCCCATCGCCAATCACAACATATGTAATGTTAGTGCCAAAGCGGGAGACTATACGCTCAAAACAGCTCTCTTTGCCTGGAGACAAACAAATGGCTTTCACAGGGTTTTCCTGTCTTTAGATGGCAAAGAAACAGGCAGAGCTCTGTGCACGTGAGTGAGGTAGACACAGACACATAAGAAGAACAGTTTTCCATAACACACCATTCACCCTGGTTCACACTGATGACTGTGAGGTGCATCATCTGATAGTACTGACACTTAAATTCACACTAGTGGACATCGTTTTGCCTGTGGGGAAAGTGACACCGAGTCCTAAACTCCTAGGGCCAGGCATCTCGGCCACGTCCATCGGCCAGCATCTCCCCTATTCTGAGCTGTGTTGTTGACTTTGCGGTCACAACAGTGAGGGACAAACTCTGTATGGTCAATTCAAAACGTGGGCGTCCAGCTAAGGGTATCCAGTCAACGCCTTCTTCTGAGAGAAGGAGATTTGATAATCACGCAGCTTTTCTGTCACTGAAGAAGCAGCTCCAAACATGAAAGTTAGGAATGGCAGAAATTCCTGTGGGTGACTAGAGTTCAATCAGATCTAAACTACAGCTCCCCATAGAGACACAGTTTGATTTATACATTACGATCAGTTTATATTCAAAGTGGATTCGTAATGATTATTCTGACTACATCTTTTTTTTATCTTAGTCTTACCCCGCCTCTGTCCTTCTGCCACCTGAAACTGAGTGTTTTAGCTCTCTATGAGCCCCCAGATTGGTTGTCTTTGCTGATGGCTTTGTTTGTGAGAACTGCCTCATCTTTCTGGAGTTGTTTGAGTCAGGAATGTTGTCAATAGTTTGTAATATGACGTCCAGATGAATGCTTTTGGCCAAAATAACAGTGTAGCTCAAATCAGATAACATGACAACGCTAGATGAAATGCATCACATAGTTAGAATGTGAACAATCATCCACTGGGAGACCTCAGTTTGGCTTTGTGGCTGTGCCTTTGCCTTGAGCAGATAATAATCAGTCTGTGACAAGCTGACGTCAGCTAAAAGGGAACATAAACTGAAGTAACTGAGAGTTATTAGAATCACATGTGCACATGCATTACTTCTACCTGGCTGGTTTGCCTCAGTGGGTTTGGTTGATTAAATTGTCTCATTGCTTATCAACTGTATCAAATCCATGAGTATGAAATAATAATACTGTAATATTGTGAATATTCATGTTTTCTTTCCGAGTCGTGGTCTTACCTATTTTTGTCGCACTGTAAATGTTCTCAATAGGGAAAACAGATCCAAGACTATATAGGAGAACTTTAGCCAGCGCTGGTATGAGCTGCGTCGTGGTCACCAACACATTTACACAGTTACTCCTGCAGGACAAAGACATTGAGCGGTTGATATGTGGATGACTCACTGGAGCAACGAACAGATCTTTCACTGAGGTCCTTCAGTGCTGCATGTGGACCCGTTCCAACTCTACATTTCAAATATTGTCAAGAGACTGAAAAGATAAGAAATTCCAGCCGATGAGACCCAAAGAGTGAACGTGAGACGAGTGTGCACCTGGAGCTGATGATGGACAGGGACTTGAGTGCGTGTGTGAGCCAGGAGTCAGTCAGAGCTTCCACCTCTGCCCTCAGCTGCAGCCAGGCATCTCTTTTAGCAGGACCCAGCAGACCTGCAACGCAGCGCAAATGTGCTCAACACATCAGCTGTTCAGTCAGACCCACGTGGGCGTTTTCCAAAATACCACATGTTGGTTTTTGGTGTCAGTGCTTGAAAACGGAGAAGAAAGTCTCAGATTTGACTAAATGAAAAAAACAAAACAAAACAGGAACACTGACGCTGCCATCTTCTAATATCTATTCAAATTTGCTGACAGATAACAGATTTAAATGCTCACTAATATTTCAACCAGCTGATAGATTTTTTTTACTGTCACAGTACACAACCCAACCTGCTCAACACAAAGCAAAATATTGCACATTTTTGGGATCTGAATCCTGTTAATCACTTTTCAGTTCATCGCAACTTAAAAGAGCAAAATGTCCTCCCTTTTTCTACCGTACAGGAAACTCCTCTGATTGGCTTACCCCCCACATTGTTTTTGTATGTGCTATACAACTCTTTGACCCGTCTGTAGCGGAAGGCCAGTTTCCTCATCCAGTCGACGCCGCCGCGGACACCCGTAGCCAGGCACAGGTTGGCGCTGGTTGCAGCTGCATGGAAGCCATCAGTTGCAAAACTGTAAGTACTGTCAATAATAATGATATGTTTTATTTGAAAAGTCTGGGCCGTTAGAACAAAAGTTAAGATTATTGCTACTAATGTTTTTATTGTTATTCAGTAACTTAAAAGAATAGAATCAAGATTAAACATGTACATTTTTAAACATGTGTTTTACTGATGAAGTGACTATTTCATTAACCTTTAAAAGAGTAACTCAATCTTGAGGGTCAATATAGTAGAAACTAAATGAGAGAAAAACAATAAATTATTGTTCATAGCTGACATTCTATGAAACAGAAAAAGCAATCACCTTAAATCCTGGCCATTGTCATCTGATGACACATCATCAATATGCACCTGATCACATTCCTGTAGAGATAACGTTCAAAGTAAGTCCATCATGCCACCATGAACTGGGCATAAAGACAATGTAGTGCTTGCATTTTGCCGCCACTAGAGGGCAGTAGTAATGTTTTGCTGATTGACAACTTGACCTCAAGAAACCTGTTCTGTGCCTTTGTGGAAAATGTGAGCACTTTTTCAGAACTCAAAGCCTCTAAATTACCCCTTGAAAATTTGTTTAGTTTGTGTGTATGAAAGAAGGAGAGAGAAGGAGCTTTACCTCCAGGTCATTGAAGAATAAGTGTGTGTCGGCCAAGTTGAAAATCATCTCCTCCATCCTCAGACCAAGAGTCACCGCCATGGGAGGGTCCTAATGGAAAAATGTATCACTGTGATCACTGTTTTCTATTGTTGTGAAATTGTCCTACCCTAAACATTATTCTTAGTTTGACACAATTTCCCACATCACACATCATACCCCCTCATCCCTCCCATTGAACAAGTTGGTACGTTCCGCTCATTACGGGATGATGCTGACAGACAGGTTGAACTTGTTCTGTCCCATCAACATTCCAAAAGAAAGACTGTGACTCCTCGTTTGTGTGTGTTGTGGAGAGAGGGTATGCTCAACGGGAGACACTTGGAGTGTATGTGGTATGTGAATGGTCCGTGTGTGTGTGTGTGTGTGCGTGTGTGTTTAGGAGAACGCAGCCTGCCCTGCCAGCCCGGGGCTCAGCTGCAAAAACCATCATCTGTGATAGGTCAGCAAGGGTCGACCGCTTGCTGCACGATTCGCTGACGCTGTCAGACGACCAGAATAGAAAGAGACTAACTGGAAGGAGAGTGAAAGTTAGCAAGGGGGGCCACACAAACACCCACACACTGAAAGGGAGAAACTGAGAAATCTTGAGAGTGAAATATTGAAACAAAGTGGAAAGATGGGACTTTTAAACTGTTGGCCAATGATGATTATTTCTCTGGTAACGATAACGTAGGCTGTGAGTCAAAGCAGAGCAAACAGCAATGTGACCTTTTTTGTTTGTCAATCAGACATTTGCACACGTTAATTTGACCTCTGGGCATGTAAAAAGAAAGTGTCCGACTGTCAGCTTCAGAAACTCAACACTCCATGGTGATAGGAACATCATCCCTTGCTGTACCTCCTTTTAATATGTGGTGAGTAGTTCATTTGCCCCAAAAAAAGTAATGTGCTCAAAGACCTATGATACCTCTCATGAGTCTTGTGGTTTTTGTGTCAGTAGTACATGCTATTTTGGGAGAAGTGTGAACAGACACATGTAAAAATGAGTAAAAATGCCCCTGCAAATATTTCAGTTCCATATTTAGAGGAAATTTAATTCAAATGTTGCAAGTCACAATGAGCCCCAAAGCAGCTTCACACAGGTTTGTGAAACTAACAAATCATGACTTGTTGATTTTTTATTCTGGTACAAATGTGATCTTTTTTGTAATTCTCAATTGTTTGGCAAAGACGCAATCATCTGGTAAAGATTGGGCATTAAAAACTACTGAATAGGCTTAGAAACAAACGTTTTGGCTTAACTTGGGACTTCTTGGAATGTCTACCTAGAAATCACAATTTTTTCATACCATTTGACAAGTCCTGACACATCTGCACAGGATTCAGATGTAGTGAGGGCACAAAAGTTCCCACTGAAACCAGGGGGGAAAAAACACAATTTACGCCAATTCATACAAATCCTGCTGCTGCTTTTCTTTTCTTTCCTTTCATAAGTTTCCATGAGACTGGATATCTGGTCTTGTCAAACAGTATTTAAAGCCATGATGAGAGTTATGTTTAACCTAATTGGAAAAGTATGTAGTTAATTATTTGTTTACAAGTCAGGACAAATGTAAAAACCTCCTCTACTCACACCTAAACTTAAACTGTGATTTAAAAATGTTCATAAACTATTTCCATGCAGTAAATGAAACAATCCACACAGAGAAGGCACACGTGTTTTGTCTCACACACACGCACGTGCACGCACACACTTGCAACACAGCAGGGATTTTCTTTTGCTAATCAAATCCCAAATTAAACTCTACGACTGCCGAGCGAATGAGAGGCACATCAGTGCCCACATACCCTATCTGTAAAACGCCCGGGCTCCTAAGGCTCAAGGCAAGTCTAGCAGAAAATTGCACATGTGCCAGCGTTTGTTCAACTGCCAAACGGGACTATCAGAGCAGATCAGGGATGAAAAAGCTGCACACGCTGGCTGGTGGCTACTCCGGTGCCCACAGGAAACAACATCACCTAATAAAAATCTGTAGCCTTAACCACACGGGATAATTTCAGATCAGTGCCAAGAGCTATTAAAATAAGGCGAACTATAAACAGTGTAGCTGCTATGTCAGAATGTGAGACCACCAAATAAGTTCAGAGAGAAGATGGAATACACCATCAGTCCGGGTAAGAAATTAACACATTATGTTATGAGGAAACTAACAAAAGATCTGACAGATATTAATGTCTATGTTTTATGGACTTTATTTTGCAATGCCTCTAATTAGAAGCTGACCACAAAGTTCCTGAGCAGATGATGTCATTTAAGCAATCTGCCAAGAAAAATGAAGCTTTTGTACAATATGCCCTCACTGTGAGGCGTCAAGTTAAAGTTTGGGCATTATTGTGTTGTTATACTAAGAACACTTCATGGCCATACAACAAGGTTTACCCCTGAATAATCAATTGTTTTCTGCTGAGATAAAGTGATGTTGTGGAGCTTGGAAACAGAAATGACACTGGATGGCACTGAGAAGTCCCAATACAAACAGACAGTGTCTTACCTTGCCATATTTCTGTGCATAAGAGCCTGTGAGCAGGGAGTGGAAGACAATAATCGTCTCATCCAGATCCCACACAAACACCCTCTAAAGAGAGAAAGAAACAGAAAAAAAGATATTCTTTTTGTTTCAGAAATGTGACATCAGCATGTGAAAGGTTTTTCCAAACTGCACAGAACAAACTCTCCTCCCGCCTCTCCTCTATGTTCTGATACCACATTGAACAGAGGAGATGAAGATCAAAAGAAATACCACATATCCATTGAGGTTTGAATTGAATATTAAGTCACAGCTCCAACAGCTCTGCAGAGAGACAGAATGTTTTTTAGACTCTTACCTCCAGGTCACTGTCAGGGGGAGGAGAGGGGTTGTTTTTGCGGCCCCTGCCACGTGACTTGGACCCCCCACTCCGGCAGGCTCTGTCATCCAGCTCTTTGATGGGCGTGGAAGGGCTCTGCACTGTATCAAAGTCCCCTGAGAGTGAACATAAACAGGGAAAAATTGTTTGAAACTTTTGATATTTTGAAATGTTCAGATATGTGCCCAACTAGTCAGACTACTATATCCAGTGCAGTGAGGGGAAAGTAACGATGTGGTTTGAGCTGATTCCACAGGTGCTCTGAAGTTGTATCCACCTCAGGAAGAGCAATAATTCAGACTCTGTGCAGTGAGTAGTCCTGTCAGCTTTAATAATTCAAGATAATTGGCATGACAGATCAACTTATCGGCTACCAAGAAACCTAAACAGACACTCTATTCATATTCTGAGTGACTGATTGCTCATAATAACATGAACACCTGAAAATTTAGCAAAGATAGGGAAAGTTAGAACCGTGCAATAAATCTAAAAAAGTTACGCAATCTGGTGCTTCTTTCTAAGATACTGCCCAAACAAAAGCATACATGATTATACACACAAAGGCGCGCACACATATTTCTGCACACAAGCAGCCCCCCACTTCACCCCCCATGCCATATGCTCCCACTGCTGCTCGGTAACTAGAACCAGACCCCGAGCTTCAGCCCTCATATTGTTATGTCTCAATCAGAGAGGAAAGTGAGAGTGAGAAGGTGGGGGAGGATAAGGAAGACACAAACAGCTAGAGACTGACCCGAAGAAAAAAAAAACAGATATCATCTTAAACTACTACAGAAAAGAGTAGATGAATGAAATGTAAAAGCAGCGAAAGGAAAAAAAAATGTCAGTGACAGGAAGAATGATAAGCTCCTTTAATCAGGCTTCCTCTTACAGCTAAAATTAAAGTTGAATGTGGAGTTCCTGTGCATGTGTGTGCACTCTATCCCACACACTTATGATTTCTCCTCTTTTTCTACTTGTCAACAAAAAACTTTTCCCTAATCAGAATCTTAGGAGCCACATTCCAACTCCCCCAATTAGTGAGCGCAGTGCCAGGTAACTATGGATACAGTCTGGGGACTCTTCCTGTGCTTTATCAAGGCCTCAACAGGGTGTTGAACTCAGCTACTCAAACTGGAATTTTTCAACTGGAAACAAGATTCTAGAAACACAATCAGAGGCAGTAAAAAAAAAGTTTGACATTTGTTTGCATATTTATGAAGTTACGACATGGGTGGAGACTTGGTGATTAGAGCATTTCATTCTTGGCTGTGAGCATCCCGCCATTACAAACCTGGGTGAAGTTCAGCGGCTTGTCCTGTCATGGCGGGGGTGGGATCTTGCAGCTGGTAGGCCGCTGTGGACCCTGTGCCATCTACGCTGTTGGAGGTCATATACGTCCCGTAAGTGGAGGCAGAGTAATACTGCGGGTACTGGTTTTGGCCAAATGTTGTGTATGAGGGATAGTCCTGCAGAAGACACTGCAGTTCATAAGTACACAGAGACATCAAGAAAAAGAAAAGAGGAAAAATGAGACGTTTAGCTTTTTCTGGAGAGGGCCAGTTTGACTTCTGAGGACAGATTTTACAAGTGTTCCCTCTCATTTCTCTAATCTTTTATCCCCTGCAATCTGTATTTTATATCTCTGAGACAATTAAAGCCGTGTGCTGTTGCTTTTTACTGACCCAGTGCAGATGGGCACTTTTATGAGTCAGCTCTCTAAACCTGTCACTACGTCCATCTCTGCAAGTCCTTATAAACTAGAGCATACCACATGAATGCACGCACAAACGCATGCACAGCTGGTGTGTAGTCACACAGCACTAGTTGCACACATGAACTTGCTCTCTGTTAGATCCAGTTCCCTCTTTTTGGTCTCTTGCCTGCATTTTCTGTTTCTGCTAAATTCATACGCACCCATCCATATTTCAGTCGCCTCAGAGAATACTACACTGACTTACAATAATATTTCCTAACATGGCTAGTACTCACCAACCCCTTATAATCAACTTTCCTTTAACCTAACCTCATTCCAGCCTTAAACTTACTTGCCATGCTAAACATTGTGATTGACATATTGGTAATTAGCTTTTTGGCCTCAAATCAGAGAAAGGTCCCCATGGTGTGACTGTTAAAATAGATTTATATCCCCACAACATGACTTACACAAGCAAACACACACACCATATTCCCCTTAATCCACCCACATGGGCTAAACCTTGACTTTCTTCCTGTAAACAGCCACATCTATCATAGCAAGACATTTAAATCCCCCTATAAGCATTTTGCTACCACAATACAATTCATCATATGGACATAAAGAAATATTCAGAACAAAACACTCTCTCACAAGTCTAATTGTCTGTTTTTCTCACAAATTCCCCCATGTTGCAAATTTGCTGCATAAAAGGGTTTTATTTCTTAAAGCTACCCTGAATGAAGAGTGTTGTGTGGGAGCGAGACTGTAAAAACCACCCCTGCACACAAATACTGTATGCAGCTGCAGAGGGGAAAAGGGGAACATTTAACCTGCTCATAAATAACTAAATGGTTAACCTTCTTTAAGCTGCACCACAAAAATCTATCACAGGTTACGGCCTTTTTCTGTTTGACCATGGGAGGGTGCATGCATCATGCGTGCCGTACCTGCTGTGTGGCAGTGTAGTTGGCAGGGTTGGACACTGAGTTATTGGTGGTGTAGAGGCCTGAGGAAGGAGTGAAACTGGAACCTTTGGAAGATGGAAGAGGAATAAGATTTTTTTTCAACCGAGTTAGGGGATTGAAGTGCATTTTATGGGAACTGACCTGGCATTTGATAGGGGGAGTAGGCCGTTTGTCCGGGCTGAGGCGTGGTGAAGCCGGGGCTGTAGCTGAGGCCTGTCTGCAGGGGAGACTGGCTCTGGGTTAGGCCTGTCTCTGTCTTAATGCCTGGAAGCATCACACCCAGGTCTGCGAAGGACATAGTGAAATGTTTAAAAGTTAATTGATAAGTAATAATCAATCAAATGTAAAAATGAAATGTAAACAAAATTGCCATCCTGAAGTTTTTAGTTAGAAGCTAGTGTTTTCAATTTTAGCTTTCTCTTGTGTTGAATCTTTACATTTTTAGATTAGTAAAAGTTATGGGTCCTTTGCTTTACTTTGACACAAAATGTGGAGGAAAGTCATGGTGGTGTGTTGATTAAATATCTCCCTGGTAGATTCAGCAGGATGCATTTTGAAGTATGTAAAGCTATACTATCTGCACAGTTTTAGTCAAAAGCTGTAAAACTGACGGGAAATTGCTTCTCATTAAAGATAGATAAGGGGTGTGTGTGTTAGTGAGTACCATAGGTGGACAGTCCGTAGGCCTGTCCTGTCTGTGAGTAGGCTGTGTACACAGTTGACTGCTGCATGCTGCTGAACTGAGGTTGGCCAGCATACGTCGGCATAGCGGGGGCTGCCGGCGTGGAGAGGATGTGAGGGTAGGGCCTGAGAACACACAGGTGAGGTCAGTGCTGGCCAGCAAACTGTTACTCTACAGAGGGGGAAATTCAGCTAAAGTTTCCTAAAAAGAGGCCTCTTTTGTTTGAAAAGACAGACTTACTTAGAAGGATAGAGGGGAGGAGAGTACTGGTGGGCTGAACGAGGGCTGTACCCGCTGCTGGTGATCACTAAAAACATGAAAATAATCAACAAGGCAGAGACAGATTTCACTTGGTGACGGCCCAAATCCTCTGTTTTATTTTCCCATTGGAAAAACCATAGAACACTTCTGTGCAGCAAAATTTAAGCCCTGTGGCTTATTGGAGCTGAAATACCATTCCAGTAAACATAATCTGAAGCATTTTACATGGAGAGGAGCCAAGTTTTCTCTTTAGAGAGTCCATGACATTCCTTCTTGTGGGCCTCATAGTAAAACACAATGTGTGTTTGTGGTCATTGAGATGTCAGAGCTCAGTAGTGACAAACACCCCGCTGGTTCTAAACCCAATCTTTGTTTCACCTAATAGTTTTGTGTCTTGTTGTGTGTGTGTGGTTTGCAGTGTAAAAAGAGCATCAGGCAATATACAAGTCTAAAAAAAAATCCAGGGTTAAAATGTGTCTCATTCCTCTACCAGCCTTTGATGGTGCAATCCAAGGACAAGCAATACTTGAGAGGATTAGATCTTTCAGCAGGGATACCACTAGGCTAAAAAAGGTGATGGTGTTTGCATTGTTTTGTTCTTTGAGTCTTAGAGAGCAGATCGAAGTCAATCCAAGACTAGGGTTAATGTGCTTTACCTGAGCCTGCGTATGTGTCCAGTGCTGTGTCACCTGTCGTAGTAACTGTCTCACTGCTGTTCATAGGCTCTGTTTTCACTGAAAGGAGAGGAAATCATCAGTGTTAGGGCATCAGGGTAAAGAAATCTATTTTCTCTCACTCTCTCTCTGTCACTCACACAAAGAAAGACGACAAGAAAAGTATCATGCAGTTTCCAGCATGTGAACAAATTGTTGTGCGCAGGGTTCCCATTGCAATTGTGATTACAGTCCCCATGGTTTAACATTCACTGAGTTGGAGCACCACCCAGTATTTAGACTACCATGCCATTTTTCACGTCATTTTCAGGAAATGTTGAAATGTTTACAAAACAGAAAATAAAATCAGTAATAACAAAAAAGAATGGATGCAAAGTCAACATTTGACACATTCCCCTCTACGTTTTCTGGCTGCAGCAGCAAATGAATCGAATGTATGACTATGACAGGTGGGAACCCTGCAAATCCTGTACACAGGAAGACCACACGTGTTGTAAAGAATTGACAATGGGAAGTGAAAAGCAGAGCACACTGAACAGCAAATGAGACAACAACACAGCAATTCTGCCAGAAAATAAGCATTAGCTGCACAAAGTCATTGCTTTTACACTCCACATGACTTCTAGTCTTGGGTTCAAACACATGCACCTCTGTACCATATTCCTTGGAACCCGAGGCTGGGGACGGGCTGCTGCAGCCTAACAGCCAATCAGCCGTGTTTAGAACAGTCATGCTTTCACCTATAGGGGTGTAAGGTGGGAAGGAAGTGAGGATCTTATGTACTCTACAGAGGACTAAATCCAGGTCTCAGGTAGACTACAAAGCATACAACAACACAGTAAACTAAACATTTGCATGAATATATAGAAAGAAGTCATCTGACATAGTTTGGAGGCAAGAAATTTTAACAAACGCAAGGCTCAAGGCTAACTCGTTCCCTAAGTAGCTGCGGTAATCCGAACAGCACAAAAATGTGCGCTGCTTGAACTGAATGGACAGATGTGAAAATGAACAGAATTGCAAAAAAAATACAGATGTAATTAAACTTGTAAAAAAACAATTCTTTTGTTGTAAGTAAATGCGACATACAGACGTTTCTGTGTCTTTTCTGTCCTGGAAGCAAACAAAAGTAGGTAGGAAACATAAGTCACACCAGCAGTAGCAAACAAACCGCCAGGTAATAGAATACACACGGAGTTAAAGACAGCAAAAAATAGTCATTACAAAAATAATGGGGGCTCCTCGCTACCCTCACACCCCCCCACCTCCCAGACAAAAACACATTCAGAAGCAACTATAAAAGACAGAAAAAGAAATCTGTCGTGAGGGCATATTGTTGTTTGTTTGTTTTTTTTTTAACTAGAGACAGCATTTGGCAGTTAAAAACAGAAATCAGATGCAGCTTTTCTTAGTTTAAAACAAGAGGACCTGAGCTGAGCAACAGAACCACTAAAGATAAAGAGTCCCCCACCCCCGGTCACTGTCTCGGAAGAGGCTTGGGGGGGGTGGGGGGTACATACAAATGTCTGTTAAACCTTCCTTTTACATCAACAATAATTGGAGCCCAAAGTTGCAAAATCGTTTTCTGTTAAACAAAACAACAATTATGGTTTGGCTGACCTGTCTCTTCATTACCAAAACATTTTAAGACAATGCTGTTAAGACAGAATGAATATTATTATGCTGAGTTGTGTGTTGACTTAAGCCTGTTTGGCAGACACGTCAGTGTCACTCCTAATGAGTTTCACAGATCTCGTGTGACTCCAAGATTCACTTGGCTGCACTTCCTTTACAACGCTGTTGGATGGAATGAATTGCATTGGCCATTTCAGTCTCTTCTGCAGACAGATTATTTGATTTCTGCCTTACAAATGCTAGAGTTGGATCTGTTGCCATAAATTAGTCTGTCCGTTTATGCTTACCAAAGAGAAAAGTCAGGATAATAGGAATAAAACAAACTTGAGGCATATTTTCAGGTCACTTATGCTGCTACAGTCGTTCAATGTCTCCTTTTCATGTGTTTGGCTGTTTGTAAGACGCCACACTGTGTGTTGATCAGAATCCAAGTTGTGTCTCAACTGGAGGAGGCGAAAACAAAATATGTAATGACAAAGCAATTTTTAGTTGTTGATCAATTATAAACAGAGTATGTTTTTTAAAGCCCTGATTGAGAGTATTGTTGCCATGTATGTGCCTAAAGTGAAGCTAGCCTCAGTGAGTGTGCCAGGTCTTCAACAGTATCTACAGCAGATCTACGCTTCGTAGAAACATAAAAACCACAGCTTGCTGTTTATACTTATTCTCTCCCCTTCTGGCACAGAAAAGTTGCATTTCTGGAGGTTTTCCACCATGTCTTGCCTTAACACAGTGAGAATGGAAATATATGTCTTTTTACCACATGACGTGGAAATGACACTTGTATGCTTTTCCTGGCATCCTATCAGAGTCCAAAGCATGGATGTAAGGCTAACAGGGGATACTTAATTGACTTCCAGTGTGATGCCCTTTCCAAATGGCACATTTCTGTCTCAGTAAATTGGACATGAAGGATTACTGTAGATGTATCACAGTCAAGACCTAATTTCTGTATTTATGTAATAATTTTACCCTCTTTGCAGTGTAACCTCACTAATTCCAAAGCTTCCATGATGTCTTATTTGATCACTTTGATATTTATGAGTGTCAGTACTCTGCTCCTCACATGATGATTATTTAGTGGTGTTGGGCCTTTATGTTTTCTTTTGCTGAAACTCTGAATCTTTATTTTTGGCATGGCCATGCAACAGTTAAAGGTGAAAATATTTAGCCTTGGTGTAATCATTGCTTATAAAAACATATACATTTTAACAAGGTTAAAAACCCGATTTTATTCAGAGATCATCTCCCAAGGAAAACATGTGACCTTTAGAGCTTAAGTGGTGCCGGTTGGCTGACTTGCTGTTTCCCTGTTTAGTCCAGCTCTATATGTCTCTATATGTCCAGCTAGTCTATATGTCAAGTAAGCATGTTAGGCTACAAATCATATAACCAGTAAGGTCACAGAGGGACAAACAGTTAAAACCATGCTGCTAAATAGAACTTTGTTATATGTTTTTCAGAAAGTTTAACATGAATTTAGGCTATTTTTACATGTTGTTTTTTCTACTTTTTAGGTAATCCATGAGGAGGTATATGTCCCAATTAAGCATCTTAACAATGTTGAGAGTAAATTATAACATGAGAATATAACACAATTAAGTATCTTATTTTATTTTTTTAAATATGACCAAAGAACTGTCATGTAGATTCTTAAATGTTGAACTATTACTCCAAGTAACAGAAAATCAATCATCAGAGAATCACAGTTTTTAGAACATCGTCATGCCTGTTGACTAGACTGACTCCCTACAAACTTTTTTGTTACAGGTTACTTTTTTAATTTGAAAATGATCAAAACTAATCAATGGCAACCATATGAGAACTCCATTTAATTCTGGACAGCTTCATTGGGGGGTGGGGGGGGGGGGGGTATAACCCAGTGGACAAGCTGTAATGAAGACAAATGAGTTGCCATGGAGATGGCCCATGGGCCTGAGCGTTGGCTGATGTCAGGTGAAGGGAATGTTGGGTATGTAGTTTGTTTTGGCTGCATGTGTAGTCCTGGCTCTGTCTGTTTAAACCATTAACTCTGAGCTCATCAAAAGTGATTTAATGTGCTTGAATATGGTCAGAGTTTGTTGTTAGTTCAATCTGAGCACAGCTATTTCTAGGACTGTTTGTCTGTTGACACATTAAGATGTCTAAGACTAAAGTGCAACATCTAACTTTTTCCATTATATTCTGTTTAAAGTGCTTCCCACTGCCTGTTAAATCAGCAATAGATAAATAATTGTTCTCAAGAAAAGCACAACCCTGAGCTCTTTTACATCTAACTGTACTGTCAAAAATGCTTCCAAGGCAACAGAGACTGAAAGAGGGGAGGATGAAGGATGACAGATGGAAAAAAAGATGAGAAGGGATAGAGAAACACAGACAGCCAGAGGCTAAAGGAGGAGGGTGAAAAAAGAAAGTGGGACAAGGAAAGAAGAAGGGAGAGGAGAGCACGTTGGTGTTGACATTGAAGAGAGCAGTGATGCTTTAATGCTCTTGTAGAGGAAATAGTTTCCAGCGGGAATTTTGGGCTTGCACTCAAATACCTACGAACACACACACACACACACACACGCAACCACAATTTGCCAAGCGGTTAGCAGAGGAGAGCAGAAGTGCTTTACCGTGTGTTTATACACATTTACTATTGGTTTTCTCATTGAAGTGAGCGTGTGTGGGTGTGTGTACGTGCATTTGCAAGGATGTGTCTAGCTCTGTCCTCCAAAAAGTATTTACCTCCACATGCTGAAAGTCTCCCAGACTGGTGATTTTGCAATGGATTTTTATTTCATTATGCTCATCAAACATCTCAGCCCAAAGCAAGTTTCAATATGTGCTTTCAAGCTCTGCTGGCGTTGAACTGTTCTCTGGAGGTGCTCAGACTTTTATTAGGTGGACATTTTTAAATGATTTTAAAAATTAGATGAGGTTTTGGACTGTAGCTGCATGTTGTGGGTTTCTCATCCTGCTTCAAAACGTGGGTCATGACTCAGGTCAAGAGTACCGGCAAGTTTCTTATTACAAGTCAAATGTTTAAAAAAAACATACCTGATAATAAATTTGCACCATCAATCAAAAGTTCTACCAATTAAAGCTGCTCACATAAGAGTCTTAAATCAAGCAACATTCTGTGCATTGCTGGAACAAATTCAAAAGTGTAGCCAGAATAACTTCCACAGCTGATGAAACAGTCAGGTGGCACTTCATGTCAGATTTACTTGGCATGTGAACATTTATTGGGAGGGAAGAGGGTATATTTAACCCACGCTGATGTGTACTTATCATGAAATTTATGGGTGTAGAAGAGCTATATTTTCGGCTTTTTCATAGAAACACTGCGAAAGCAAAATAAAAAAGATTTTTTAGATATACATTTGCGTGCAATGATTATTTTCTAAACTGCTGTTCTTTCACACTTTACATTTAGTTAGTTTTTCGAGAACTAGCTTTTGTAAAACACTTTTTTAGTTTTTAGAACGCAAAGATTAACTCATGGCCCATTCCTAACATCTCATAAAGCTGGCATAAATCTTCTCATTGAAATCCCAGAAAAACATTTGATCACATGAAACTGTGTTCCTGCCAAGTGGTACGCACACAATTTTCATTATGACGATGACCCACAAATCTGTCTTTCTAGTCATTCTAGGACTCATTTGAGTTATCCTAAATGACTAAGGAATTGGGCGCATTTTAAAACTAAAGGTACACAACAACTAATTTTAACCATCCTGAGTAATGACACCAGTTTATCAAGAACCAAACATGTTGTGCCTTCTCACCTCCAGTTCCATTGGTGGTAATGGAGGGGCTGCCCAGGTTGTTCTTGTCCAGCTTGGAGCCTGTTGAATCTGCGCCCCCCACTCGGTTATGAGGACTGGCTAGGTCCTGCATTTCCATAGACCTGGTGTTGGGGAAGAAGAGGGAGTGAAAATATGATGAACTGCCAATCCTGAATGAATAGAGGATCAACAACAATATTCTCTCACAGCTGGGGACCTACCCTCTCCATATATTAAGTTCCCACTGAGCACATTCAGTGGCATACTGTATGCGTACACAGGAATCACTCAAAGTCGTAAACTTCATGCTGCTCAGCACCAGTTAGCTTTACATGAGCATGTGTTCAGAGGCGCGAGAGACTGTCGTGGGCCTGCCGGGTCTTTTATGGAGTGGTTTGTGTGCGTGTGTGTATACACTTCTGGGTTCCAATACAAACCTCCAGCCTGCCAGCATGCTTTAGTTTTACAATGTGTTCCACATGCATGACTAGGATGAACCAGCACACAAGGTGGCGACAGCAAAGTGAGGCTGTGTCTGTGAGTGTGTGTATGGATGCTTGGAAGTAGAATTAAATTAGATCTGAACAGATTAAAGAAGTATCTTTATGGTAGAGATGCACCCTTCCTTCCATCTATCTTACACGACCGTATATTTTGATCTCAAGTGCTTGTAACCATGGCAACACATACTCATGATAAAGTTGAAAACCCCTTATTGAAAGTTACTAGTGTTTTCTGGACACCTAAAGTTTGTTCTGCGTAAGCACTGTAAGAAAACAAAGAAAAAACACTAATTTATGACTTGTCATCACTGTTGCCACAAATCCACACATTGGTGGAATCTTTACTTGTAGACATAGCTTTAATATGTAACTAGTAAGAGCTGTTCCTACAAAACAGCAGTGAAAAAGCTGAAAAGTATAAGAATAAAATAGGGAATGGCCTGACTACTGACTTATTCGAAAAGGCTGTAATGCATATACCAATTGAACATGAATGTTAAAATGTACGGAAACGTGACAGGCGAAGACCATTTCAACACAGAAAGTACGATTTCTCATGAAAAAGGTTGAAGGAATCACTAGAACATTGATCTTGAATGTAAAACTAACACAGACAGAAGACAGATTTGAAGGGATCAGGAAACAGCTGATGATGTTATGAAGTCATCAGTTATAATGTTATGAATAAGGGAAGTGATTAATTTTGAAATTGTCAAGCAGGATAGCTGATTAATGTAAACGTCACTTGTCCCTATGTGTGAAAACAAAACAGAAAGTTGTACTGAATCAAAGTGTAATGTAGTTTATCATCAAGCCAAACAATCCAGCATGAAAAGCGGCAAAAGCATTCTCACAATAAGTCTGTTCTGTGCATGGACAGTGCTTTTTATACGAAAATGTGAATGTGTGTGTGTGTGTGTGTGTGTTTTCGTGAATGTGAGAGAGCTCTGACTCATGCTGCCCGCAGGTTTGGTCACACTTGTGCTTTTGTGAGACATCAAAGCCAGAACGGACAGAGATGGAAGGAGAATTAAACATATGCGGGCTGCTGTGTGAGACAGTGTGTCGGTCTGGACACAGGCCATCCCGATGTTCTGGGCAGATAGCATCACCACACATGACTGCAACCCACAGTCTGATTGACAGATAGAAACATACAGCTCTGAGCAGATAAGAAAGGCGTGGCTAGAAGGTGCAAAAACGAGAATGTGTAAAAGATAAACGCAACCAAAATGAACTCCCTGTTCCAATTGATAAGAAAGATAGCTTTTCATTCTGCTCTACCGCACCTATTGGAAGGACAAATTCTGATCATTCAAGCCAGGACTTAAAAAACTGAAATATGTCCACGGGTTAAAGCAAAACTTAAAAGGTTTCACAGATTTAGTAACTTTTTCTCCTGCTCAGAAGGCCTCATGCATCCTTTTCTCTAGTTTCTCAACAGCAGGAAATGATTCGGCCTCCCCTCCTTGCCCCCTTTCCCCCCTGCTCTATTTCATTCCTCTCAAGAGGTGATGGCAGGAGTTGGTGTTTCATAAGCTATTTTCTGGTCTTTGCATTATGCCTGGTCATTGGGAACGAAAATTACATTTACACAAAAATGTGCCATGAGTTGATTTAAATAGATAGATTAAAGATCTGTAACAAAGTATTATTTGGACTTGAGATGATTTTTTCAGTTTTCTTCTAATTAATTATTAATTATCTTGTATTATTTGTTGAGGGTGACATTTTCAAATGTAATTTCAAAGTATCACTAAAACCATAAAGCCATATAGTTGAAATATTCTAGAGCAATTAAATGGTAACCTTTAAAATGTTACGCTTCTCCAAAAATCATACTTTACTCCTATTTAAGTTCTCGTACAATCGATAAACTGATCAAATTGGGATTTACCTTTGTATGTGCATGTGTGTATTTGGTTATCAGTAACCAAGGTTTTAGGGGATCACTGCTGACCTCATCACTGCTCCTACCTGAAGTGAAACCTGACCTCTCCATGGCCAGAGAGCTCAGACACTCAGGCAAATACGCACATGTAGGAAAAAACACACACGTGTGTGTGTGTGTGAGTATACCTGGTGTCCGAAGGGTCTGGAACATGAGATTCACCGTGTGACTTCTTCACCTGCAGAGACAGCACAGAAGAGTAAGTTACTGAACACACACAACCTCACACGTTACACTGGGCACCTTTAGCTACCAAGAAGCTGTTAAATGTGTCATGAACAAGCCCCATAACCTTGTGTTAATAAGCCAGACACATGATATCAATATCAGAACACTGTTGTCATCAGCATCAATTTCAATTTCAAACACTTTCAAGAGATGAAGAAAAAAATCTGATCAAGAATTAATCATGAAATACCCAGAGGAAAACAAGAATTTCTTACTTTCCTGAATTTTATTATTCAAGAATAAAATATTAAGCTCCTAATAAATCACAAGCTGTCGGCCGCTTCACTCGCCACAGTGACAGACTTGCTAACTGGCGTCTAAGTGACAGATATTAACTTTCCCTTGTACTCTCGTGACCCCGCTCCATCCTGAGCTCGATTGCGGGTCTCAATCCTTACAGAGTTGAAAGGTCCCAGCGGGGTCATGTTAGGTCACGGCAGAGTTAGCTCTTTACTGTTAAAGATGTCACGGCAGAAACTGAACTCAGCCTTGACTTTGGGAGGGGGTAAGCAAGTCATTTGGCTGTGTCAATCCTTCTGCAGCAACTTTTTATTTGGAAAAAAAAAACGCACACACATTTCGGCCTCGCCGCCATTCCACTGAAGCGCTCGGTTCATTCACAGAGGCTGAGTTTCTGGGTGTTGCTGTGTGTGACGGTACGCAGAACAAGGCTGCAGACCAGTGGTTCTCCTTTAAAATTCCTCGTTCTTATTCGAAGCAGGGACTAATTAGAACAGTAAATGGAGGGCGGGCCGAGGTCCAGTAGTACCAGCTGCCCTCTAATCATTGTGTCAACACACTGTTGAAGTGTAGGACACGCACGCAGTGTCAGACACACACATTCGGACATGGAAATGGATATACCAGTCACACACACCAGCTAAAATCCCCATGCAGCATATATCCAAATCATTTGCACATTACTGCAATCATAGGTAGGTATACAGAGAAAGTGTCTGACTAAGCAGACTCTCCACGTCCGTGGAAAGTAGGTCCTCTCTGTGAATATGTGTGTGTGGGTGCGTGTGTGTCTGTGCGTGTAGAGTTTTGGTGTTATGGTTCTGATTATACTATTCTACGGAGAGCAAATAAGAAGCAGCACTTAGCTGTTCAAGACAGAGTTCAAAGGTTAGCCGCTCTCCTTGTATGGATCACTTTACACACAGGCACACACGCACACAGTGAGACACACACACACACACAAGCCACTTTCATGTCACGTTTCATGCTTTAGTGAAATTTAACAAGGCTGTCAGTCACGGCATCAACGGCATGGCCGTGAGAAACTGCAATCCACATGTAACGCACATGCAGGACCTCAGCACACACACACACTCACACATGCACACACACGGTAATACATAAACTCGGCGTGGTTTCTGTCTCAACACGATCTGTGAAAGCACACGCAGGCTTTGATCCTGAACAGCTTCTATCATTGGTCCTCATCCACAAACGCTTTCCCCTCATGTCTGAGTCTCTTATCTCTCCCAAAACGCCAGCACTTTTATCTTCTTCTATCACACTTTTTTTTAGATTTAAAAGAATCAAACAAAGTTATTTAATTTCATTAGACAATTTAGCATTTTTGTTTTACATTCAATATATTTTTCGTTTATGTTTTTTTATTTTCCAGTGTTCATAGCAGCTTTATTAACTTTGTGGTTCAGGATCGATTCAAACAACCACGGTCTGAGTTGCTATATGAAAGTGCTCTCTAAGTCCTCTACCTGGACAGTATCTTTCTTCTTCTTTGGGGAGCTTGAATTAGAATAGAACTAATTCAATTCCTACCAACAAAACAAAGCCCCTCTGACCATACTCTTAGGTGGCCGTAACGTCTGAATAAACCAATTGTGTCACCTGAGCTACTATAATAGTTGACCTTTGACCTGGGTGGCCGGTTGATCAATCTTGAAAACTACCTGTCTGGGAGAAGGTCTCCAAAAGGGGAACATATAGGCCCCACAGGTTTTCAGCACTAAGCAAGATTTATTTTTAAGAATTAGTTTGACTCACTTTTTAAGAGCTGTAATGATTAAATAAGGCCTAATTTCACTATAAAAGAATGAGTCTGATAGAAGTAGAAAATGGTTCCGATTATCTTACAAAAATTTAACTTCAAGTTTTCCACACATTACAGGTTTGATATACCTGGGACAAATTGTGGAAACCTGCACAGTAAGAGATTAAAAGGAGCACGAAGAGGACAGAAAGAAGAATTGGGCTACGTGTTTCTCGTAATGACCCAACCCATCAGCAGTGGGACATCTGATACGATGCATTGGATTGCACACTTCAACACAAACTCACATACATAACTGCTAAATGAAAGAAGATCACTAAAACAAATTTTCCATTTAACTGTTAAAAGTCTGTTTTAATTAACAAACAATAATTTAAAAAAAGATGTTTTAAAATCTTTTCTGGGTGAATTTCCACCAGCAATAATTAATTCAAGTTGGGTATGTTAATTAGTCATTTTAAATTTTCTTTCTATAGTGTAAGAAATTTAATTTTTTTAAATCATGGTAACCTTCTTTAAATTAAGTCTATAGACAAATCAGTGATATAAATAAAATTACTATCCCAGAAGAATATCTCATATCTCTTTTTAAATGATAAAATCTAAATATCTAAATATCGGAAAAAAACCCTAATTTCAGTGTAAGTGCAACAGCAATGCGCATATTAAAAGAAATGTATCATTATTTTTTCTTGTTCTCTGAATACATTATTGTTCAGATTATTCAGAGAGGACATTTGCTTGCTTTAATTTAACATAAAATGCACTCATTTCCTCAAACATTTAGAGATTTTTTCTTACCTCAGAGTGTAATCAGGTCAGTTAGCAATCTTATACTTCCACAAAGCATTACAGAGCGCTACAATCCACCAGCTCCTCCTCAGAGGCAGACTTGCTGCTCGGACACACAAACAGAAACAAGCGCTTGTCTAATGCCTCTCTTTTCTCTCTACCTGCCCTTTCACTTTGTATCCCAGGTGTCACAGGCGCTTCTTGTTCTGTTCAGGGAAGGCAAATTCATTATTTTTCTCTTTCTCTTTGAGCCTCTTTCTCCTGCTCTGCACTAACTTGTAGTGGCTAGAAAAGCGGAGACTCTGCATGTAAACTATGCTTTTCTCTTCCACTCTGCCTCTGAGGTCAATCCATGCTCAGCTCCTGTCTTCCCTGACTCCAGTAATGGGGAACATTTCGCTCGTCCCGTTTCCCTCCTCCTCTGCCTCCACCCCCTCTTTTTCTCTTCTCCTCCTTCTCTCTTTCTCAGCTGTCACTCATTACAGACTCACTCAAGCTTGCATTTAAAGCCTAAGGATTTATTCATAGTTGCATTATTCTTTGTTCTTCCCTAACCGATACAAACAACTCTCCTACTGTGAACAAAACAGAGGGACAGCTTTTGAAAATTAAAAATTGGTGTCGATGTGGGTCCGTGTCTTGTTGTGCAGCAGAAAGTATAACCTAGACCATAAACTTCACACCATGGAATTGACTCCCCTCCACACTCACACACCCTCCCCCACCTCAACCACATCGCACAAGGTCTCACACACCTGAGCACACGAGCGCACACTTTCAGTTCCTGTTAATTGGAACCACACGGCTTCACATGTGTGTCACATGTGAAGCGGAGTTGAGTCGGATTGAGTGGGTGCCTCATAAACTGGGGGCACACTCATCCCCTCCATTTCTCCGAGCTACCCTTGTCTGAAGATGGCACTCTTTCACTTTGGCTATGGAGGTACTGCCATGGGAGATACACACCAAAACACACACATTTGTACACACACCAGAAGTCAGACACAGTCAATCAATGGACGGCCCATTCATGAACAACCCCTCGCCTGAAAGGGCTGATTGTTTCACTGTGATGATAACAGTTTGCCTACATTACAAATTCTTTTAAAGGGTAGATTTCTCATTTCTAATAGATGGATTATAGATTTAAGAACTATTATTGTTTTTGAAACGTGTAATGTGAGAATTCTTTAAGCGGAAATATTCAGAGTTGAAAGCCTTTAACATAGGACTGGATTTGAAATCCTGTTTTCAAGACAGTCTTGCAAAATGTACAAATAAATAGAGTCCATTTATTTGTAAATGGTTTTCTTATATATATATCTATTTTACTGAAAATAATACAAAGACAACATATCACACATTGAAACAGTTGACTGAAGGACACAAATGAGTAGAGAGGTATTAAGGCTTACATGCAACAAAATGCACGGGTATAAATGAAAGCATACAAGAGAGGTTGAGTCTCTCAGTTACAGTGACTGGGAAGAGTTTATTAGTCTTTGAATGTCTTTGTTGGCATATAATTAAATGGCATTATCACAAATTTATATAAAAAAGGCAGACCATATATATACAGAATTGCTGCAGCTGTCCACATTATATCAGCTACACTCTGAAGACTCAGATATTGTTTCATTACAGCAGTTTTCATGGTGCATACGATCAGTGTCCACCCACATTTTTGGTTAGGGTTAGGGTAAGTGATGTCTTTCATCTGTTGGTTATGAACAAAGAAGAAGTGGATAATGGTAGCATGTCATGTTAAACAGTTCTTTCATTTACCCAAATCACATTCACTTGTGGTCAGGATTAAGAATTAAAAGCACATCATGGCATATCTGAGGTGACAAAAAACACCTTTTGGACATAAAAAAACAAGTGATTGACATGTTTTGTTATCAAACTCCATAACAAAGTATTGCTCTAATATATTGTGGTTACATGAGACATGGAAGAGAAGATTCAAGTTTTTATGCATCTCATACTCATAACTGTGTAGCATCTTTAAAACACACTTATATTAATAGCACATATTTTGATATAATAAGTATAGGGTAATATATTAGTGCCACTGAAAGTTGTTCAAATGTAAAGCCCTGGAATTGTAGAGCCCATAAATACTGCTATTAACAACATGAACAGGAGTTTTAATGTAACGGTATGTGCATACGTTGCAAAGGGGAACCAACTAAGCACAGGCCTGGAGACCAATTTGGAACGGGGCCACTGTCTCCAGCTAAGCACCAGCCGCCTTTAGCTTGGTCACCACAGAGACAACAAACCCAATCCCACAGCATTTATCCCTTACTCCAATAAACACCTTGATTGATAGACTGTCTGTGGAACTGTGCGCTTACATCAGGGCAAATGTCTGTTGAGAGTGTGTTATTCGTGGATGCCGGCATGCATTTGTGTGTGTCGGTGTGTGTGCTGGACGTTTGAGAGTCTATGTGGAGGACTAGCTGTCAGAACAGATTAGGGTGCTGCCGAAGTGCTTGACAACTCAAGCACTTTATTATTAGCCAGGCAAGACCCCATCACGAGGGGGTCGTCCAAAAACATCCCTGATGAAATATTTTCACAGCGAGTGGAGAAGGGGAGCAGGAATGGTGTCCCCAAACACGCCTGATGAAAAACACAGCTCAAAAAAAAAAGTGAAAAAGAAAAAAAAAACAGAGCAGCGAACTGAGGAATGGAACGGTGTTGCATATTGGTCCAGCTAAATTACAGGGCAGGGCTTTGGTTTTTGTTGACTTTGGGAGTGTTTTAAAAGAGCCTGACAGGAGTGAGGTGTCCTGCTCCGTTTAAAAGCCCCTTGGGAATAACTTTGCTCTTCAAGTGGAACAACAGCAGTTTATCTTCACCTCAAACCATGAAACACATAAAGAGAGTCACCCCACCCCGACATCTCTTTTATCTCGTTGTTTTAAGTAAGCCTTTTTGTTAATACTTTAGATAAGTGTATCTGCCAATGAACAAACACATCCATCTTCTGCCTGACGTTAAACATTTTCGGAAACATGATTGTTGCCTTTCCTATTGAGACTTACAAGAGAAGATAACTGGTAATAATGCCATTATCTGTTCAATAGATAAGAAGCTAGCAACCCTTATCAACAAAAACTACATTTAGATCGATGTAGCAGATTGGCAATAGGCTGAGGAAAGACTTTGAGCTAACTTAAGTGAATTGGATACAGGTTCAAGGCATTCAGATTATCGACTGGATGTACTGCAGCCATGGGGTCTCACAAGTGAAACCAGTACCAAAGTAATTGAAGGCAACTTGATAGAGGTGACTCATATTGGTCTGTATTGTTGATTGTACCCGTTGACTGGAGTCTATGACGTCCATGGAAACCTAACTTCACATGTATTTGTAAAGTTTGTCCTAAACATTTCTGGAGCATTTCTGACATTTTCAGTTGCATCAATAAATTATTTTTCACCGCATCGTTTTTGTTTTTCAAATACAGAATGCGAATTACTCTAAGTACAAGTCTAGCCATGATAGCACCAGTGTAAGCATATAAATGGTTTGGTTATCCCTTCAAGTCAAAATACAGTCGCACTAAGTTTCAACAAAGCAAGGTGTTGTGTGTGAAAATACTAAACTAATGAATGATGTCTTTAGTCTATCAATGCCGAATAGGTTTTATGGCAAAAAAGCTGTATTTGAAAGGTCTGTTAATGGAACTGGAAATCAGATGAAACCTGTAGCCGTGTTGACTTCCCAATATACAACTATCAGGATTCATAAAGTTTTGCACGCACCCACAAACATGGGTGACACACACCTGTGCAACGTGATCATCATCCAACTATCTCTATGTCTGACATTGGCTGATGTGTCGACCACAAAAAACACTCACACACTGAAGGATGTTACTCAGCACACAAACACAAGCGCCATCTCAATACACGCGCCCACGCACACACATACACACAATGTCTCCCTGGTTTACCTGTCCCCTGCTCAAAGCTCTCTGCTGTCCCCATTTGTATGAGTGGTTATCGGTGCAGTAACTCTATCCCCTTCCTTTCATGTAAAATACATTGTGCCGAGCCTCCTCCCTCTCACCACCACTCCTCATACACCCACCCAGTTCCCCCAGCCTGGGAGGTGTAAATCTATCCCTCTCTTTATACCTCCAAAAATGCCCCCTTTTTCAGGTGTAGTAGGAAGCTATAAAAGAAAAAAAAAGTCAGGGAGTGAAAGGAAAGAACAGGGTGAGTCTGTGGGGCAGGGGGAAAAAGGAGGAGGCGTTCAGGTGAAGTAGGGACTCTCCATGCATAGCTCTCTCTCCCTGTCCATGTGTGCTTCTCTTTACCTGTTGATGCTTAGTGAGTTTTGCGTAAAATTGCAGGCAGAAATCACTTTAAAATCACACTTTATATCTACTTTAAGCACAATTTTTCAAAAAGTTTTTCAGTCTGCATGCACAAGATATTTATAGCAAATCAGAGCTTTTTAGATGAAACAGAGGCCTATTGAAAGGTTTAATACATTTCACTACACAAACTAGTATGATGTAAACATAATTGAGGATATAATGCTGTCCTCATCTGTGAACAGAACCTGGCAGGAAACAGGATCTATTTGTTTTGGTTCTTTGCTGCCAGTCATATATTAATATCTGAAAAATACATAAAGAAGCTACATTTTTCTTTGTTATAATTTGATTTGATTTTCCTTTTGTCCAGCGGGAATTCAGCATCCACAAATTCATAAAGACACACTGCTGAGGACGCTGTCAGAGCTCATTACTAATTCATCTCAAAGATTATTTTTATTTTGTCAACTTGCACTGTATCCTCATGTTTGTGGAGAAAGACCAGTGGAAGGGAACAGCCTACTCGTCATCCCACTCACTGCACTGGTGGTCTTCATATCTGCTGTTTAAATTGGCTCCTCATTGTCTCGGGGAGTGAGGGGATCACAGACACGATTTAATGCAGCTTTACTCAATGGAGACAAATGAAAAGTCATTGATGGATGCGTGTGTGTGTGTGTGTGTGTGTGTGTGCGGCAGTTCTGCTCTGTTAATTGTGCGTTTGGCCTCGACTGCCCCTGCTCAGCTAATCTGATGAGGGTGATTAAAAAAACAACTCAACGAAACTTAAACCAGTCCATGGCTGACCAGGCAGACGCGCACACACAGACACACGTGCACCCAGTCTGGTCATAACTCTAATCAGTGACAGAGACATTCTTAAGGGACTCAATATGAATTTTATACAAGCACAATACCCACATGGGCAGACATAGAGACAGACAGACCTTTTTTATTGCCTTTTTTATACTGAAAGGGACTCTAATGTATAAAATAAACATTATTCTATCTTGAAGAGGACATAAAACCAGCAGCTGAGACCAACAAACTGTTAGGAGGATGTTTAGTTGTAGCGAAGAAAGAGAGAAAGAACTGAGGGACTCGCTACAGGGCGCTGCACAGAAACTATTAAATGATTTAATTTATGCAGGTGTGAAAGGGCTATTTACCTTGCAAACTTTAACGAATAGTCTAAAGAAATGGCTGCAGAAAAAACAAATGCGATTCTTTTATTTTCATGATTACACAATAACTAGTCAGATAATTGAATGTTAATGCTGTTTGGTTGGTTCTGACGTTAGCATGTCAATCACCCTGCACAGTCAGTCTACCTGCAAATTTTTTTTTTGGACCAAATGCACCACTATCTCTAGTTTTTGTTCACTTGGTAACCCAGAAACTTTGTCCGCAGACAGGCAAGACTGAGCCTCAGGGAATGATGCCACACATTGTTGGACCTTGGCTGCAAAGCCTAGAGTGTAAAATGTTGGATGGGTGATAAAAATGTGTTTCAAATCATAAGGCTGTGTCATTCACTCTTGCTGGGTGAAGCCATCAGTCTCCCTGTCAATTAACACTCTGTTTTTGTAGCATTTATTTCTTTTATCTACGGTGTGAGGGAAAAAACTGTTAGACGTGCCTTAATGTTTCTATCCAGTGAAATGACAGATAAAGGCAAATCCCAGTTCAAACCACAGCGGGACCTCAGAGCATAGGTTAGGAGAAAATATTTGGTCATGTGGAATAAAATTCCAGTTTGTAAGTTTAGGATATGATGCGTTTCCCCAGATTAGGAGGCAAGAAACCGTGGGCTTTCAAAGGGATTTATTTTTATTATCATTGCTCTATAAAATGTGCAGAAAAGCATTTAAAGTGGGTAGGCTTTGCAGGATAAATCCAGAGAAGTTCAGTGTAGTGAGAACTACTTTTTGCTGCTGTGAGGGACGCAAAGAAACACAATACCATCGTCGTGTAGCACCCCCCCCAAACTGACCTCAGCCACCTCACCCCCTGCTTGCTGCGTGAACCACAGTCTTCCCTTTGACTTTACCAACCCATAAAGTAAATGAGATTTGTGTGTCTGGAGACACATCAGGTGAAACGGCAAAGAGCTGTTCAATCTAAAAGTGCAAATATATGGCGTAGACCCAAGAGTGTTAGAACCAAAAGCCCAACTCCACAAGAGGTTGAATATCCACAGTGGTCATATGGTGGAGTGTGTGTTTGTGAGCCTGTGTAAGTGTGCGTCTGTGGCAGCAGCATCAATAATTAAAGCTAATCTCATTAGGTCTCAGATCCCTTTCAGACGCTTTTAATTAAATGATGAATGGGCTCCCAGCTGCCTGTTAAATAATGCTGCTCATGACATCACACTGGGTGTGTATGTGAGATGTACGACATAAGGTAGATGCCCTTAAAAAAGATACAAGGGGAGACATTCAGCAAAGTGAAAGGTATGGTCTCACACACACGCCATCTGCTCCTAGATTCAACATGTGGGGGGATTATTAGAAGTTACTGCTGCCCTATGCACCGCGGAGTCGGAACGGGAGTTGAATGTCTCAAAAGTCACAAGCTGTTCCGTCTTACCAGGCCTTGAAACACTTCATATCGTCTTCCTAATAAAATCACTCACAATACCATATGTCTTTGAAGTGGGAAGAATGATTGAGGGTAGAAAAAGGAGGAAAAGTAAGCTTGAAGAAATAGATGGATGAGCATGGAGATAAAAATGGACAGTGAAGTAGTTTTGGGATGTGACAAACATAAAGGAAAACAAAGACAGAGAGACACAGAGTCTCGGGCTAATGTAAAGAATGAGAACAACTGGTAAACCAGAGGACAGGTAGGTTGCCAAAGCACCTCAGGCCCTAGACAGCAGGAGCACAGCTATGAGAACACCCATAATCCCTCCTGTTTCTCAACCCCACCCCTCCCCGCTCTCCTTCCCCACCATCGCTCTTGGGCTGGCTCTGTATCGGATTGCTGACTTCACAATAGGCCCTGAATCATCACTCCAGCCAGAAAGACACAGCGAGAGACGAAGAGGCGAGCAGGCTGGCGGGGAAAAAGAAGGTGGGATGGACAAGCAAAAGGAATCAGGGACACGTCAGAGCGTAAAAAAGAGGACAGATCCAGTCCAAACGGGGTCAGGTGGACAAATATTTTCTCTGATTCTTCTTCTCCTTCCAACAACAAAAAAAAGGGAAGCATACCGTAAATGCATCATAAAGTGCACAGCATCATATAGCTCACTAACTTTCCCTGATTTGATAAGACTGTTATTTTTAAAAATGTTGAGGTGTATTTCAGATTGGGGGCCAAAAGGACACTCAAATGCAACCTTCCTGAAGGTTTTTGAGCAACCATTGAAGTAGCTCTCTGTCATTATGCCTGCCAGGGCGCAGTGTTCACTCACACAGCACGGTGTGGATTGTTAATATTTCCAGTGAAAAGTGTAAGATGTCAGGTGAAAAAAGTTTTTGGTTTCATCACTGTGCTAGTTTTCAGATGCCCTTTGAGTACAAAGCTCCTATATAATAGAAAACTCTGTGGGAAATCTTTAATAATACCTTTACTTCTCTTTTTCTGATTCAGAAAGTTACCTTTTCCAGTTATGGGACTTAATTTTTTCGTGATAAATGAATTACTATCTATTTATTAACCACACATGAAGACTCAAGAACTATATAGCCACATTTTACAGAGCAAAAACATCACTCTACCATATGCGATCCGATCTCGTGGTGATGAGATGCAATTATCTCAAGGTAAAAAGATGTAATAAAAACAAAAATGATCGTCCACTTGTAAAAGGAAACAGGTACTTTTGCTTTCAGTGCAAATAAATATGAACTGCATCAACACTTCAGTCAGCACAGAGACCCGGTCACACCCCATCTGGCCTCAGCACCCTCGGTGCTACCTCTGATTCCACGCTGCAGAGAGGGAAACACAATCCCCCAACTGAGCGGCATAGGAAGTTCTCGCGGCAGGCAGAGCAGGCAGGCTCCTCCGTAACCAAAGCACAATTGTTGCAGTTTCATTTCCTTCCTAGTAAAATGAGGAAATGTGCTCCTTTTCTAAGTAATGGCAGATGAGTTTTTTTTTCCTTTGAGACTGAGCCAAAGAAGAAGTGGGCAACAAGCTCATAGGATCTACCTGGAAGTTGCCGAGATCAAAGAGCGAAAGGTTCTACAAATTCACCAGAAATTACGGTTAATAATTTGAATTTACAGTTAATACTTTCTGTTAATCATGTAGTACCTTTGACTAGCGATGACTTTCGAACAGATTTTTCTACAGAAAATGCTCACTGGAGAAAAAGAAGGTAACATCTGGCAATAATGTGTTTTTCTTGAAAAGTCAGAGTAATCAATAAAGTGAGGAATCCTGGCAAGAAATGCACTGCCTCGATTGACTTCCATTAAACAAGCATGGCTTCAATATGAGACAGTCTCCACTCAGATGACCTCAGCCATCCCACACCACAGAAAGTATATGTGTATAACAGAGATAGAAACACCTACACACGTGTACTCTCACACACAGCAGACACTCAAACACACATATCATGTGGTTTCCTGTCTGGTGTGTTCCTCTAAAAAGCCCACAAAGCTTGCTTGGAGTATTGAGATGGATTCTCCAGTCTGTTTTGGGGGGGTTGACTCTTTCAGTCTGCCACTGGCTCACAGGCCGCCTTTGACCTAATGACCTCACACCTTGCCAACTTTCTCTGGCTGGTCAGACTCTCACTCAGCTCTCACATGTGCTTAACTAAAAATGTTTAGGTAAGAGACAGATTTCTTTGGTTGTTTCACACATCTTTAATAAAATTAAATGTCCCTTTAAGTACATTTAAATATTTTAAACATGAAAATAGATATTTTACCTACATTGGGATCTTTTGTGATGGATACACACTAACTCCAAAATTCAGCACAGTTTTTTTAAATCCCTTCTTTCTTCACTTTTTTGCCATTATTCTAGAGAGTATTGTTGAGTTGGCCGGAAATCAAGACAGGAGGGGGATTTGTATGTAGAGCATGACCTGAGTCAAACCCAGGGCCTGCAAAGGAATGATTCAGCCACTGTGCAGAAAGCACATGCTGATAAAGTATGACAAATTTGACAAACATACTCATGATAATCTTTTTTGGCTGGGCAAATTTGATCAAATTTCATGATTAAAATATAGCCTTTGCCATATTTAGAGATAATTTAACTGGAAAAGGTTTCAATGAAATTAGCTCTATTTGCTTTAATGACTATTACTACTGAGGTAGGACATGCTGAATTTTAGCATTTAGCCTTTGCGACAACTGGTGCTTTTCTGCTTTTTGTTAGTTCTCCATTTAGATATGGTTTCCATATTTGCAAAGATTCTTAAATTGATTCATGAATAAGTATTTCTCAAACATCCTAAACACGAAAAAGCCTGAAAGCTGGTTGGTGAGACATTAGTCCTTTTGTTTTTATATGATCACATGTACCGATACGTGGCAACAAATTAACATTGTTTTGCTTTTCTTGTCTGCATTTAAAACTTTACAGTTATTTTGTGTGACACCGACCTTTGACCTTTCAGTCCTGTTCAGCTGCCAAAGCTTCTCGCTTGCCCACTTCCGTACAATTATTTTATGGTTGTTTCACGCATTTAAAAATTGTCGCTCTTTAGGGCATGTTTAATAACGATTTTCATTGGAAAAAATAATTCACCACGATAAGCATTTTTTGTACATTCTGGAGGGAGGGCTCGGGGTGGCTCTCAGCTGTCATCTAAACATAAATCTTACAAGAATCACTGACACTGAGCTGAAACTGAAGTGCACCTTGGTGCCACGGTTAGGATGCCAACCCACTAGCAGGATGCCAGATGGTTGATGTTACACTCCACACCTCTGTGATCCCTCCACATGTCTTGTTGCCGGGCAGATTTTGAAACAACCATGTATGACGCCAGTGCAATCTTAGCTATCAGGGTAGGGCAGTGCTCACATTAAGCTACCGCTGCTGCACATAAGTTTGTGTGAATGTGTCTGTATGGGGTTGTAGGGGTGAAAGAGGGGTGCAACCCGACCCCTTTCCTCTTTTTACTTGGTCTCTGTCTGTCTCTCCGTCTTCACGTCTCTCTCTTATGCACAGATGAGGACAGCTGCCATAAGAGCCTCTCCCAGCGCACCAGAGGAAAGAGCTACAGCTAAAAGAACTTTTCCCCCCTCTTACTTCGGCCTACTTTTCCAATCAGTCTCTCACTCTTTTTGTGGTCTTACATTCAAATTCTGCAAATCTCCTGAGGATCAATAAAAGCTGCAGTTCCCCCGTCCCACACTACCTCCTCTACAAGTCTACAGACAGGAGACTTCATTTGAGGCACTGTAAGAGTTTTGTAAGAGTTCATGTGCGATGGTGTAAAGGACCGGTGCTTGCCAAAGCCCATCAAAAATCAGCTTGGTACTTATTCTTTGAATTGTACAAATTTGATTTGATCAAAACAGAAGTTGTGCTCTTCAAAATCGTCTCATGGAGCTGATGCACAGAACTGTTATCACCTTTTCTCTAAAGCTAAACAAGTATGTGACAACAGGTGGAGTGGGACACTTAAACATGCTAAAAGTAGTATTACGGGGCCAACCGCTGTTGGCCCTTCCCCAGACCATGCCCCAGACTCCTTCCAGTGCTCCCTGAGGACCCCAAACGGCAGGCTGGCCTTCGGCAGGCAGGCGGCCAGAGAGGACGCCTGACCATAACCCAGATGACGTGCGATGGATGTGGTGGGAAAAGGGCGGGGTGGAGGAAGTAAGCATTGGGGATTTTAAAGGGTAGAGAGGAGGAGTGGGGGTATCAGGTATCAACTGACAACTCCCCGAAACTTTGTGTGTGAGGTCTGCGCTGTTTTCTTAGCCACCAGAGACACGCCTATTTGAATGAAGCAGTGTGGGGAAAGAATTAGCCACTTTCAGTTTAAATTTCAAGACACTAAAGCGAGCACAGAAATAGATTACAATTACGGAGCAAATTTACTTGTCAGTTTGAACCGAAATCAAGGCTGTCATTCACGTTCACACGATTGCGAGAACACACAAACGAACACAACAAACACAACCTTTGCGTCACTGAATAATAGCTTTCATTGTTGTCTCATGCACATAGAGTTGCTTTGGAATGTTTTAAGGATGTGATAAACAGGATATTATTCCAGCATCCTTTTTTAAAAAACAATATTCTTAAATGGTTGGTTGAGTGTAGCTAGGTTTGTGAACCGCTTGCTTTAGAATGCAGGGGAAACTCGCATCTACTCTGGGCCAAAGCTCACTGAAAATGGACTGCAGCAAAGAGGAAACGTGCTGTGTGCTGCATCCCGCTTGTTATCAGGACAAAGGCTTGCTTCTTTGGCGATATGCATGTGAGAGTGGTAGCTGTGTGCTCAGTGATGCAAAGACCAGGCAGAGACCTAGAGCCATTCTACCTCGCAAAAGCTCCACAAAGAAAGCTTTTTTAAAAGCATTTCAACACAAGATCAGACAACTGAAAGTAAAAGATTTCAACTCTGTAAGACTGCCTAGCTCAGTGCGGTTTGATTAAAATTGCTGTCCTTGCTCGGAGATCTCATTTCCAACATGAACAATTAATCAATGTCTTTGAGCTGCAGCTCAAATTCACCTTATAAATGATATCACAGGCCTATTTAAGGGAGGAGAAGTAAATGAGGAATATGGACATTAATATTTCATATCTAGATAGCACCAAGACAAGATGAATGCCTTTTTTCTTATCTTCCTTTTTTCTTTCTGCCTTTCTTTCTTTATATCCCTCTTTTCTGTTTTCTGTCTTTCATTTCCCACTTTTTGATGGGCTCACGTACTGTATGCGTGAGTGACACGCACTCCACTGGGGCCAGCCCGTAATCCAACCCACAGTGAGTCTGACGGAGCGACACAAAAAGCAGGGGGAAAACAACATACTTTATCGGCCCTGTCCCACTTCGCGCTATTATTACTGTCGAGGCTGGCAGGTCAGAGGGAGAGAGAGAGACGGGGCTTGATGGAAGAGGAGGAGGAGGTGGAGGAGAAGGAAAGATGAAATTACACCTGTTCTGGTGGCTGACTAACGACTTTGAAATGCGAGTGGCCCTCGCTGGCCGCCAAAATCATTTTCCCAACAATACGGACTGATCTTTAAACAAGCAGAACTGGGACGCTGCGCTGACGTGACGCAGAGATGACCTGCCCAGCTCAGACACTTGTGAACCCTCCGGCTCAGAGTCTGTGAGCGTCTGAATACGTCTGAGTGGGATCTTTGTAGCATTGTTAAAAAAGGCCCCGAAGCCAAATCTATAGAATTGTACTGTAATCCGGAAAATTGTTGAACGCATTTGGTGATTTGAATTTCTTTTCCACACACAATTGCCACAAATACACTTTTTCTTGAATTACTATCTCTGTCCATCGCTGCTTCAACCAAAGTCTCATTAACCTTGACTGCTGCCATATGGTTTTCACAGTCACTGAACCACATCTGCTGGGCGTCACTGCAGGCACACACACATGAATGGACAATTGCATTATCTAACGCACCCATAGCTCACACTTGTGAGACAGAGACAAAGTATACCCTTGCGCCCGGCCAGCGACACACTCGTGCAGGCATACAGTAGCCTTTAACTCACCATCTGTTCGCTGAGGTCCTGTGAGGCCTCCATGGCTTCCCTGGCTGTGATCTGCCACACACACTTGAAAGGCAAGAATGAGAGAATGAAACTTGTGTCAATGGCTGTACCAGGTTTAATGAGAAATGATCACCTGAACTAATTTCTTGGCTGGGACATAAGGGGAAACACTTTTGTAGGAAGGGGGTGGGGGGGGGACTTGATTACTTACACTGTGGATGAAACCACCCACTGCACTGTATTCATTTTAATGCCTGTTTGCATCTGTTGGTTGGACCTTCTGTCGGTATGTTTATGTTTGAGCAACAGGAGACTGAGGGAGGGAAGCGGCAGTGTTAACTTCAGCATATCATCTTCGGCTGAGGGTGAAGTGGAGAGATAATTGCAGAAGTAAATATCAACAATGAAAATGGAGAGGTGTAAATGATACGGCTGCTTGGCTGACTCTGGACCACAGACACAGTGGCTGACTGGTGCATGAAGACAGTGAGTGACCCCATTAATGCTAGACAGGAGACAGGTTGGCGCAGGAGTTTGGAAGTAAGGCGATTGTCTACGACTCGAGAGAGATGAGACGGTGCCATTGGCACCGTGAGGAGAAGTTACTCCCCGGCCTGGTCGCTCCTCTACAGTAAAAGTCCAGCTGAAAACAATGGATAACAATGGTGTCGTCCCAACCGAAGAGCACAAAATGGCTCCTCTCTGATTTATCGCACACAGGGCGTCAGACAACAGACAGCTGAACAAAAGAATAAGCTGCAAAGACACTCTCATCCAAACACGAAAGTCCTTCTCTGTCATTACATCTGTGGTTCCCAGCTGTGTAAGAAGTGCCAAAGAGCCTTTTTCACGCTAAGTTCACAATAACTTCATTATTTTTAATAACAATATAAAATAAGATGAGTGTTTTTCAGCACATGCACATTAATCTCAGTGTGATCGCAGATTTTTTTTATTTACCAAACAAATAGTGTCATCTAACAGTTAATGCATGTACATATGTTTGTTTGTATATTGCACCAAACAACAAGATTTAAGTTAACCATGAATGTTCAACATGAGCTGTTCAACTTCTTAAATAAAAGAAAGTTGATATGATAAAAAAAATGAGTTACTAACATCTGACTGGGATTTTGCAAGCTTTCCACAGAACAGAGTGCACATGTGCATGTGCGTGTGTGCGTGTGCACGCGTGCTCATGCACTGAAGAATTTTCTGGCTCGGTCCTTTAAACTAACTGGCATCCTTTTAATTTTTCATAGCGCTCAGCTCCTCCTGGCCTGAAACCGAAGACAATAATGCGTCTCTCAGGTGAATTGATTTGTGCCCCAGCCTCCAGCGTCCAGCCTCACCCCTCCTCCTTCCCTTCCATCCCTCTCCCTCCCTCACCTTTGTGGAGGACAGAATCCGCTGTCTATCTGACCGACTTTTCACTCTTCTTTCTCTAATCTATTTGTCTTTTCCTCGATTGTTAAATAAACAAAAATAAAAATACCCTCATGATCATTTCGATAAAAAGTAGATTTTGTAGATTTTTTTTAAGGAATTTATTTTGTTTATTTGATATAACTGAAAATATGAAAGCGTACTTTCATGGTGCCGGGGCTGGTGCTTCTTAAATTGCCTGAGGTATTTCTGAGGACCTGTGTGTCGCATTGCCTTAAGTCCACCCAGAAGTTACCTGACACTGAACAGCAGATCAATGATGCCTGCCATTTCCTTCAGGGTCCCAGAAGAGAGAATTATATTTCTCACTCTGGCCACTGACACTGACATGAGGAACACATATGGCACTGGGATGGGAGGATCACTTCGGGGCGACACTGCCGTAATTGCACGCTCCAAACGACGGAGAGGGGACCGTGCTGAACAAACCGCAGGTGCCAGTGAAAAGTCACCGTTTCTGTTCGACTTAAATCTGAGGACTGTGATCAGAAAAAACACCTACAAAAATAAATAAATAAATAAATATATATATATATTTATAGAGGCCTACTTATTTTGAAAACGTATTTTCCTTTACTATCGACATAAATGCAAAGGAGACCTGCCATAAGTAAACTGCTAAAAACTGCTAAACGTTCATATTAACTTATCCTGCAGGGGGGAAAAATCTGTTTCAAGATACTTTATTAAATTAAATTAATGAAGCGGAGCATTTGGTACCTGATAGTCAAATTTAGAATAGTTACAGACAAATGTAGTGTTGCCTAAATGGCATGTTTTAAGGGACAGTGTGCAAAGTGCAATATTTGTCACTTTTACAAGGACAGACCTGTAACACTTTTTTATAATTCACAGCGGTCTCTGTTTGTAGTTCAAATTGTGTGATTGTGATTTTTAAGTACAATTTAAAAAGCGACACCAGGCGTAAAATCAAACAGAAAAATATCAAACCTGAATACACATAAGAAGTTGAATAGGTCCTGTGGCCTAATATGTGGAGATCTATCTGGTAAAAACACACTCCTGGATATCAGATCACTATGAAAGATGTCGAATAGACTCCCTTCATCTACAAGTACAAGTGTGTATCCTCGGTGGCAGCAGCTGTGAAAGAAAGGCTGTGGTGTAATTATAATTCAGTTTGTTTTGTTTGTTTTTTGTTTTTTTTGTTTTTTTAAGTTTCAGATGCACATACTCTTCCGTCCCCCTATGTTTTGAGAATTATTGCGCCTCGGTTAAGTAGCCTACGTGTCCTTAATGTGAAATCTAACCTGCACGGATTACGGCGCACCAGGCCCTATCAGATTTTGCGTCGGCGTGTAACTTGTCATGTTGTTATAGACAGGCCAATGGCCAGGGGCTATTGAAGCCCTAAGAGCCGGGCAGTGGTATAAGATTCCCATTTCCAACATATCAAATATAAACACAAACTCCACGTGGAATCAGTGGACGGATGAGGAGAAAAAGCGGAGGACGCGCGGCGGGATGGAGAAGGAGCACCGCAGGGCGCCAAAGTCCCAATCTGCCCTCTGAGGCTGGACGAAAAGATAAATAAACCACACTGAGCGCATGGACTGGCACACGTCAAATAATCGTCAAAAGTTTGGTTTGCCTTGATTCTTTTACTGTGTTCTGAAGCGTTTTGGAGGGAACACCGGATTGATAAAAAAAGCAGGTGAAAGACTTTCTGTTTTCTGCAAAGTTATCATAGATCAGAATATTTTTGTGCAATAATACATGTTTAAGTACATACATTGTGTTTTAGAATTACTTGTGAATTACATTTGAAACTCTTATTTAGGAAGCTGCTTATTCATAACCTAATCATATAAGGCAAGCTTAATACTTTAAAAATAGATCATCAGTTTCTAAACATTAATTTAGCACAATTATACATAGTTAAACCTTCGTCTAACCTATCATTAGATTATAATATACGGTGAGATATTCTAAATTCTATAAGAAATGAACAGAAGTGCACATCAGTGACAACTTTGAGACATGAAACACCTGAGGTGTGGGTTCAATTTGTTGTGTTTTACGCGGAGAAAAAACACACTATAAAAATGAAAATAATGATCAGGCATACCTGTGTTCAAATAGTTGACGTTCCAGCAAGTTGTGCTCCGAGATTTCCCCTCACTGCTTAGAGGCGCTCATAATCAGATGCAGAGTGGCCGCCGCACAGCTCTCCCTGCTGTTTGCAGGCTGTCACTGACTGGATCAAAACACCTCTGCCAGTGCTGGTCATAACCAGCAAGAGTCCCAGAAGAAGAAGAAAAGTCAGAGGAGTTGTTTTGGGTCAGTTTCGTCGCCTTTACACACTCAGCTGAGAGCTCCGGGGCTCTGTCTCGGTGACAGGAACGCTCACTTCCGTAGAAAACATCATTATTTTTCTATCCGCGTCCAAGTTTGAGCGCCGGGCCGTCCAGAAGTATTGGACGGTGTTGAGGAGCTCGCGCCTGCGCATGCGTCCAGCTGCCATGCGGACACAGCAGGGCAAGTGTCCAAAGGAGTAATGGGGTTCAGTCAGAGCAGGAGGGAGGGAATTGGGGGTGGGAGGGCACCAAAATGACTTCTTATTAATAGTTTGGTCCAAATGACGTTCTCAAAGTTTTAAATATCTCTTCTGGGCGAAAACAACATGTGCCCACTGACTACTTTCTCTGTCTCTCAATATGTCAATGGTTTTATGTTTTCCAACTGTATGATGAAAGCCAAAAAGAATCATAAAGATGAAAACATTCCTTAATGCAACACTGAGCAAAGCACACTGACACATGACAGTCTTCAACATTGCCTTTCAGTTAATCAGGAAAAAAAACACACCATATGAGAATCAAATCAAATAAGACTTCAAAAGAATTTGAACAATACCGCAATATCATTTCTCTATTAAATGTATAGTCCATAGGCTGCCAAGTTATTCAAGTACTATTTTTTTATTCTGTGAGCACCACAAATGAAACTTATGCCCATGGCAGCGGCAAGGCTCTGCAAACCGCACATGTATAAAATGCAAGATATAAACCTCTGCAAATCAACTTGAAGCTGTCTCTGTGGCTGGTTAAATCGAAAGGCAAAGCGGGGAAATTTGTCCTTGAAACCTGGCCTTTTTGGAAACACCAAGAGAAGACTTAAGAGCAGAGAATATGTTCCTGCTTAATCTGTGTACGGTTACACACCGAGAGAAGAAGACAAATTATGCCAATAAAAGTAAAAAAACATCCTGGAGATATATAACAAAATAACAAACATACCGCAGCACCGCTCAAATAAATCCTGTGGGAGTGAAGTCAGACAGGGCTGCTTCACAGAGACCGCAGGAAGATGATAGATTCGGCTGTGGAGTTTTGTTTATTTGAAAATTTGAATGTTTGTTATGGCTTACGGATTCTGTGACTGCTGGATCCCATTGGCCTCGGATCAGCACTCTTTTACCATGCTGTCATTTATTAGAGAGCATGATGTCAGGAACCTCTCTGACCGAGCTGTTGTTGTTGGTTTAGAAATCATCCTAATGTCACTGCACACATGTTACACACACACGCACGCATTTAGCAATTTGTTTGTTTCTTCCTCTGTCCCTCACAGAAACATCAACACTTGTTTACGTGATTCAAAATGCCCTTTAGTAATATTATATGAGTTTCCGGGGCTTCAGATTTTTGTTGAGCTGGTTGGATAATTTGCAGGCAGGGAGGAATCAAATGAGTAGCAGAATAGCTGAAGTGAGCAGCGGGACACAGAGAATGGTAAAGGTTTGACCTCTTATCACTGATTACAAATTCGGTCAGTCAGAATGGAAGAAGAAATCCCGCTTTTGTGTTTTGCTGCATGAAATGTGAACAAAAATCTTAGGAAATTATTTTTAGATCACAACTTTGCTGCAGCACAGGTCACAAAAAAGTGGAAGGTTTTTCTGCATTTGTTCCCTATACTCAAGAGTGGATGAAATTAAGGGAGAGAAACAAATTCCACAGCGAAACAGCTGAGAATTGAAACCCGGATGTCATCCAGCAAGGTGACGCTACTCTACAACTGAGCTTTTGAGTCATTTACTTTATGGATCTGGACTGGGTGAGCGGTGGGAAGTCATGTGATGCCATGCATAGTAAGCATGACACCACATGATGACTGATGTGTGTTTTGGCACTGCACAGGCAGGGTCAAATTGAAACCTTGGCATGGTCTGTGAACAGGCAGCAACATGGCACACAGGAGCCAGCTGACAGCAGACAGACAGAAAAATAAACATTACAGACCATTACTATTATCAGAAACCTGACAAGTGGAATGGACGGATTGATTGTACCTTCTACTGAGCAAAGGAGTCTAGATTTGAATTTATTTTGACCGGTCAAAAACTTCTACTAGAGCCCTTTAAAAGATCTCTAACACTTTTTGATACAAATAGATACCTACAGATTTTAAAGAGGCATCTACAAAAAACATAGTTTTCTTTATGTAAAAAAAATACAGAGAAAGGTTTCACCATTTAACAGTGATGTTAAAAGGTTCCTAATCTTACTTGCACAGCTGGGTAAAATATTTGTCCTGAAAAGAGCAATTCTTATTGGTATCTTTAGCAGTTAATCCAAACTCATTGTGTTGGCCCTGACACTTAATGAGCCTATATTTAGTCTTACTAAGACTATATTGGATGAGCTAATGAAGGTATGCAGCTTCTCTGGAAGCTCTCCAGAGGAGTCATGTCTTCGGGGGTTCCAAAAACTAGGTGTAAATGCATCTATAGTGTAACCAGCTGCTTTCTTTCACCTGTTGCTGATTTGATTCAGTGGAGGTTATAGCATGCTTTGCACATGAGATGTTAACTTCTTCATACAGTCACCTCAACTGACCTCACATATGAGTAACACCCAGTGTATCTTTGTGCTTAACAAATGTCAAATAATGCATATCCAGGCCAAGACTTCCTGTTCTATACACCAGCCATTGTCCGGGGGTAGATTCAGTTATAAAAGCAAAAACACAAAAAACACTAAACATGAAAAAATACCCCATATGTTGAAGGCAATTTGACTTTAAAGTGATGTTTTGATTGACCCTCATATAGAAGGCTCCCCAAAATGTTTGAAACTTATTTATTGAAAAGATATGTTTTGTTTAAGTGTTCTGTGTTTTGGTTAAGAAATTTAAGCCCAAATAGGATGCCCCTCAATTCTTTCTCTAATGAACAATCCATGGGAAAAACAGCCTGGTGTGTTTGGGACCGTCATGGGAACATCCAGGTTATGCATGTTGTTGTTTGATGCACAGTCAGGTTGTTGGACTTTTATCTAGAAAATAAGGATTCTATCTCCTGAAATTAAGCAGATATTTAATCAATGAAACATAACCGTGGGTTTGGTGTATATATGTAAAAAAAAGATACATGAAAAAAAATCATATCCAAGGTGACGATGCATGACTTGGAAGACTTGAATTGACTCCTTTCTTTGGATGTCAGATTTCTTAGAGTCATTTTCTACAGGAAGCTGAATCTAAGTCATGACAAAAATCTTTTCTTTCATATTTTTGTGGAAAAAGACAAATTATATATTGAACGTGTAGATGTTATGTGCATGCTTGGGGAAAAAAAAATAGCGACCAAAGATTTGCAGACATTTTACGTAGCTAGATGTATGAAAATATCTATCCATCAATCTGTTGTCTATACCGTTTATTCCTAGTAGGATCTTGGAGGTGCTGAAGCCTATCCCAGCTGTCTTTGGGTGAGAGGTGGGGTGCACCCTGGACCGGTTGCTGGTCTCGACCAGGCCTGTCTGCAAATGTAAAATCGCAATTTATTGTCATTGTGATTTTGTCGAGTCCATCTCTGGTTTCTCACCAAATCTGATTCTTAAAGCGAGGCGTAAAACAACTTGACACATGTGTGGTTTAGAGAGGCGGATAAGAGCGGTAGAGTTAACTTGCAGCCATAATATAAGCAGAGCTTTGTTGGACTCCTCTGAGCCTGCTGTGCTGCCTCTTCCTCCGGCTGCAGTCCCGGGCCTGAAGCAGCCTCTAAGTGATTGACACACTCCGGCAGAATGAATTAAAACCTCAAGCTGTGACGCAGCCCAAAATAGCAGGAAGCTGTCGCTGACCTGCGGTCTCTAGTGCCTCATGTCAGCAAGCTTAAAGATCTTGGCAGAACATTCTGCACAGAGGAAGCATGTACAGGTGTTGGTGCAATTCTCTGCCTGCTGTGTGAAAGCGTTTGAATGAGCCAACAAGAGCTGATGTATGTTGATGCTCCTATCCCCCCCGCAGTCCCACCAGTCCACTCGAGCTGCAACGCTCGTTGAGTTTGAATACGAAAAACTCAAAATAAAAAGCTAATTGCAACTTCTTCAACGAGCTTAAGCCTCTCTGGAATTTGAGGGCAACGGCAGATGGATCTATTTTTTTGGCCAGCTGTTCTCCAGAGGGTGACGCTGAGATCGAGTAGGGTGGGGGGGGCTAAGCCCCAAGATGTTTAGTGGTACAGGACTGTGAATGCACTTGCCAAGTCACAGAGCCCCCGGTTCTTGCCAAGCAGGGGGTGGGAGAGAGAAAATGCTATTTAGCTGGCTGGTATTTATAGATATGTGAAGAACTTGTGCTGAGGCTGGGCCGAGGTGCTGACGACGTAAAACGAGAGGACGATTCCAAAAGTCGAGTGTCAGGGCACACAGATAAAAATACCCGGTGAAAGATGGGCCTGGTCATTAGTGGCGCTGTGTGGCATTTGACATGGCAGCATTTCAAAAGTGATTTATGATTATTACTACTGCTAACCCATACCTCTCCTTTTCCTTCACTCACCATCTATCTCAAAGCGGGTTGCCGAACAGGGGCTGAACAAATTGAAGTTGGATTTCGAATTTTACCGCAATCCTGAAAGCAACAACAACAGCCCTGTGAAATGGATTTATTCATTCAGGATGTGTATTTGTATGTTCTTGTAAAGGCTGAAATTGCTGTGCGATGATATCTTGCTAGCAGAGTCCACTGAATCTCTCTGCAGAAACATTTAGTTGAAGACATCACGGGTTGCGGTGGTAATGAGCTCACAGCAGGTTGCTGCCTTCCCTAATTGTCAGAGCGAGCTGCCATAGAGAGGAACAAAGGAGACATTTAACACATCGTAAATTCTTGTAATGTTCTGCTGCGTTGCTGCTGCTCCGGTTACATTTGGGGGAAAAAAAAAACTGACACACTTAATACAGAGAGTGAAAAGTTAAGCTTTCACTGCATGTTTTAAGTTTTTACATGTCCGTTTTCAAAAACAATTTTAATTCACCAGAGTGAAAAAGTTTAAACCTATTAGCCGTTGTCATGTGCTTCATGGGTCATTTAGCTGTTTTGATTTTATATTAAGAAGTTTGGAATTAAAATGTATGGCATATGTGGACTCTAAAAAAAGGTCACTGCTGGCATTAACATGTAACGTCTTTCACATGTAGCTTGAGTTATTTGGCGTCTCAGGCAAATCTCTTAATTGGAAATGATTTTCGGTCCGTTTCTACAACAGTCTGCAGAAATGTATAAACGTTTCTTGTTGAACCCCTGCCCAGTCCTTTGTCCCTCCGGGCAGATGATGGAGCAGATGTCTCACTAGCTGAGCTGATGATCAAGTGTGTGTGAGAGCAGTTGAGAGAGAAGATGGAAAGAGCAAGAAAATGCATATTTTGTCCCACATTTGAAGTCCTCACGGGCGTCTGACTTGTACGGATGTGTGTGTTTGAGGGTTCATGCGTGTTGGGGTGGGGTGAAATATCAGGCCAAGAAAATTGGTTTACCATCAGCTGTGCTCCTGCTTTCGTTCAGTCCCAGCTTCAGTCCAACATTTCTTCTACCTCTCTCCACCTAATGGTGGCCCGGGAAGGTTTAAGTGCAGTGCCCCGGGGAGGCTACTGTGGCCAGGTCCAGACCACTTGGCTTTATGCGCACTGAATGCTTTATGGTTATGGATATAATATTTAAGTATAGAAACAGTCACGCATAAACCGACTCCTGCACCGCTATTCCCAACCGTAACAATTACACCAGCTCATGAGAGGTAAGGGGGAAAAGTTATGTAACCGAGCTCGCACCGTGGACTGTTTCCTCCGTGAAAGATATGCATAAGCCGTTGGTCTGACAGCCAACCCCAGCGTGAGGCACTAATGGTGGAGGCTTTTGCACACAGCTGACACGCATAAAAGATCACAACTCGTTTACAATTTTAATATTTCAACGTAGTGTTTGCATGAGAAAAAAAAAAAGAGAGGAGACAGTGGGCACATTATCTGGCCACATGGTGGTGTGTGCTGTCATGTTAAAACAGTTAACTTTTGATAGCTTTCACTGCAGCGGTCAAGGAGCAAATCACTTGTGAATTTCACTGCAGAGGATCTGATGTATGTAACTTATGCCTGTGCTTTAATGGGAAAAATGTGCCTGAAAAAAGTGGTGGGCCTGGAAAGCAGACCAAAAGAAAGAAGAAAAAAAGAGATGAATGGATTTGTGTAGTGTTTATCTTATATACTGTAAACCTGTTTCCTAGAAATGCTATTTATGATATGAAATTGATATGCTTCCTAATCTTTATTTTGGACGTCATTTAGCTTTTTTATTTTATTTTACACATTTATATAAACATATATTTTTCACCCTTAGCTGACATGTGCAAGCAGCAGATCTGCATTTCACCAAAAAATATCAGTATGCAGTGCAAATTATCTTGTGCCACCCATCACTTTCTACAGTTTTGTATCCAGAAAGCCTTGTTTTCTTTTACTCTTTTAAATTGGTTTGGAGCAATAGACAGGTTTTCTAAGTTATTGACATAAACTACTTTCACATAAACCAACATTTTAGTTGTTTTTGTTACCTGGACTGTCATGCTGGTGTTTTTGCACTGAATTTCACTAAGTTACAGTTTGTTGGTTCGATCTGGGTTGAGCATTTGACCAATCGGAACATACAATTACAGACATGTACTCACTATTTCAAGATTTATCATATCCTTCATCAATTCAACCTTAAAGAACTGCCCTTATGAACTATAAATGCAATACAACTGAAAAATAATATTTTATAATAATTCTCAATGACTGATTTGGATGAATTCCATCAAATATTGGCACAACTCTTTAGCTGTGATAATTGAGTGATTTTGCTCCCTTAATGACTTGTAGTCCTCCTATATTTTGACTGTGACCCCATGTACTTACATCATGTCACACTAATTAGGATTTGTTATTGTAATTATGTAGTTCAGAGTCGGCCCTCAGCAAAGGAACTCATACATTTGAACAAACACACACACAAACACACACACACCTATACACACACCTATACACAAAACCTATATGTGGTATTACTAACTTTTAAGTCTATCCATATCTGCGCACTCCTGCAAACGCCAATTTTATTCAAACTTATGATTCAGGACACCATAACTTCGCGTCTAATAATGACTCTACCGATCTACAGATTCAACATACACTGATATAATTCGATGCACAATGTGATACAAGAGAAACTTTGGATAAGACGTTGGCCTGAGTTCCAGGACTTTCGGTTTCCGCTGAAGCACAGGCGCTCCTCCCTCTGCGCTCAGAGAGCAGGAAGCTGGCACAATCAGCAGCTGCGTGTTTGTTTGTGGGATTTAATAAAGAGGGGACAGAAGATAGTTCAGATAAGAAGACATCTACCTGTATATGCGGGAAGTTACGAGAACTTCTAAAGCTCTTGTTGCCGTGCATGATTAGTGGACAAGCTGCTCAATCGCAGCGAGAATCTGAAAGTGAAGATAAACTGTGAGGGACCCCCGGCGCAAATGGCCTCCCACGCCTCACAGCCGGAGGAAGACTGCACTTGTCCCGTGTGCTGTGATTTATTCACCGACCCGGTGGTGCTGCTGTGCGGCCACAGCTTCTGTAAGCTGTGTATTCAGGAGTGGTGGAGGCAGAGTGGTCAGAATACGTGTCCCGTCTGCAAGGCCATTTTCCAAATGGCGCAGCCGCCGCCAAACCTGGCGCTCAGGAACCTCTCTGACGCCCTGAGACGCACTAGAGACCAGGCAGCAGCGCCAGCGTCCACGGAGATGTGCCCCCTGCACGGTGAGAAGCACAAGCTGTTCTGCCGGGAGGACCTGCTGCCCATCTGTGTGGTTTGCAAGGAGGCCAAGACGCACAAGAGACACAACTGCGTCCCCATGAGTGAAGCAGCGCAGTACTACAGGGTAAGCAGGCCACGGCCACGAGTGTATGAGGAAATACCTGCATCTGCCTGAGTGGTTGACCTGGCTGAGAAATTAACATGTGAAGGCTTATTCTCAGGCCAGATTCAAGAAACAGCTGGTAAACTTGAAAAGTAAACTGGGCTCATATGAGAAGAGTAAAGTGAGCTGGGACAAAGTGGCTGCGCACATCCAGGTAGGTCGCGGCCACGACGGCGAGAAGGTCAGAAGGCAGGAAGTTCCTACTTTAACTGTGGCAGTTTCGCTTTAGTTTCAGGCTCAGCAGACGGAGAAGACCATCAAGGTGGAGTTTCAGAAGCTTTACAAGTTCCTGCGAGCGGAGGAGGCCGCCAGGATCGATGCGTGTCGGAAGGAGGCGGCGCAGAAGAGTGAGGCAATGAGCATAAAGATCCTGAACCTGACTGCAGAGATACTTACACTTAAAGAGAAGATCAAAGCCATGGAGGAGGAGATGAATGCAGAGGACTTCTCATTTCTGCTGGTAGCCACTTCTATTTATTACCTCTCAGGAAATAAACATAAGCAATACTGTTTTTATCCATACTTTGTTGATTTAACTTCTTTATTTATTATTTTTATCATGCAGAATGTCAGAACCACAATTGTGAAGTAAGTTTTTTCTCATCTTTTCTCATTTATTTGTATTTATTTAGGTTTTGTACATTTTTTTTAGAATGTGGGTTTCATTGCTTGTGATCAATTATGCACTGTACACAAAATCTTGGGAAAGTACTTTCTCTGAGGTTCAGATTAATTGGTTATTTTATAAACACTTTTCAGGGGTCTGCCTTTAATTTGGGTTTGAGAAAACACTATCTGATTAAAGACCGATTGATTGAATTCACTTTATAGGGGGGACAAACTAATTAGTCCAGCACAGCGTTTAGTCAGTTTATTGCACTAACATTTAGGTTTTTAGAAAACTTTGTGGCCAGTAATCTTTGAAAAATGAACTATTTCAGATCCAAGTGCAAGCTACCAGAGGTAGACACTCCATCAGGAGCGCTGATCAACCAAGCCAAGCACATTGGGAACCTTCAATTTTCAGTTTGGAAAAAATTGGCCAAAATAGTGCAGTACAGTAAGCAATCTAAGGCTTTTTTGCCTCATCAAATTCGATATTTTGTCAGCTTTCCAGAGAAGGAACAGATATTTGTTGGATTTTTACTAACCGCCTTTCTGTCTCTACATTTTTAATAGCTTCAGTAACTCTGGATCCCAACACAGCCTGCACACAGCTGACCGTATCAGACAACTTGACTTGCTCAGAAAAAAGTCCGAAGAATCAACCATATCCAGACAACCCTGAAAGGCTGGGGCGTTATGACATTCTTGGGTGTGCAGGCTTTGCATCTGGTAAATACAGCTGGGATGTGGAAGTGGGCGGTTACTGGGCTGTTGGCGTAGCGGCTAAAAACAAAGATCAAAGTTCTAAAAAGATATGGGGCATCTACATGTGCGTTTGCACTAATATTGTGCGTGAATTAACACCTGAATGTGACTTGAGAGAAATTGAGCACAAGTTGTTCCCTCAAAAGGTGGGAGTGAAGTTAGATTATGACAGAGGGACGCTGTCATTTTATGACCTTTCTCGAAAAAGGCTTATTCATACCATCAGATACACTTTCACAGAAGAAGTGTTCCCCTACTTCCGTGAGAAAGCAAAACTTTTACCAGCTGAATTGTCAGTGAAAATGTCGGCCAGCAGCCATGGGATGAAAACTAGCGTCCAATAGCCCGATAACGTTTTAGGGCTTTTCTTTAACAGAGTGTGGCAGTCTGGAGCTTCTAAGTACTCTGGAACATTCTGTAAACTGTGAAGTTACTTTTCAGTGTGTCATTGCCTACTGAACTTTCATTTACCTGCTGTGACTATTTTGTATTAAAGGCCATGCGGTTCATTCAGATATGTTTACCTCTCAGTTTGAGAGACAAGCTGAGAAATTTGTTACAAGTTTGAATCTAATCTGCCATATCTATCCATATATACCATCTACCAATCTAATCTACCATACAACTAAAAGTATTCTTTAAGTCTGTTTGATGGAAACCAGAAGAGTCCAACATGGGCTTTGCTCGGATGCATGGGTCTTTTACATTGATGGATATCCCTGGTTATACTGTTGGGATGTCTCCTGTGCTTTGTTCAATGACAGAATGAGGGAAAAAACAAATGAGGGGTGAATTCAGTATTCCATTATTCAGCATGTTTATTCAATTTAATGTAGAAATCGTCAAGGCCTTGAGGTCTTTGTGTGTATTTAAGATAAACAAAATCCCCACATAAATGCTAATATTGTAAAAGTAGACTACTAAAACAGGTTCATCATTATCAAGTTAAAACGTGTTCTTAAATGTGAAAATTGACAGCTGGTGGGCAAAGATGAGGTTTATTTTACGTTTAACATTATTTTACATATTTTAAATGTCCTGTTTTCTGTCATTTTTCCCATTGCTTTGAATGTTTTCAACGTCTTTAAATAAAAAATTAAAATCTTCTAGGAAGTATCAATTATTTTCTGTCATCCACAGAGCCCCAGTGAGTTACTGAGCACAATGCGTCAGATGTTTTTGTTATTGAAAAAGCCATTTTTCTCCTGAACAGATGAAATAAACTAATTAGTTTAAGGAATTTAAAAGCATTGTTTTTGTAACTGTGTGGAAATGAGTTTTGTCACAAAGCCTTGCAAAGAAAATCAATCACATTTAACATCAGCAAATTTATTTTCACAAGCTAAAAAGGACGAGAAAATAATCAGTGTGTATATACTGTACATGGAAGTCAAACATGTAGGTTCTCCCTGTGAGTGTGCCACTCATAAATCATACTGAGTGGTGCAGAGGTAAAGAGGGCAAAAATGAACAAATTGAGGGCGGGGTGGGGATGGGGGCAAAAGAAAATGGGGTAACAGCTTGATTGTCTGAATGACAATTTGGTGCTGGACTGTAGCCAAAACAGTAAGCAGAAATCAAGATATGAGGAAAACAAAACAAAAGAGAGACATGAGTGAACTGTCTGAGAGTTTGACTGAAAAAGTTCTGTGAATTCCTGAACTTGTACCAAATTGATTCCGAACTGATTTCTGAAGAGAGGACAGTGTGTGCATGTGCATCTACTGGAGGTAGTGAGAAAGTTTAGCAAATATTGAAGTTAGTAAGGTTTGAGCAAAGTCGAGTAAGTCATTGAACCCTGATACAACTGCCTGAACCAGGTCAGATTTTCAATGAAAATAACAAGGAGCCCTGCAACAGCTGGTGTGACCTCCCCGGACCAGACAGAGAACATTCAGACTGAATTTACTTAAAAAATATGCTGAATTCTACAGCAACGGACACTCAAAAGAAGTATGGTGCTTGGAATGGTTAAAATAACAGATTTATTGTCGAAAAGCTAGAATTTCTATTGCATTCGAAGATATGAAATTCTTCTAATCTGATATTTATTCCAATCTATACAATTTATGCTGTAGTTTTTCAGAGCTTTCAAGTTTTTTGTGAATAGATATGGTCTTCCTGCAAAAGGCTCCTATGAGATTTTGAGTCACAGGATGCTTGAAAAGAATTACCTAGAAGTTGCCTTCGATGGCAGCTTTCTCCAGAAAAGTTGGAAAAGGCATCTCAGAAAGAGATGTGAAAATGGTGAGTGTTATTTTATCTAAGCTCCACTTAAATGAAGCTGAATTGAACAGATCAAAATCAAATCAAGGTATATTTGTCACATAGTACAACTGTCAGGGAAATGCTGTGACTGTTGAGCCATAGTGTTAATAAGAGGGAAAAAAATGTAGCAAAACATCCATTTATACAAAACGATATATTTAATAATGCTGAAACGTTACAAGAACAAAACAATAAAAGGTGTCTGAATAAAGTTAAGTGACCAAAAGTTGTGCAAAAAGTACGCTAAGGCTTGTGAACATTGTATACTAATAAATTTACATTTGAATATATGCAGACATAAATATACATGTATATACGCTATCAGTGACCACTAATACTGTTCACCACTAATCAGAGAACACTCAGAGACTTATGCTGCATCCACTGCTTAATATAGCTTAATTTAGCTCATTTTTATTGTTTGGAAATCTGAGTCTAACATTACTTAAAGAGCTAATCTCAGTCTAGACAGACCGATAGGTAATTGATAGATATATATTTAAACATAATATAAACAAATGAAGCATGAATTGCCCTAAATATAAACTAGAAAATGCAATCTAATATGAGCGGAACGTGCTGTGTGTGCCAAATTGATGAAATCAAAGCGTTTTGTGTACATAGTGTTACACAGAGATAAATGAGCACATGCATGGAAAGGCACATGTGCACTTTCATGTGGTTGCTCTTCCATCTGCTCCTTGTTTTCAGGTCACTTTCTACTTTAGTTATTGCGGTCTGGTTATCTTCAAGGACCAGCCCTCTGAGTACACGATGCTGTCATTTCTCTCCCTCTCGACGGGTTTACTGTTATGTTTGGCATTTGTGTTTCGTTTAGAGGCAATCATCGAAGAATGTGAGCAGCACGTGTCCTCAGCAATCATAATCATGGAATCCCAACTGATCTGACACATGCACACACCCACACGCATAGAGGTCTGATTGCTCGCAAGTCTGGCCTGTATAATGTTATGAGAGCAGATTGAACGTGCCAGTCAGGACCTCAGAGGAGCGTGCTGGGAGAGATCAGGAAGGAAGCAGCAAAATGGCCAAAAATGTGTAGACTGAGAAAAGACTGATAACCCTACTGCGTGAATTTTTGCATTAAAAATCAAGTGTTATTCATTTTGATGATAGATTTTATACTCAAGGGCTGATCTTTTATCATCTGTGAGTTACACACACACTTGTGCTGGCCGCCCCCCCCCCTCCACCATGGTCAAGTGCTGTGATAAAGTGCTGTCTGGTGTTCTGTCACTCTCCAAACCCCCTGAGAGTAGATCAATACTCACTCAGCATCAAGTTTCTGCTAATGTCTTCATGTTTTTAACCAGGCGCTGTGTGCATGTGGTGCTCCAGTGTGTGTCAGAGTGCATCTGCCCCTGATGTGACCCAAGTTAAAATTATCATTAAACGTCAATGAAGGCAGTCAGAAAAGCAGACTCTCCAATAACTCCCAAAGCTGTGAAATACAGCGCCTCCATAAGGCCATGGGAAACAGCAGCTTCTTTAACTTTGGTCTCACAGGTGAGAGGATGACTTTATGATAGATGTCTAAAATCATTTTAATGGTTGTTTGTGTGCTGATCACAATTAGCTGGATTCAAATTTATGTCTCAACTGTTTATTTTTTCATCATGGCTTGCTGCTATTATGTGATGGTGCAAAGTGAAAACTACAGCAAACCACAGCATGACATATTTTAGTAGAAATGGAAATTACATTTCTACAACAACAAAGAAAGCGTTTAAAAACTTTCTTCATAAAAAAGACATTTGCACGCATACATTTTATTGTCGTATTGTAGTGAGAGTTGCCACAGTTTTCTATCGTTTCGTCACTTGTGATAAAAGTCCCCTTAACAACGTGTGGAATACAGGAAAAGTGTGCACTGAAGACACAAAACAATCTCTACTACATTTAATCAGAACTTTCTTTGGCAGAGAAACCAATAAATATTTAGCTCCTGACAAATCTCCTCTGCACATGTTAGTGTGGCAGAATGAGTGTCTCTCCTCAGCCATTTGCATATGACTGCTGCTTGGTAAACTTTTCAGTCAAGAGTTCGTTTTTGTGTAGTTTTTTCTCTTAACTAGGATTAAGCATAAATTTCTTTATATTTCTTCTGTGCAAAAGCTGGACATGCAATAAAAAGCAGAGGACAAGGTGAAAACATTCTTATCAGGAAGGAAAAGTGTTACCCCATCCCCTCATCTTACAGCCCAATCAATCTCTCTCTCCCTTTCTCTAATGCACTCTTTCATGTGCTCTCCAATTTCTCCCCTCTTTATGCCGCCCGTTCTGCCCCAACCCAAAGTCTCATGGCTCTTTTGTAGGCCCTCTACATTTTTGGGTGTAATGTGATCTCCGCTATCCCTCCCCGGGGTGGTCCACTCCTCTCATTCAAATAACAAGCTCAGGCTGAATGGAGCTGGCAATGAGAGGGGAGACGCTGAGAGACAAGGAATGAAAGGGGGAAAGGAAAAAGCAAAGAAAGATGATGTGTACGTAAAACAGCCATTACATCTCCAACCTTGTTCATTCATAACTTACAATCCAGATAGGGTGTACATGTGCAGTGAATCATAGGTGAGAAGAGTGTGTGCGCAGTGATGTTGTGCCTGTGCCATATGTTGAGCTGCATCCAGCAGCTGCTACTGTTCCCAGCTTAACAAAGCTTATTTATTATTTACTCAGTGACAGCAGCTTTTCATTCAAATCCACTTAACTTTTATGTATTGCATAAGATAGGATATCTATGAGTGTCTAACAAAATAACGCTGCAGCCATGTTGACTTAAATTGTACTTAAAGCACAAACCCTGGCCACATATTCAGTTCTTTTCTAGCAAACTAAACTTCAGCATATAGCGGTGGAATAATATCAACATGTAGCTCTAACAAATGCTGTAATTAAGCCTTTAATTTGTCTATATTTAGTTAACTTCAAAGATTAGGTGTTGGATTTAAAATTTTGGCTGTTCTAAAACAGTAATAAATCCTGAACCCCTCATTTCAATGATCTCTTTACCAAAACTAAATAAATAAATCGACCAGTGTGGATGGAGTAACTTTTTCACCCCGAATTTAATCTCTATTTGTTGTAGAAAACCAAACACACATCATTTTATCTGCCACTTCATGATTTTTACAAAGGAAATGCGTTACCTTGCAGGATAAAAGAAAGGACAAGTAAAATTTCATCAGACACAAAAAATTGCTCAACGGACATATTGTCTGGAGACCAGACTGAAGGGAAATGGGGTTGATGAGTGCAGGGATAATGAATCAACTGTACTATTGTGGGCAATAAAACCAAATCAGCTAAAAGATACCAAAATGTTCCATGTCGCTGAAGGGAACCTCAGATGCTTAATAGTACTCTGTGGGTTTCATCACTTTGAGCAAGTTCCACATTATAAAGATATATGATCCATTGTTAACATAAACACAGTAATTATGTAGCTTTAAAGGTTGTTTGAACCTCTGTTCTATGGATACGTTCCCGTGATCATATGCTTTTAATAACACGTTTCAGGATTCTTGGAAGAAATGTTATAGTTGCTTTGCATAATTTAACTTAATGATGAAATACAAATTATATAAAAACACAGATGTCAGGGGAAAAAAATTACCAAAGTGTAAACTGTATTAGTTTGCTGTTTTCACAGTGGATGACGTTTTTAAAACAACATAAATACACTTTTTCTAATAAGAGTGGTTCATTGGTCCATTAGCATCCCTTACTGTGAGGATTACAACTTTAAATAACACCCTTAAAAGTCATTCTTCTTTCCTACATGATAAACCCCTGTTTGGTGTGAGCTGGAATAATAAGGTTAGATTTTCTTAGAATTTGTGCTTATTAACATGTTTATTCTTGTTTTCTTCTTTATTCTCCAGCCCAGTGATTGCCAAACCAGAGTACACACACTGGGGTGTCAAAAATCTTTGCAGGTATTTACAGTTTTAATAACAATACTATTGTTTGCATGTATACCTCAATCACAACAAATTATTTGTACATTTAAAAAGTCCTTCCAATGATGAATCCACCCTTATGTTTCTGAACCTCTGAACAAGCATGGTTTCTGGTCATGGACCGAACAACACGCACACACACACGCACACACTCAGACATACCAGTGTGGTGCCACAGGCAGCCCTCCACAAGGTGTATGCCCCAAGGGAGCTCAGGTAACTCAATCTCATCTGTTTGCCAACTGCTGTGTCACAAAGAGTTTACCATTACACAAGCACATCCACCCACGCACACAGACGCACACACAAATACGCTACTTCACATAATTAAACGCACAAGCTAAAGCAGCCACACAAGCTCGCGCACTATGTATTATCCGGCAAATGTTCTAAATGTCACGAAGGAGGCACACACAGGACTCAGTTCTGGCTCAAAGTGAAAACATCTAACAAAGCAGACTGAGAACTGAGAGGAGGGGGTGAAAAAAAGTGAAACTGAACTAATGTTCTAACATACCAACTAGAGAATTTAGGGGCCTCACATTTGTTGCAGCACACTCACACCACCAAAAGAGCAGTACACTCTGAAACTTACAGTGTTTAAGGATACAGATGTTTTACCAATTTAGATTAAGGGACTATTTGCTTGTCCCCTCACACAGTGTAACATACGGAACCAGATTTGCATTTGTGTGTATCCGCGTGCAGGCTTGGATTTGAAGTTGTTTTTCCTGACAGATGAACTTCGGCTCAAGTTCATCTACAAACTGCAAATCTCAGACTCACACGAATGTGTAGGCAAACTTACTTTTCAACCTCTGTGGCAAATCATTACAATTTCCAGCCTATTGCCCGAACCTTAAGCATCACTGCTGAATACCTCACTCTAAACCTAACGACAACCTGATTCCAACCCTGACCATAAACCCCAATGCTGACCTTCAGAGACACTTTAAGCATGTGGTCCACCATGTAGTTCTCCCATAATATGTTTGATCTCATGAGACCAGGGAGCTTTCTATGTTTTAACCTTATGAATACATAAACAATCACAAACACTCACAAACTCACACACACAAAGGGCTCTGTTAAAGTGTATGGATGGAATTCTGTGGTCACACCTGGGAATTCTCTTTTGGCAAACCTAACCTGTCCAACATTTTCTCCCTCTCAGTCATTTCCACTCTTTGAAGGAAAGTAACAAATTACAGTCACTTGACTTATATTTGTATCTTCTATTGAGAAGAGCTGGCTTATCAGAAGAATAAAACTGTGAGACTGTGATGTGAATATGATGGGACAGTTGGGGATTTATTTGAAAACTCTTGCTAAAATACCTTTGAGTCATGGAAATCCTCACACATGTAATACATGTAAAATACCTGTTTTCTGAAATGTGACCTATTTCTAATCTGTATTTGTAAGCCTATGTTTGTTTGTGCTTTTGTTATATTTTAGTGAAATTCCAAGTTTACTGAAATGTACAATTCTGACAAAATGTCACAGCTGTGAAATAGATTAGAAAATATTTGTAGTAGCTGCTTTGCTTAGTATGAAGAAATTGAATGGCATTTTGCCTAGATGGGACAGAACAAGATTCTGTCAACAACAGTTTTAAATAGTCAGAATCGTCATTCTTCATCAGTCATCGGCATTATCTTGTGAGTTCTATATTTTGTAATCATGTAGAGTAATGAAAAAAATTTAGGCTCAACTTTAAGATAAATGAGAAGAGAGTCAATCCTTTACCGTTCCATTCGGTTGTTGTTTCTTGGTTGTTGTTTCTTTGTTATATAGCCTTTGTATATCCCAGTAAGATATCTCAGGGCCACACCTATAATCAAATCAACTAATCAAATCTACAGTGTTGTCAGATTATTGCCTACATCTTAAGATCATATGTCGGCAAATATGGGTTTTTGGTGATCAAATCAAATATTTATCAGTTACCATCAGAGAGCAGTAGTTCAGGCAGTTTTGTCATTTTTCAGATTGTAGACATTCTTTTGCAAACCTAATTTACCATGAGTTTTTACCCTCTGTGTGATCAGGATATAAAAATGACACAACTAGAGTTATGTCTGTAAGTAACACCACCTCCCAGAGGGACAATCCTGTAAGGTTATTTAGGGATAATATGTTTAGCATTTTCCTTCTATTTAAAAAATATTGTTATTGATTTTGCTGTGAACATTCCTATATAGCAGAACCTAATGTGATCTGCTGGCAGTCCTGTACGATTGTCACACAACATACAAACATTAAAAATATATACCTGCTGTCAATGTTAGTTTTGTAGCCTCCATGAGCAATGTAAGAGTAAGTAAGATCATGTCTCTGTCAAGTAAAACTAACTCTCTTCAAGAACTGACTGTTACACAAGATTAAAAATGAACACATCCACTTGGATGTTGTGTTTCAATGAATGGCAATCTGAGCCAAAGCCGATATATAATCACAACCACAGTCACATCAAGGCAGGAGTGAACATTTAAACACTTTTCTCAATTCCAACAAGAACCAGATTTTGACAAATTTTGATCCTTGTCTAAAGGGGCCTGGAACTTATGCTCCAATTGAGAAAAATGATGAGAAAATAACCCAATTATTAGTTGATTAAACATGCTCAAAAGTTCTTTTTTAAGTTTCAAATTTGGATTTTATTCATTTCTTTTTCATAAATGCAGAGCCTAGTAAGTAAGGAATAGCTGTTACTAACAGATGAACAAAAGCTTTATATTATCTGCTGTTCTCAGCAACATCCACAGCCATTTTATTTAATAAATAACTTTGCCATATCCGATATTGATCTGTCCTCAGTAAATATCTTAACCATTTTGGGTTAGAATAAAAAACAGGCAAACAAATACAGACGTATGACTAGGTCTGTCAAGCACAACGCAGACTGCTGTCATAATGTGGAGAATGCACTTAGTCTCAAAGTGTGAATTCTAATTCTGATTTGATTGGAATTAAAGTGGACTTAAGCCAGAGTTAATGGATTTAGACTGACTCTAATCCCGGTTTAATGAAGGTCGGTTTAGTGGTCTTTTCGCTTCTTTCATCATCCTGGACATCGGCCAAGCACAATCCAAGTGGTGAATTCATCAACCAGTTTTCCAGAGGTGGCGGTCGTGCACGTGAGTGCGCTCTGTTGATGTGACATGGAAATGCCTCATCTGTTAAGGTTCACTTCAGTTGTTGGAAATACGTGTTTTGTTTTTTTTGCACACTTCATACATAGCTGTATCATTTTTACTTTCGCTCTCAATTGTGTCAAGGATATGTGTGTGTTCTTGCCCTGGTGCGTGGTTGCTCACTGACTCCTCATCCCTATGTAACAGGAGCCCACCCTCCCCTGTCAAAAATGAAAATCATTTGTCCATTGCACGAGTGTGTCCATTAAAAATGCATGGTGGAGGGAGCTGGGGGACACTGGGGAAGAAAACTGATACTTGACTCTCTCCGGAAGGGCACTGGAGCACCATGGTGGACAAATGAGAGAGAAAGAATAGGATGCAGAAGGAAAGTGAGGGGGAAATAAAAGAGTAGAGCTGTCTTGGTGGGTGTTCTGTTTTTGTTTTTTGTTTTTTCTCAGCTCAGACTCAATCCTGGCATACTGTGTTAATGGTCAGTTTTAGGGTTTTGATAAACTTCTTCTGTTTTTCTGTCCATCACTAACACAAAAGAAAAGATTCGAGACTTGCACCGGAGTTATACCTCCAACACGGTGTACGGTGGCAAAAGAGACTCAGATTTCTTTGCAAATTACTAAGTAAAGCCAAAGTTCTTTTAAATCAGAGCATAAGGTGTTGTCTTCTGTTGTAAAATAGATTGTCCTTCCTGTTTGGCCTCACCTCATACCACTTTTATTCATGGGGAAATTTGTGTGTAAAGGAAATCAATATGTTGAAACTGAACAATTAACATCTCGTATAGGCTGTAGTATGTGTCAGGAGGCCATGTGTCTTTGTTCTGTCCTCTCACTCCCCAGCCCTTCAAAGCAGATGTCCACCCACAGAGCTGGGTTCTGCTGTTAAACAGGGTTCCTCCTCCACTGCCACCTGGGCTTACGAGATGGAATTCAACCAAACCCAAGATTCACTGACCTTGTGTTACATTTGACTAAACGTGTCAGTGTATGATTTATCTGTATTAAACTTCACTGATTTAAAGGAAATTGGACATGGATTATAAATACATCGACTGCACCATCCTTTCTTTTCAAGTACCATTAAAAATAAAATGCTATGAATTGATTTGTTTTCCCATTTAAGAAAAGCTTGTTTTAAGGCTGATTGGTTTGAGATCACTCTGTTACAAAGTTACCTACTTTGTTTGCTGCCCCACCTGTTTGCCAAGAACTAGATCGGGTTGGTTTGGTTACTGTAGTTTTTGGTACCTAGCTATACTTCCTCAGAGTGAGATTTTTAGTCCCCCTTCATACTTACCTGAGACAAATAAAATTAAACTGACAACTTTTTTTATTATGAAGTGGGTTCTGTGGCCTCACAAACATAGGCCTGACAGCTTTATACCACGTTACTCCTGCAAACTCTGGAGTGTACCATCTTTCATCAGGTATGTCTTCATGTCTGTTCTCACACCATTGGATGGATAATACTGACTGCATGTGTTTCTGGAAAGAATGACGTGAAGAAGCTTTATGTTCTCTTTACCCATATATGTTTTATCAAGTGACCCCTTCCTGCATTAAGGGACCCCCAGATTTTTTTAAAACACTTTTTTGCGTCAATGGCTTGTCTGACCTGCTGGTGCAGATCATGTGTGAGTTATCACCCTTGTCACTTGATAAATCTGTCAAAATGCAGTGGCATATCTGATTTTGGGATTTTATATATGACCGGCGGAGTATACTTTCCTTAATTGTACCAAACTAAGCTGGTCTGGTGTGCTAAACTCATTACAAAAGAAGCTTCCCAGACTTCAGAATGCTGTAGTTTGCTTTTTGTACTTGTGCATTATGGTCAGAATTGTTGTTTCACTCTGATTTTTACATTGTTGGCTGTCATCCATCATGTTGACTCTCACTATATTTCAGTTTGAGCCTCCTCTGTTTCTCTTCTGGGACCCACTGTTTTCCTTCCTTGGTCCTGTCCATCTGCTTCCCATAACACTGGGGCCGTCAAATCTGGCTTGCAGAAACGCCTTCTGCAAAATCAGACATTTGTTCACGTAGGACTCAAATAGTCCCAGTTTTCTTTTTTCAACAAAATAACCCCAATAAAAAAAATGCCCTGGCTGTTTTTCAACGGGGTGGTCAAATCTGGACCCAATTAAACAGGGACCCTCTAAATTTCCTTCACACCCAGCATGAGGAAGACCTCAGATTAGAGGAATATTTTTCCTTATTGCCGACTTTACTCTTTGTAAAATTCCACAGGTTAATAATTGAAGCCATGTGTGCTCTGAATTGCTAGGTGTTCCCGTTTTGGTTGTGTGTGGATGAAGTAGCCTTGTTGCTGAAGTCAGAGGGATGGTCACACTTTAATAAATATCTTTTCTAATCCTCATCCTCCTTCGTTTTTCAGTGCAATCCAAGGAACATTTCTTTGATATTAACAAACAACAGTGATTTCTCTCATCATCTTTTTCCTTGGTGAGCTTCAGCCAAGTCTCCATGTGGGAAGAGTTGGTAGCATTGATGAGATCAAATAAACAAAGTCACCTGTGAGCGGTTTCAGTTTGAAATGAGACTGGGGTTTGCTTGTCCGAATCTGCTGCCATCAGTGCACATGAATCTATCAATGCCTCAATTTGATAAGCACAAAAGCAGGTGTTTGTGCAAAGTCCTACAACAATACATCCTTACATCCACACTCTGGCTTCATGTCCAAATGAACATGCACAGGTAGAGAGGATTAACTTCAGTTTCTCATAACTATCATGACTCAACAGTGAGAGTTTATATTCTGCTCCCCTATGCAGTGACCCATCCTCCTGCTTCCTCTGGCTTTGTAAGTGCTCTGTTCTGACTAGGAATGAATGGCCGCTTGTTTGATAAACCTAGGACACTGCGTATGTTCAAAGTTCTTGCTCTTCTGAGTAGTTATAATGAGAGAAGAACGGGGACGCTGCCTGATTTTCCGCTGCTGGCTCCGTATGTGTCCTTGGGCTGTGGAGAGCTGCAAGAATCAGGCTTTGAGTCATGTCCACCTAATGGTGATCGACTTGAATCCCCTTAAAAATAACACTCAGATAATTCTTATGCACACAGAGACACACTCCAAGGCTTGCGTGCTTGCTCAGACAGAGTCACACACACACTCCACACACAGGTAATTGTGCCCACCTGGGAAAACATCATTTAGCCAGGCGCCCCTTCCGCTCTTACACCCTGGATAAGTGTGTGTAGATGCATGTGTGTGTCTAAGTGTGACCTGCTTTACCCTTTCTTTGCACTTTGGTCCAAGAATGTATTTGATTTTTAAAACGCCCTAAGTCCTGAACCAAGTAATTACAGCTCGTCATTTTATGAAGGACCAAATGAATCCCTGTTGGCGTAACAGTCAAACAAGTTGGTCATTTGAACATTAATCTTCACTCACTCCATCAGTTGAAATAATTTAGTTGCAGTTAGAGGCAAATTGATAAAGAATCAAATTGGAAATAATTATCAGTTGTTGTTTTGTCCCTAAAGAAGGGGAAATTGAAGAATTGAAGATATTCACCTAAACACCAGTTGTCAGTTGGGTTGTTGCATCCTCAAAGCAACATTTATCTGCTTGTGGAAGCAAGAACCTCAAAACGATGGACTTCACAGCCCGGCTGGGTGTTGTGTTAAATTAATATAATAATTTGTGTGTGTGTGTGTGTGTGTGATAGTTTGAGGGGAATGAACATGGTTGAAAGTACCTGAAGAGGGAGACCGAGTTAAACTGAGTTATGATTATTATTTTGTTGATATTAAAAAAAGGAACTTGTTTATCGTGTTCATTGTGGCATGGCTGAGTAAACCTCTGACTGAACACGCTTGTTTGATCGCTATGTTCTGTAGCTGTTGTGCAGCACTGTCCGTCATGCTGAGCATCTTTTGCAGCATTCGTCTCAGTTCCAGAAACTCCCGAGCAGCCCCCCCATACAGAATAAGCCGTCTCTGTCAGTTCAGTCATTCCAACAGCTGCATGACAAAAGAACAGCCCTATACTAAAACAACTTTGTCAACTTCTGAGGAGACGTTCAAAACCAGCTGTTGACTTTTGAGATTAAACAGTGGGTCTTTTGTAACCTTGACCCTCCTTGGAGCTACTGGAAGAGGAACACTGGGTAAGAGACTCACTTTCTTTCAGCCCCTGTTGTTTTCTGTTTTCTTTACATTTTCTCATTGCTATCAGTTGCACCAATTTTCTTTTGGTGAACTCTAAATTCTCAGTCTAAATGGAATTTCTGAGAAGTGGGAATTTGCAGTTGGGGTGAAAACAAACAGATAACTAATAAATGAGCAGGGTTGACATAAAGGCCACAAGTATGATGGCAGGCACCTGCTGTGCCTCTTTTAATAATCAAAATGTGATGCCAGCATTAAAGCACACACACAGGGGTGTGAGCATGCCAGTAAACATGAGTTGGTGATCTGGGCTGGCCCCAGCTATCTTTGGCATCTCCATGGTGGCTGCTGTGCCAGTCTGCCCGGGTAGAGACACCATCTGATAGGATTCCACACCACTACCAGCTGTCATCCAGCTCTGGCCATGTTATGATATCTGGCCAATTTTTAAATGCAAGGTCAGCATGGGGCTTTACATCATTTAGAGCAGCGTGGATGCCAAGAGAGAGAGAGGCAAACCAACTAAAGATCAACTTAAACATTTAACCAGATTTAAGCAGGAACCCAAAAACTAATTTAGTCCACTGACTAAGTTGAGGCTTTATTAAACATTCTACATTGTAGATAATCGTGATACTTACGGTAAACATCTTTTGATTTTTGAACTCCCCATTTCACAGCTACCTGATAAATTGAACCACTCAGTACCACAACACCATCAACTTTACTACTGCAGACATCTTTTGCATTCAAACTGAGAGTGATAAACATTTAGTCTTTGCTGGCACCTAGAGGACATACTGAGTCAAAGGCTGTTATTTCTTTATTCATTTATGCCAACAGACATTACAACAATTTGTAACATGAATTAATCTCAACCAAATGGCCAGTAGTCACAGCCCCAGCCTGGCCATTTAACTTTATATCTACTTCACCATTAAACAGTCTTACCACAGAATCATCTTTGTTTTGCCATTTCTCTTTTCTCTTCATTAAGATCCTGCAGCGCTCTCATCATGTTTCAAACTTTTTGAGCTCTTTTGCTTCCATCTACTGGTCAACACTGAAAGCAGCAAAGAATATTCTGAAAGAAAAAACATGCTCCATCAACATCCAGTTTGACCCACTTGCCTGTGAAATTGTGGGGCAACCACATTTATTTAGCTCTGTTTAAACCCTGGTATCAGATCTGTTTGTACGCCACCTCTTAACAATCACACCAGAAGGTCAAAAAGGATGTTACTTGTGTCACTCATATTTTTGTTTTTTTTAACCAATAATAATGACTCATTTTAAATATTCTAATCTGCAATATTTTTTTAAAATAGAAAAAAAGGAACAGTTTGAAAAATAATACATGTTTGTCCTGCTTCAAGATGAAAACAGGAGAAAAATAAACTCTTAAAACTTGGGAAGTATTTGATGAATTCCTTTTTGTCATTTTAAAGTATTTATTCTACTCTTCAGCTTTGTAAATCTAAAAACTTGTCTCTTTACTTCAGTAGAGCCCTCAAATAAATAAGTAGAATCTCAACAGTAGTTATGTTTCTCTAAACTCAAATAGAACATAATAAATTAAACAGAGATCTATTTAGGTGATTTGCAGCTTTGTCAGAGACAGAAAACATCAATGAAATACACAGATCAAATCCAGAACAAAACCCGCTTTCACATTTTGCATACAAGACACAAAATGTGATACTCTGTCAAACAGGCTTAGAACATTTGTAAATATGAATGGTAATTTTGGAAAGGAAATATTTGAATATGTGTAATCTTTTTTCTTTTGTTTTCCTGTCTCAATTTCCATGCAAATGTTTTTGTTTTACATGTGAATGTGTAATAAAAGTTTATTAGTCCATAGATATGACAATGTCAATACCGTAGTCAAATAAAAAGAAGTTGCTCAATATCACCTGAGTAAGGACTCAGCCATCTTTAGCCCAGATGAGGCCGGATAGCATCATCTTCGGATGTATTTTCCACAGCAAATGATGGTAGACTAGATGCACTGTTGTTTAAGCCCAGCAGTTTATATTTTGTCCAGAAGATGGCAGTCTAATGGTACTCCTTGCTCAGACAAATATAGGGAAACACCACTAGTGAGATGGAGTTGTGTACTTTGCATATTTCTAGCATCCAGTCTTGATATGATATTATATGTCAGGTGTGTCTTTCAACTTGGCTGCTTGAGTCCAATAATTCTATGTCCATAGATGAGGGCGCTAGAATGTAAAGTACAGGCTGTAGGGCTGCAGTAGATGGATTGCATATGACGCATGTCAATGTGAAATAACTGCTTTTAGACAATAACAACGATCATGAAGACTCATGCAGATGTAGAACAAGATGAGATCAGTCGGAACCAAATTTCTGTCCTCCCCTTCATCAGAATACTTTGTTCACATCACAGATTGGGCAGCTGTCCAACAAAACAATTAGCAAGTATGGGAATCCCAGCCCTGCACTCAAACAGAGCCCCCCTCCCCCTCTTCTTCTATCTATCTCTTTTCCTCTCTGGCTCTCTGCAGCTGGCCTCAGGAGAATGGCGGCCAAGTTTATTTTCTCCACGGTGGTCCCTTTGGGGTGGTGGCGAGGCCCCCACGCTGCCACTGATGTATTAGGTGAGGGTCCCTGAAAAGATGTCAGTGGAACTCTGTATTACTAAAGCACTCAATCTTATTGTTGCTGTTAAAGGATGTATGGTACCGTCTTTTCTGGAAAGACAAAGTGCAGTAACAAGTGTGTGATTAGACTCTGACAGGTATATCCCTCAAGCTGGACGGACAGAAAGTAGTTTAGATAAAAAATAGAGAAAACCTTGTAGGATTTTAGAAATTAAATCTTTCTGATAACAAAAGTTCCCATGGCAACTTGGAAAATAATATTTTGGTTAGTGCTGTGTTTAAATCTGCAATAAAGTTTGCATTTTTTAAGGCTTATATCATCTTCATTTAAAGAGTATCCAGCGAAAGTCTTGCTATCAAAATGTTTTTCAGATAAAAAAAATACTGGCAAAATATCAACATAAACATCTAAAACTGAAGTGTGTTTGTTAAGGCACCATTTTAATGTTGTTTTATTGGACAGCATTGAGGGATTAAAGGACTTTACCATTTGTTGTAGACTCATCCCCAATGTCAATATGATATATTCAATTCACATTCAGCCCACTAAGTTGTTGTAGATAAAGGTTTAACAAGTAGAAGAAATCCAAAGTAATGAAATGATCTGTAAATGGAGCATAATTGGCTAAGATAGAAAACTAACATGCTGTTACTCACATCCACCATGTTGAATGATAAGATAAAAAAAATACTAAATAATAAATAGCCTGGTTAAGTAGGCCTAAATAGGCTATTGGGCTTTATAGGATACAAAATAAATCCTACTGCTTTTGCAGAAGGTGGTAGACATGTGCACACCTCCTTTGTTTTGATTTTTTTCTTAAATAAAACGAATAAAAAACACTATCATTTGTGCAGGAGGCAGCGTGCATGTGAGAGACAGAAGGGAATGGGAGGAAAGTAGGGATTACGTATTAAGGTTGATATATGCCCACACTTTTCCTGTGGTGTCCTTCTTTGAAAAAAAAAAGCGAGAAAGAGGCCGCGTGTCAGACTGCATAAATAACTGTCGGCATGATGTAAACACAGCGGTCACAACCCGGGCAAATTAAAACAACTGGTCTGGACGGGAATGCTCGGGGCGCTGGTCTTCTGCGGCTTTCAAGGTATCTAGAATATCCTCTGACCTCAGCTCCACTCCTCACTCCCAATTGGCGGGATCCAAATCAGTTGATCCAATCAGCTCACAGCTAAATGCAATTAATAGTTGATCCAGCATGCTTATAAAAGAAAGTATTTGTTTACGCCAGTTATAAAATACTTCGTTCCAATTCCATAGTTTATGATTCTTTGTCCAACCTATTATCAAATTGTATTTTTATGTTAAATTTGACCTATATCTCATATTAAAATATCTAAGACTGGAAAGAAGAAACAGTTTAGGCTACGTTTCACATCACACGTTATCAAACTCTATTCGACTTGCTTAAAGTCCAAGAGCATCCACCTCATTGCTGGGTTTCCAACAACCTTTAAAGGCAAGAATGTGTTTATGTAATTGTAAGCACGTCCACTGTTATCTTCCAGAAACAACAGAGAGGGACTTATCTGCACCCACGCTTTGTTGCTGCTCAGGTTATCCTATTCTGGAGGAGAGGACCGATAAGAGGGGTTACCGGGTCAAAGCACTGGCCCACACCAGAACATACAAATATCAGGAAATAAAACATCCAGCACACATCGCATAAAAGTGATACAAATATGTTTTATACACGCAGCCTGTACAGCAATGTCAAACTGTGGCCAGTTGAAATGTCCGTGTGCATAGTCCATCCATCACGAAAACAGGCCTGCACGACCAGACACAATCTGCAGATTCTAAAAAGCCGTTTAAACTTAAAAGTAGCCTACAAAGATCATCTTTGAACCAGCAAAGACAACGGGTGGAAGAATGCATTTAAATAAAAAATATTCTCAGTTTTTTTTTCCATTACGGGAACGAAGGAGAGAGAATGCACTCCATCCATTATTCCCACTCAAAGTCTGCGAAGAGTAGACTTTTCAGTCAAGGCGATTCTTTTTTTTTTTGTTTGTTTTTTGTAAGAAATATACAGCAGTCTTCACTCATTTCCATCAAGACGGCGTTGTTCCACACAACCGTGTTGCGTTCAGCATCTCCTTCAAATCGTTCTCCGGCTTTCCTGCGACCATGAACGGCCACGTCTGCAGAGGAGAATACAGTCAACCAGGACATAAAAATACAATGAATACAATAAGACTCGACCTAAAATTATCATCTGATTTCTGGTGTTTGTTTTTTGTTTGTTTGCTTGTTTTTTTCGTCTGCAAAATTAAGATCGTATGGATCAGGAACAAACTTGAATTCAGGTCCAGAAAACGCCTGCAACACTCCTCAAATCTTGTTAGACAATTCCAATGTTTTGGATTTGGCTTAGAAGTGACTATTATCAACGTAAATGAACCTGAACGAAGGATATCACTAGAGTGATACTATGACAAAACAAGGTAGATTATGTTTTAAAATTTGCATATAGGCCTATAGTTTGGAGGTGTTTATTTTACAATGAATACGAGGCCTTCATTTATTTGTCTTCTTATAAACTGTAATGTGTGTCAGATCACTCACAAAAAGCTTTTTTTTTTTTTACCTTTATGCACCTGTCAGAGAAGCATAAGGCCTCCTCTGCAGGCCAGGTTACAGAACTGATCATTTTGACCCTCATGAAATAAAACGCACCCTCTAACCCCATTCCCACACTTTCCCTTTATTTGGCTACAATGCTCCGCACTCTTGATAACCCCTTCGATAAACACCTGAAAACAATCACACATTTTCCTCTGTGCCTCACCAGATTTACGGGATGGATATATCCGTTTTCGTATTTGTCGTTGGCCAGAATCTGCCGGAGGTGCGCGATGTAGCTGGACGCCAGGCGCAGGGTGTCCAGCTTGGAGAGCTTGGTGTCCGGTGGTACCCAGGGCAGGGATGTCTTGAGCCGTGAAAAGGCTTTGGACAGCACGCGCATCCTGGCTCTCTCGCGCGCGTTGGCCGCGTTCCTCTGCACCTGCTTGCCCTCCTGCTGCGCCACTCCCTTGGGCGCAGTTTTCCGGGACGCCGTTTTCCGTTTTTTGCCGGGCGCGTCTCCCCTCTCCTCGCTCGCCCACGTGCCCTCGCAGTTGGAGCTCTCCTCTGTGCTCTCGTTGGAGTCTTTACTGGACGATCCGAACTTGAGGATGCCGTCCAGGAGCTCGTCGTCGACGTCGCTGAGAGATCCGGTGGACATGCTGGAGTCTATTCGGCTGAAGTGGCTTCAAAACATGGGAGCGTGAAGTGTGGGCTTGGCAGAAATGGACGGGGTGCGAGGTCCGACTTTTAGGATGTTCGTGAACCAGTAACTGAGGTTGAAAAGAGTAGAAAGAAACAGTTTTTATCTCCATGACCCGGGAGGGCGTTACCTTATGTTGGGAGGAGACTGGTGCTGCTCTGACTTGCTGGTTCCCTACAGTTTTCAGGACCCTGAGGGACCCTGGATGACTCACTGGCAAAATGCTGGATGTACAATTTATTTTAACCACAGTTTAACTCCCCCAAATATTCACTTTATCTTAAAGTAAACATCCATCCATCCATCCATCCATTTTCTGAACTGCTTATTCCCAAATGGGGTCGCGGGGGGACTGGAGCCAATCCCAGTTTTCAGTGGACAGAGGGCAGGGTCCACCCTGGATGGTCCACCAGTCCATCTCAGGGCCACACAGGGCCTCAACAGAGACACACAAAGACGGACAATCACGCACACTCACATTCCTTAAAGTAAATAAATGGCTCAAAAGAGATGGATTCATTACTTAAAACTGTCTCTGTGGAATACTTTCAATGGCAGCTGTAATTAAATCCAGCCACACATATAATAATTTTAAAAATATAATGATCATTGTATTAATAAAAGTAGAAAAGATGTGCTGGGCCCAATTAGTCCTGACTCATGTTGAGTGATCACACTAGTTGCCTTTACCTTGAACACTGAGGCAGTATTGATACTTAGTCTGTCACGTTAACTGTGTCCACACAACATTCAGCACATCTGTAGTTAACAGAGTTAAGGGCATGGACAGGGGGGTGTCACTTCTCAAATGGCAAACTGGCGCCGCAGTCCCCTCTGATGTAATGGATACTTAGCACCCACAATCCCCTGTTTGGCCTTCCACATCATTCCACACCGATGCTCTATGCACCGACCCACTCAGGGCCAAGTCCAAGCCAGCCGATGCTCTCTGAAGCTGCTTGAAGGAGGAAGTCTTTTAGGGGAACAGAACACTTGCGAGGATTCTTACTTCGTATTCACTTCCTTTTAAGATTTTCTCTTCATCAGGGAAATTGAATATACACGATAAAAATGCAAATATCTGCCAGGGACGCAGGACTGTTGATATTAAGTCTACAAGAGTGTGCGTGCGTATGTGTGAACACAGTGTGTTTTCCTGCACAGCTGATATGTGCTAGGATAAGAGGTGTGTCCCCGGGGAGCCGACCTTTAGCCTCCCCTGCTTCCGGTGGCATGGTCCTCCAAAGAGGCATTAACTAATTTATCTGTTTCAAAGAACAAATACAACTTTTGTTTGAGTTGTGTGTCCACAGGGGGAAAAGTCTCACAGAGAATGGGGGAACTTCAAGTCAAAGAGCATTAGGGTGTTTTTCAAGAAAATTTAGAAAAGTTGGAAATGGAGTAAGATACCACTAGATAAAGCTAAGAAGAGGGGATAGGTAGGTGAGTGAAGGGAAAAAAGAGGGTAAAGCAAGGACTCAATCTTCTGGGTGGGCTGAAAATCAAAGCACTTAGTGGAAAAGTAATAATAGAGTCTGTTAGATTGATGATCACCTCTGAGATACACGGATACACCAGAGAAACGGTGGGAGAGGAGCTGAACTGGAAGAGCTCATGAAATAGACTCAAGCAGCTCTTTTTCCTTCTTCCCTGTAAAACATGATGTAATACAATCAAAACTATCTTTTGTACTTAGAATGCCTTTATTCTCATGTGGTCTGTGTGGAGGAAGCCAGGACCTATTAGGAAAGCTGCGTGTTTGAGTGCTTCTAATCCCGTGTGTGGATTTTTCTTCTCCAACAGTCTTTAATATGGAGGATAAAGGGTTTGGGAATATTTTTCAGAGACCATTTTCGCACAGTGTTTCTATCTCAGTTATAGTGACATGAGGCAGCAGGTGGAGAGGGGCTACTGAGGGGAAAAAAGGGGACCCTGGCAGTTATGGAGGGACTTGTTGCTAATTAGCCGGTTGAGGGCCAAAGGTTAGGCCTGTTGTGTGATGTCACCATGAAGGGAAGGGTTCCAGATGTTGCTCACAGGGCCACAGAGAAGGACACCTGATGCCCCAAATCCATTATCACCCCCCAACAACCCCCCCGCCCCTCTCTCTCACGAGCTCATGTGCATGCATGAACACAAACACCTATGTGCAGCTCATGATCATGTCACCGTATTTGAATCATCTTGTTGGATTACAATGGAGTTATGTTTCTCATATTCGGTTTGAAAGTTCAGTTGTGGAGAAAGGTAATGATAACATAATTCATGTGATGTCACTGAAAAACTCTGACAGGGACCCTGTCAGTTGGTGGGGAAAGACAAACCAACAAAAGCAGTCAGAATCTTTCGTCCGTGAGGGCAAAAAAAAAATGCAGTGCCCGGTTTGCACATAAGTAGTCACTGGATCTTTTCAAACTGCAGAGACTCTTTGGGAACAGTCTCTCTTCATTTACTGGTGTTGCCATTTGGTAAAACAAAAAAAAAATCATGGTCATACTCTTCAGCACTCGATCAGCTGAGTGACCATTTGATTCTTTTGATGTTCTTTAGTCTCTGTGACTAGCTTTGGAGAGGCAGGAAATGGGGGTGACGAGGGAGTTGAGCTTGCAACTATTAAGAACAACCAGAGGAGCAACATTTTCACCATCTAAAACAACTATTCTCAGATATATCGTTGTTGTTTGAGCCGTGTTTGGAGTGGATTATTGAACAGTGACACATTTGCATCCAAGTTACTTGTAGAGGATTTAAGAAACAAAAACTGTTTTATGGAGCAAAATCTATGGTAAAAAAGGTTTGTCAAACAAAAATCTAAGAATCAAACATCTAATTCTAGATGCTGAAAAATATGCTATTTTCTGTCCCATTTCTAATGAGTAGTACTCATTCTCTATTAGAATTTACCTTCAAATCTCTGAACTGAGTTAATTCTGTCTGTATACAGGCAAAGCACCTGTGAATACTTCACACAGCCACATCTACTCAGAATAAATAAAAAAATACATGTAAGGTATGATACTAAAATATGTTTAAGATCATCACATTTTGAGTAACAGAATATTAAAAAGAGGGAGATGACACTTAGAAGAACGACCACAGGTTAGAGATGCAACAGCCCTAATCAGATTCCTGCTCATGATCCCTCCCATTGCCCTAACTCCCTCCCCCGAGCTCTTGGCTTTTTTTCCTGTATTTCACTACATACTACGATTCAGCAAAAAGACGCTTTGCTGAAAATACCTGCCAAATACACAAAAGCAGCTATATATACAACTTTTAGCTGAGGCATAACAAACCTAACTCTAACAATTCTAACAAACAGCAACTTTTCAGCAAGTCTCTCCAGTGAACCAGTGGATTTTTATCAAGGGAGGTTCACTAACTCTGGCTTATCTTTTTTGAAACTTGCCCAGTTTTCCAGAAATTATGACTGTTTACTCCAAAAGGAAAAGACACCTGAGGACAATACAGTACATTGTGGAGCATAGCAACTGATTAATGCTCCAGACAGGGATCGTGGTATGAAGACAAATATGGTTATTTACTGGAAAAACATTCCACATGTATTTTTGTGACTCACAGAATGAAATGAAAAAACAAAAATTCAAGTCAAAGACATACACTGAATGTTTGGTAGCTGTTTAAACCAGAAGAGAAGTGGAACTCTGGAGTGAGGCTGAGGGGCGAGAAAAACATCATCCATCTATGTCCAAGTAGTTCTCGGTCCCTTATCACTGCCATACTCCCCCAACACACACTTTCGTACATATGCACAAATTGCTTTTCACCTCAGTTCAAGTACCCTAAAAAAAGACAGAAAAATCAAAGCAAAACAACCAGAAGAGAGGTTGACCAGAGTGCACAGACACAGCAGGGAGTGGAGAAAGCCAGGGCAAAGGGACATGGCGGACAAACCGAGCAATAAGAGAGAATTATGAACGTGTTGATGGGAGTGGAAATATCATATTATATTTCAAAAAGAACAAAGTCCTTTGATATTCAGTGACAGCAACATCCGGGGGTAGGCAAAAATGATTCTTTAGAATGAGACTGATATTCTGTCACAGTAGAGGTTAACGACCTGGAAGTCTTATCCTTGCACTGTGAGGGAGCTGGATTGGAATGTGAGCAGACATGCAAACAAATGTTTAAAAAGTGAATATCTGCTGTAAATTGACAGAATTTCCTATCTGTTAGGGATGCAGGGACAAGTGACATCGTTTCAGTGTGGAAAACAAGTCATTTTTAACCATTGTCCTTAGACAGCCCTGTGTTTTGTTTTTGCTTTTTGGTTGGGAAGACAATTCTCTGACTTTGATAATGTCACAACAGGCCCACTAACATCCATACTATTTTGTTCCGCATGTTTCAGAGTATATAACCTCACAATACAGTGAGGAATGAACAGCCATGAAAGTTGGGTGGTTGATCCTTCACTTTTTAAAAAGAACATTTTTCAAACACTTAGCTTGTTTAAAGAGGAGTGAAATTCCATATCAAAAGGGATAAAGATTATAGCACATTGGCCTTTCTATTGATTCTCATCTCAACTAATATTTCATTGATCTTTGATTTTTCTCGCCTGATATTTGCTTTAACTTTTGAAGATTGTTTGTTTAGATTTAGGTGTCAGTTTTCAGTGTTAGACAGGGCACTGGAAAAGCATCCTGATTCGTAATTAAACAGTGAAAAGCTACAATCTATTTTTACAATTTTTTTACTTGGAGTGCTTTGAAGAAAATCTTCAACTAAAACACATTAATTCAACACGGACAGATGAATTATGATTGGGATTTTGTCCGTTTAAATAAATGCAGAAATAATGCCCATGTGCACAACCAAAAGGATTTGGATTTTGCACCTATTTTGTCTTACGTGACAAACTTTGTTTGACCTTGTGCACAAAATTGTCAACAGCTTCCAGAGTTGTTGATTCATCTTGAAAGGAGCATTCACATTCAATGAAAAAAAATCCATTCTATTAAAAGCAACTACAACAACAACTGCTGGATGAATGGATGAAAGAATTTTCCCTTTTAAAATGAATTATCACGAGGTGGAATAATGCTTACATGTATATGATGTCACTTAAAGGCAGAATGAGACACTCATACCAGGGGATAAGAATTTTCACCAAACTATTCCCTTTTCACATTGTTTCCCACCCCTCCCCCATCCTTTCAAAACATATGTCTCTGTCTGTTTTTTAGATTACAATCCAGTTGTTCTTTTTCCAAATGTCCGTTGTTTGCATCTGGTTGTTAAGAATAACATGAATCAGAGCTCAGCAACACATCAACTTCACAAACAGCCGGAGTAACAACACAGCAGCACTGAAGCGTTTGCAATTAAGCCCCAAACAGGTATCGACGGCTCGACCTAGAATATTCCCCCTCACACACTTCAACTTGAAGCTGAGCTGGTTAAGTCCAGGGTGGCCTGTCGGATATAAGTGAGACGTGATGCAGCTGCATTTTGGGTGTGTTTGCATGTGCATACAGTACGGGACACTTTTTAACCTCTCTTGCAACCTCGGGTCTCACTTGTGGCCTGGTGATTGAATGAACTGATAACGGTAGGGTGTATGTGCGTATCATGCAGTGGTATAGAACTGTGCTGCTTTTCAGGGGTCTGGTCTCTGTCACTGTGATTAAGGTTACAGTTTATAAACAGACAGAGACAGAGGTATACTGCTCAGTTTTCTGTCCCACTCAGTGGTGCCGTTAGGAGTGTGTGCGTGTGTTTGTGTGAGAGCGGTTTGATCTTTTTGCAGGCCGGGGCTCCCAGTGCCGCTCTAAATCCCTCAAAGCTGCATTTGTTCTCCCCTTCTTCCTCTCCTTCCACTGTCCCCACAGCCTATTCCACTGTGTGTTGTTCTTTAATTTTTATATTTAACAAGGCGCAATGGCACACTTTAAACCTGTATTCCAGCGTGGTATTCTGCTTGAGGACTGCCTACAACTGTGTGTTGTTTAATTATTTAATGAGAACAGGTGAACATAGGTCAAAATGGTTACAGTTATTTTGCTAACAATCATTTACATTAATATTAAGTCATTCATATTTTCTGCCTGATTTAATCCTAGAATGTTGGCATTTTGTTGGTTTTGCTTGGCTCCGAGTGAGATTCTACTCCTCTTGTCAACACTGTTTATCAGTGCTGTACTTACACCACACTCTTATCAATTTTCGTTATTCATCATCCCTGTCTTGAAAAGTATAAATTTATTTGTCAGCCACAGTGATGTCATCCTGTTTCCACCCATATATTCAATTGGTCAAAAACTACAACAATTATCCATTCATTCTTCTTTGGTCTCCTACATGAATTTGATGGCACCTGTTGTCATTAAAATATTTAAGGTTTAGTGGAAGACTTTGAGATAATTAGAGTGTTTTTTGTAAAAATGTATCTTAATGTATAACTTATCCAAAATATAGAGGATGTAAACTGAACTAGTCTGTCTGACTGCTCTCTTTAAATGAGGGTAGATGTCAGAATTATCCCTACACACACCTAATTAGATGTGTAATTCTAGAGCATCACTATTCATATTCTCACCTGATTAGTCAGGCTGTTGTTAACATGAAGCGGAATAATGAAGAGGGACGATGACAGTGTTGCAGTCCTATTGGCTGGATCAGGTTCTTTCCTTTGATCCCCCATCTCCTCATTACTCACGGTGAAGCGACAGGTGTTTGTGTATGTGTGTGCGCCCATGTGTGTGTGTGCGTGTGTGTGTGTGTGTCTTCACTGTCCTATATGAACATTTTCTATGTTGACTACTTGCTCAAATGCCTGAGTTGTTAGCGTGGGGAAAGATATTCTGTTTATTGAGCAGTCTGTGTTTTATTTATTATCAACAACATTACTCCTTAAAATGCTTGTAGGGCAGCATCTTTACTTTATTTTGAAAAATGTACTTAGTTTTTCTTTTTCTTTTTTTTTCTTTTCTTGCAAATGAAATGATCTCAGCCCGTCTATCTCATGTGTCTCAGCAGCCCAGTTAGCTCATAGCCGCTCACTCACAAGCTGACCATTGATATGGACAGACACAGATTATCTATGACTGTCTACGGCATTCAGTGTTAATTACTGTGGCTCATGGTGCAGGAGGGAGACAGAAAACTGTCAGACCCCAGGAAGAGAGATAACAGCAGTCCCCAGAGGCACCTCACAATCAGACTGGTACGACATGCCCAAAACTCCTCTGTGAATCATGTGTGTGTTTCGTATTTATGTATTTCTTTGCATGGCTCTCTGTGGAGGCGGGGTATCAGCTTGGTCTTGTCCGCATGAACAAACTCCAGGCTTGACTGAGATACACCCACATAACCTGCAGATATCTCCGGATAAACCATCCAGAACCATTGATAGCCAGGATGTGTTGAATGCTCCGAATGCAGGAACACCTCGGCCTTCCTGGGTGAAGACATTACACATATCCCCATCCTCCCTGACTGCTTCCGTCCAGTCTGCAGTCTCCCTGCATGGACCGCAGAGAACAGTCACCCCCACCATGTCCGGGATCCTCCTGGACCTCTCTGCTGGTATGCCTCATGGGGTCGGTCTGATGCAAAGGGAGGAAACTTATGCAAACACTGATTGTTCACTCACATGTGCAGTCTGTAAAACACACAAACATACTGTATGCCAGAGAAAAGCCAGGCGAGAATACGCAGTCATAGTTTCTCATGGTTTGGTCAACCTGATCAAGTTTTTAGGAAATATGCATAAAGTAAAAGGACTGAAACAGCTGGGATAGGAGCTGTTTACAATGCAGCTGTTTGTCATATCATCTCTGTGATGCTGTTTGTGTATGTGTGAGGTCAACCTGAGCAGCACCCTCTCACATCTCTTTTCAGCCTAATCAGTGTTTGTGCGAGTGTGTCTATCAGTGTTCCCAAGAGACTAAAACATAATGCTACCGGAGGCTAACAGGAGATGACTAAGAGGTGAGATGTGAGTTGTGATAGGCGTGCCCCCGACACACACACACGCACGCACGTCAAATCTCAAGAGACCCCCAAATCCTCTGAACCCTAAGTCCCCAGGCAGGAAGCAGGCAAGAGTGTGTATCAGCTCATTGGTGTGTGTTTGTGTAGGTTCGTGTGCGGCTCATAGACAGTCCCACTTTGAAGCAGCACGGAGAAACAAAGAACTGCACCTTTACACAGGAATCCAAAAACAGATTTCTCTTTGTTCGATACTTTACTTTATATTCTCTCTTTTACATTTTACACCACACCAGTAAATTGTGAAAAAACAATATAATTCCCAACAATTTAACAAACACATTGCAGACATAGCTGTTTCATCTTCATATGTCAGTTTAAAGCTTTTATAGCTTTAAAGCTAGAAATTCTTCTTTAAATTCTTCTTTAATGTGACCTGTTACAAATGGTTGACAACAGTAAAGACTCGTGTGAAAATGTTAAACCCACCCTAAGTGCTTAAACAAGATCACTTCTGTAATTAGGCTGAACAGAATTTAAAAGTAGTGATGTTGGTATTAGCAATATGTCAGAAGCAATGTGTACTATGTACTGTTTTGCATTGTGTTGTAGTATGTGATCTTTTGACCTACAGTCAGTCAGTAAAGCTGAGGAACTGCCTGTTTTAAGCCTCCTGGTCAGCTTTTTTCTGTGCTCACTGTAAACCCAGGACAGGACTATGCTGTTAGATTCAGGTCAGAAATGAGGTAATTTTACCATGAATCATACAAAAAAGTCAAGCTACTTTTTATTTTCTTTTACTTAAGAACTTCTTTGTATCCTTTGCCAGGAAGTCTTGGGGGAGAGGGCTTCTAGTTTATTTTGCACTCCCTCCTCTTCTGTTTTTGCTGTTGACAAAGACCTATGTGTTTGACCACAACCTTACTTTTTGGGTCATTTATTTAGTGTTGAAATAGTTCATGCTTCTTCATCTGACAAAAAAAAGAACAAAAGAATGTTGAACAATGTTGGTCTCTCTTTTCCAAAGAAATGTGGTGGCTTCTAAAACACTCTCTCAAACACACACACACTAATGCTGTTACACACTAAGGTCTGCATAACTGTCCAACTGTTTGATGCGTATTTACTTTTTGGATTATTGATTTGACAGCAGCAGTCTGCATCTTAAGAGCTGAGGAGCATTTGGGACTGTCTTAGTCTTCTCATTAGCTGGTGAGCAATTCTACACACATATGTGGTGCTCATCAATACAAGCTCCATGTCCATTATCTTCATTAATTGTTGGAGTAAACTGTCATAGCAGTTTATTCACCAAAGATCAAGAAGTCAATACAAGTTCACACTAATGAAAAATTAATATCTGATGTGATCATGCACTAAAATTCACATTTAAGCATCTGCTTTTCCGCTTGATTGATTGCTGCCTATTTCCAAACATTTAGCTTTGCATCCTTGTTACATTGCATGAAGCCATGACTAGAGGCATGTGGACTGATCCAGGACATACGATACCTCGCTCTGCTATTTTACAACAATATTTTTTCTTGGTATAGGAATAAACATAGAGTAGATCCATCAGCTAAATGGTGGTCCTTATCTATTTCTCTCCCCCTGGATGTTAATTAAAGATAATAAACCTTGCAGATCATTTCTCTGCTGCTTCAAACTCACCATCACCTCTGCTCCTCTCACACTCACACACACATGGCCAGATGGGATGAGATCTCCTTCTCTTTAACACACTGTCACTTGCTTTCCCTGAGGCGGCAGGTGAGGATAAACTGTTTGTCTGTACCTAAAATTCTGATACGGTTCAAATGCATGTGAAAATTAGCATAAAGTGTTAAAAGTAGCGTATGTAGCTCTCACCTGCACATAACACTACATCTTTCAAACATATACGAAGACATAAACATGTATAAAAGTGGACACACAAATGCAGAGATTAATTTCTCTTCACGTCTAAGTTTAAACCCCCATCGTTTATCTTCACTCCACGCCTTAAACACAGGTGTTTGGAAAGTGTACAGATGAGAGGCTGGAGCCAAACGAAGTGATATCATGTGCTTCAGTCCTCTCTCTCCCTCTATAATTTCCCATAGAAAATCCCTTTCTTCACCAATCGCAAACACAATGTCTCCCAGTTGCTTCTTTTCTCTTCCTCGGAAAGCCTGTTGATTCACTTGTATGGAACTCAGAGACAGAGCCTCATGAGTAGACTGATCCTGAGCTTTTTATTGAGCAAGAAGATAAAACGGAGAGTTCTGCTCTGTGTCCATTAGGGCTAAAATGGCCAGAAGAGCGTCTGATGAAATGGAATAAACTGTTGTGATTATCTCTCTTTTCCCTGGCTGCTGCGGTGGAGGCGAGCCAGAGAAAACGTGGGAGATTATGAAGCTTAGGAAACTACACAATACCACACAGACTAAAAATCATTCACACAAATTTCAGTGTGCACCCACTCACAAATCTTCTGCTCCTTGGTGTTGCCCATGTCTGTATTTATACTTAACCATAACAAAGCAGGCGGATGATGGGACAGTCGTAAAAATGACCTGGCACAGGTTTGTTTGGATTAGTCCCCTCTTTTCCTCTTGCTTTCCCCTCATTTTCTATTACTGCATTATTACAATCAATCAATCAATCAATCAAT